>SKCR01033287.1:0-600000 GCA_019454045.1 Zanthoxylum bungeanum
AAAACAGACCCAGTTCTCAAAGTGAATCAAACTCTCACACTGAGTCAACAAGATCCAGTTTTGTTTGCTGCCCAAAACACCAGATACAGTGGAAAAAGCAGAAACACAAAGAATGAAAGCAAAAAAATAAGGCAATGCTTTTATTGTTGTTGCTTGTGGGGTGTACGTACAGATAGAGAGATATAGAGAGAGTACTGAAACGAGGACGCGTAATTGAGAAGGAGAAGATGAGTGACAGAGAAGAAACTCTCAATACATGAAATTAACTAAAAACTTTGCTATTTGAAGAAAAATAAAATTAAAGTGACAAAATCACCCCTATATCAACGTCATTTTTCTTTTTTATTTATTATTAATCACCAAATCAGTTTTAATGATAATTTTGTATTAGAAAAAAAATAAATAAAAATTAAGAAGCAGTGGAGGAAGGAGAGTTAGTGAGATGAGTGGGTGGGATCCAGAGAAATTGATGGTGGGTCACTTAGAGAGAGACAGAGAGAGTAAATTTGACCCAAAAAAAATTTGTTGGGTGTTTTGAGTTTCAGAAAATTTTTACTGTTTCGTTTTGTCGTGTTCCTTTTTCTTATTTTCTCTAGCAGATTCTTTGTATTTTTGTTTTGACATTTTGTGGGACTATATCATTTAAGTCCTTTAGCTTTTGTGTTTTTAGGGTAAAAAAAAATATTCTGACGCTAACCTAACCATATGAACCTTTTGATATTAAATTTTACTATCCTAATAAATTTTTTTTGGAATCGGTGGAAATCCCACCACCAAATCATCTCTTCCGGACTTAAACAAAGCAGGTAAAACTTTCGGCTATCCCAGACTCTCACAAGAAATATACTCTCTGGATTCGAACTCAGGACCTCAAGATGAGATCCTAAACCATATACCAGCAAGTCACGTCCCTTGGAGACTTTTACCATCCTAACAAAACTCAGACATATAGCAAATAATATGATATGACAAGCTTTACGATTCAAATAATATCACAAGTAAAAAGTTTTAAACAAATTATTGTGAAAAAGTTTTAAATATAACATTCGCATCATATTATTTGCACCAACTTCTCAAGATGAACCAATTATTGATATAAAATCAAAAAATTTCATTGACTGTGGTGTGTTCTAATGGGACCATCTCATGTAAATTTTATCTCATTTATAAAAACATCAATTGAATAGAAACACACAAAGTCAAAAAATTTAAGCCAAAAAAACCATGTGTATCATGGTTGGTTATATAATAGTGTCACATCAATTTTGCGTCTCTAAATTTAGGAGGTGTTTAAAACAAATAGATAAATTGACTTTGACTTAATATGGTGAAATCGAGGGGTCTAAATGATAAAAAGAAGTGAATAGAGTGATTAAATTACTTGGAGAACATTAAACAGCGCCGTTTTGGCAAGTAAAGCAAAGAGAGTGAAAAGCATAACCGCGTGGTATACAAATGCAGTGTGTCATGTGTGTGGAGAGACAGTTAAATAGACATGACGGCATACGCCGCGTGGACAGATCCTAATTTTTAGGTACCCTTCTATTTATAAGATAACTATTTCTTTTAGGCTCTGTGATTTTACTCATTTCCTTCTTATCTGCTAATTTATTTATTTATTTATTATTATTATTATTATTATTATTATTATTATTATTATTATTTGGGAGTAATTCTTTGGTGCAACGGAGGTATGGGTGACGTGGTACCTCCAACGAATTAAAAAATGACATGTATAATTTAATACCTATTTTTTAGTTATTTTTTAATTTTTTAGCACGTGTGGCAATGGATGATTGGCTTGTTGCATGGATGACGTGGTATCTCTGTTGCATTGTAGATTTTCTCATTATTTGGAGTATGTATGGTTACTTAATACAACGAGGGATGGCAAAAATCCTCACGGGTTCAGACACCCGTGAGGATCCACCCCAATCGGGGTGGGTTCAGAACCTCAAAACATATTAAAATTTGAATCGGATCGAGTACGAGGCATCGTTTCAATCTTGACATCCGAATTGGGGACGATTATGGGACCCTGAACCCGAAATTTTTTTCCAAATTAACAATAAATGAGGATCGAATCCCAATTTATTCCCCATCTCATTCAGAAATAATGGGGAATATCTTCATTCGAAGAATTTTGAATTAAGGTCGGATTCAGAGATTTCTTAATACTTCAGGTTCAGATTTATGGATTATGATCTTCATCCTGAACCCGTCTTATTGCCATCATTTCATACAATTGTGAGCATTGTACATAGACCTTATGGGTATTGAATGGTGGTGGGAACTTGGATAGGCTGAACAGTGAAGTTAGTTTTTGTGTTGAATTAGACGTATAAATTTTAATATGGTATCAGGATTATATTCATGTACGAATGGATCACACTACATCTCTAAGAAAAATGAATGAATTCAAAATATAAATCTTTAGTAATATAAGACTTGAGTAACCCCCGATTCTTGAGTTAATTTTTAAATTAAATTAGGTTCATAAATTTTAAAAATCAGTTTCATTGTCAAGGATCTACGGAAGTATAGATGTGTGATAAAAATAAGGGAGAGTATCATATTCAAAGTCGGAAGATGATTATTCCTACACTTGTTCAATTGGTTTATCAATCATATTGAGCTAATGTTTAGGATTTTTGATACGTTAAATAAATGTGTTAAATTTATATCGATCCAACATATAAATGCCACCAATAATTTTAGGGTAAACGAGTTTTTTGTCTTTTTTTTTATTTGGCTCCACTCTCTAGAGGGTTCAGTACTTTTTTTAAAAAAAAAAATTGTTGGAAACCTCACCGTCAAATCATCATTTTCGGGCTTAAGTGGAGCAGGTAAAACCCCCAGTTGTCCCAGGCTCTTACAAGAAACGCACTCTCTATATTCGAACCCAAGATCTCAAGGTGAGATCCTGAATTCTACATCACCAAGCCACGCCCCTTGGGGACTATAGGGCTCAGTATATTATCTCTCATAATTCATATTCTATGGATTGCAAATATGTATTCATTGTAATCCTCCAATTAGAGTAATCTAACCCATCAAATGATGAGGGTTTATTTGTAGATTGTCCTTCTGAGTAGGAGGTACTAGTTTGGGTTGCCATAACTTAATGTTTCGCTTTAGATGGTTAAACTTGTGTGAAGAGCACTTTGCTACGGTACCAATTAAAATTCTTTATGGCCTAATAACCCAAGAGATGAGTGAATTAGGAATTAAAAAATTTCAATATAACATATGTCCAACATCTCAACAAAATCAATATAATCAAATTTAAATGCAAGAGATAAGAGAAAGAGATGCACACACGATTTTTTACGTCATTCGAAAACCCCACCTACGTTCACGCCTCAAGCAACCGGTAAAAGAATTCACTAAATTGGTTGAACTTATCGGGTGCCAATTATCCTTACACTCTTCTTTTTAGGCTCGAAGATAACCCAATCCAACTTCCGAGTGTGGTTCAAATCTTTACAACTCTTCTTTACAAAATCAAAGATGGCCCAACAGTTTATGATTTACAAAACAAATGGAGAACAAAGCTCTAACAAATGAACAAGTTCTAAATAAGTAAATATTGAAGGAAACAACTTTCCTTAGCGCAACAGAAGTTGCTAATGTGGGCACCGGCTCCGGTATGGACCTTTAAAATTTTCTTTGTCTTCTCTTTTTTGTTGTAGCCGAATTCCTCCAACTCTTGGAGAATGGATTTTACTTCTTTAATGTAGATGAGTTTCCTTTGATGTCCAACACTTGAATCAACCACCCGATCTTCCGAGCTATGTCTCAAAACCAACAAACTGAAGTGTGGGATTCACTTACAAAGATAAACTCTCAACTTTTTATAGAAGTATAAAATCAAACTCTAAATAATTTAGATAATGAAGTTGTCACAAATTGTGTTTGGCTTTTTAGAAAGATATTGAATGAAGAAGATCAATATCTATTTCATTCTAATTTCTTTTTCTTCTCAACACTTAAGGAAAAAAAAAATTCTCTCTAACTCATTCACAACTATTGTGAATGTGTTTCAATTCTTTCTCTCATTTTTTTGTGAAATGGATTCAACTAATGAAAGAGTGGAGATGGTAGAGATAATAGTTCATCCAAAAAACCAACCACCTTTGTCATTAAGCATTTAATGTTTTCTTGCAATGGCAAACACATTAATATGAAGGTCATACCAAAGCATAATAAATGTTAAGCAAAAGACAAATCCATTAGGTGTATACATGTCACCTAATAAACATAATAAGTTGGAGAGCATTGTGAGCCATTTGGCTATGTCTCTAAGGTTAATAAAAAAATCATTATCTTAATAATGATTTAATTACCCTTATTATGATGTAGTAATTATCTCATAATTATTACAAACTTGATTATCTCATAATCATGATTTGATTATCTCATAATCAAAGAATTCTAGAAAACATTAAGTTAAACTAATTTAACATAGTTTTCATTTGTGACAAAAAATATATTATTAATCCTATTAATAATATATAAATATAATGTGAGCATATTATTAGACAATCTAATTATATTAGGTTTGCTACAGTTAGTCGAGTTAGCACGGGGACCAAATGGACCTACGATTCCGAGCTCCGATAATCCCGAAATATTAATTAAACTCTTTTAATCAAATATTACGAATTATTAACTTCGCGTTATTCCACTAAAAACTCGAAGTTAAACTCTCGTTACCGTAGATGGAAAATATACACCGAACAACTTCGATGTCCATCGATATAGTCATTACATATGGATATAGCCCTTCACAAATATCTCATAAATAGAGCTGGGTCATAAGTCTGTTATACCCCTCTAAATATTTTGTCTCTTAAGCACCATTGATTCTATAATGAACAATTAATTCATAACAATTATGAATATTAAACTTTCTATTCGTAATAAAAGAGTTGAAAGCTCAAATTGTTCAAGTCTCGAATCACCTCTTAAAAAAGATATTCTTCTACTTTTATTAAGGATGGGTGAATTACATATCTATGTAAAATGTTCCCAGCTACACACCAAACCATATCCCCAAAGTACGTAGTTATTAGTTGATAATGCAACACCAACCTCACCTTAGTAAATCAAAGGACATAGCCTGTCATGCAGGAGTTCGTAGTACACTCATGATTAAGATCGAATCCATATATGACCATCAATTAGATAAAATGAATTTTTCGATTAACGGATATTAATATAAATTCATATTTATCTGAGTCCAGACCTATATGATCTCATCATACAAGGTGCCTCAATTCTCATGTCACTACATGAATGATCATGGATCAAGGTCGTCATACATGTATATAATGGACCGCAACTATAGATAAACCACAAATAAAGTACCCTATTTGTTTGCTCTCTATAGAGTATTAAGATTACTAATTTTAGACTTAAATCCTATTGTGCATCAAACATACAATAAGTCTGAAAGTACAAGAGTAATAAAGGTAAACAAGACAATTGGACAATATGCGATTTAAATCAAACAACTTTGATAAATGAATAATGCATTTATTATTATTATTATAATCAATTCTGTTTACAATACATGAATCTCTATGGCATATATCTCAATAAATATTATAAGTTTAAGCAAATTTTAAACTCTTTGGATTGATCAAAAAATGATATACGAGTGATTTGAAAATATTTTGATCAATGGAAAATGACTCAAAAACTTTTAATTTATAGTTGGCTTAAGAAACTAGTTTTTATAGCTTTTTTCCCGAGTTCAATCGACTTAAGTTGTGAGGTTCGGTTAATCTAAGATGATTTGGCAAGTTACCATTAGAATCATAACGGTCAAATTTAGAAGGTTCAGTTGACTGAACCTTGAATTTGCAATCAACCTAACTTCAAGATTTTCATAAATTAAGTTTATACTTTTCACGGTCGACTTCGCGGTCGACCTAAGTTTTCGAGATTTTAATTTTTTTATTTTAGTCATCATTTCAAAATCATAAGATATATCAACTTGAACCCAATTGTTTTGAAATTAAACAATGACTTTTTTCTTAATATAACATATATCCTTAAAGTCCGAAAAGCTTGAAATGATAAATCCTTTAAGTTCAAAATCAAGTTTTAAAATCATTAATGAAAACATACAATTTTATAAGATATGCACATGTAAAAATTATTTGAGCTCTTGGATGCTTATCATGCATAATCTTACTAAACAAACATTACAAGAAATGAAAGTGATATACCCTAACCTATTATTAGGAAATGTTAGAGTTCCTCAGAGAGTACTGGATGAAATTAAATCCCCTCAAGTGCGCATTTGGGGTAGCCTCTGGAAAGTTTTTGGGATTCATGGTGAATCAATGAGGCATCAAAGTCAACCCAAAAAAATAGAAGCGTTGAGGAACAAGCAGTCACCCCGCACGCCAAAATATGTCCAACGTTTAAATGGGAAGATCATGGCATTAAGCATATTTATCTCACGAGTAACGGATAAGTGTATCCCATTTTTTGATGTCTTACGGGGTAACAAGAAATTTGAATAGACCGGAAAATATGAGGTCACATTTCAACAACTAATTAAAAGACTATATAAGGAAAGCCATGTTGCTATCAAAACCGAAGGATGGTGAGAAGCTCGTGATCTATTTAGCCGTCTTTGAAAACACGATAAGTGCAATCATTGTCAGAAAGGAAGAAAAGATTCAGCGACCCGTATATTACATGAGCAAGTGGTAATTGGACGCTAAAACGAGGCATCCATAGATGGAGAAACTCGCATATTGCTTGGTCGTCGCATCTAGAAAATTACGACCTTACTTTCAAGCCCACATTATTCAGGTATTGACAGGCTACCCGCTAAAGCAAGTACTGCAAAAGCCATACACCTCGGGATGACTACTAAAATGGGCAGTAGAGCTGGCCCAGTACGAGATTGATTATAGACCACATATCAAAGGGCAGACCTTGATTGACTTCATCGCCGAATTTAAGGCCCTGGTCGAGCGACCTCATGAGACCCTTGAAGAACAACCTGAAGAATGAAGCAATGCTCCTTATTGGGAGCTCTACATTGATGGATCCTCAATACAAAAGCGAGAGCAGACATACTATTGCGTTTCTAAATTATGTAGTACGTCCGGTCATATTTCCAGCAAGTCCGGTCGGATTTTGAATATTATATCTGGCCTATCATAGCCATGTCAGGCCGGCATCTCCGAGGCCAGGTCCATGTGATACTTACCCAGATTTATTTCGTAACTGTTTTATTAATGTTGTAATAATTAATGAGTATTTTCTTTACTTATTATATCTATACTTTATGTTTGCGCCTTGTATGTATTTAAACTGCTTTTGTGTGTTCTTGCAATACAAGATATAATGACACCTCATTTAAGCGTAAATATTTTACTGGCATCAGTAAGAGACCATTCTGAACTCAAACAGGTTCAAGGTCGAACCTTGCAAGGGGTGTAGTATGACCTTAAATCATTCACAGTGTTTCATACTGGGTAGTGACCCTTTTATTCTCCGGTTAGTCCCCCATAGGATTTTTCGTACTCTCTATAGGTTGTGAGCCCAATGGTGTAGTGGTCACCGATGTCATAGGCATAGTGATAAATCATGCTTCGGTGGCCGAAGCAGTAAATAGCTTTGGAAGTCTCAGTTGAGGGCAAGAAATGCAAAAATACAGATTGACGAGGGAGTTACAGTGGTGGCCGAAGCGGTAAATTGCGATGACGGGAAGATTTGGAGAAAAATAGCTTTGGAAGTCTCAATCGAGGGCAAGAAATGCAAAAATGGTGTTACGCAACAGACATTCCTCATACATATGAAGCGATGTTCGACGTAATTAAAAATTTAGGTTGACGCCAAACCTAGTTCGCAGCTTGCTATGATCGGTTTCTTGGGTTATAGCTTTCAAGCTCGCTGACCACACTATCAAGCTTCCACCACGCCAAAATCGTGCCAAAAGTATGGGGCTTATGTTGTGGGTAAAAATAAGCTCGTAGTCAGAATATGCCCAATCGAGTAAAACAGACCCACTAGCACAAGAAGCCCGATAGAGAGAAAACTCAGCCTGTGAAACTTAGTATCGGCCTAAGCTCGCTTGAGGCATACCCAGCGACCTGGAGACCATCAGTTATATAGTTTTTCAAGAGTCCAAGTTTGTTTCTCGTTGGTTGCGTTTATAGTGATCTAAAGGCCACGTGGAACTCTGAACGTCCCCAAATGATGAAGAATTCAACTAAAGGAAGAATATCGCAACAAGTTAATTGTGTCACTGAGAATCTCTCCCTTCAGTTTAAGATGGGATAAAATCCCTATAAATTAGAGATTTACATGGCAATATTATCCCTATATCATCTCTCATTAATGTCTATCCTATTTGGAATTGTAACGCCTCTCCAACACTATAAATATAGGGGTGACATCACTATAGGGGGATCGTTTTAAGAGATGAACAACAACAAAACCTAGCAAAATCTAGAGAGAACAGTAAGCCTTAGAGAGATTTGTAACTCTATTAATAAAAGTGACTCGTTGACATATGCTTTTTTTAACCGAACCACGTTAAAAACCGTGCGTTGGAATTCGGTGTTGACCGGTTTTTACCGTCAATAGATGGTGGTTTCACAAACACTCTCGGGTTTAAGGAAAAAAAAGAACTTATATCTATGAACAAAATAACAAAGCAAAAAATGCACTACATAAATAATATACACAACATTTAGATTTTGATTGTATAGCCAATACGTTTAGGTTGTTGAGTTTGAATGATTCAAACATCTATTTGTGTTATACCAAACATAGCCTATTGATGATTTAAAACTTTAAATATAATTCATGTATATAAACTTAACTTTTTTGATAAATGTCAACAACAAAGAAATTAATTAAAATTAGTCGAATTACTTAAGTTACGACAATTGTTCGTTAATTGATTTCTAAATATTTTGTACAATTTTGATAAAGTTTGTCATAAGATGTCATCTTAAAATTTTTAAACATGCATTTGGTAGCAATTTAAAAAAAATAAAAGTTAGTACAATTCTTGATGAATTATTTTGAAGCTTTGTCGTCTATTTTCAAAAGCAATTGAAAATACTCGTACGTCCTTTTCTTCCTTATTGAGTACATTTACAAACAACCAAACTTATTTTTAGAGATGGGAATGCTAAGGATTTGTTAATTTCGACATCATCCCGATTATAGATTTTGGAGAAAAATTATCTCAAATCTTGTATAGGTTTTTACCGGACAAATTATTTGGATCATGAATCCCAATCGTAACCGAGATATTTTAAACAAAAAGTAAAAATGAAAAATTACCCCAAAATTTGGCTCGATTTTTTTTATTTGATACGAGAAATCATTATAAATCTTATATACCAACAATACAAAATCCAAATCTCTATCGAAATTCAAGATTTTTAAATAGAAATTATCCTCATCAAAAAGAAAATATCAGTGATTATTATTAACCAAAGTTACATTAAAATGTCAAGTTTTGATAATCAAAACTTGATGGGGACAAAGCTTTTTTGACTTATTCCTTGCTTAGTAGCTGGCAAATGAGCATCACATTCATATTCTTTTTATATAAATTTATAATTTTGCAAATCTGCACCGTTTGATTTATATACTCAAATCAAGTCAAATCAAAAGCCCACTTGCCACATCTTGTGTTCTTTAATATTTTATGGTAGGTGAAATGTATATAATCGCACCACGTGGGCATCAAACTGTCGGTGGAACAAACCAATACTAATTTGGTATTTTTTTTGTTCTTCGGAGAAAAGAACATTTAGCCCCTCTTGAGTATATAAAAATTGAAAATTAGCTCTAATGTTTCAAAAATACCCAATTAGATCCCTCTTTGTTAGTAATATCCAGCGGCGGTATATTGGGCTGTCATGCCCAAATTCAGACCCGATTTCATAATTTTCTAGTTTTTTTTTTTAAATAAATAATAAATATTTAGTTCAATAATATAACATGGGAAAAAATATACTGAGGAAGTAATTTTTTAATAATTAAAAAAATATATACAAATGAGGTACATAAGCATCAATAATTTGGTTAATTAGTACAAATATGTATTTGTTTTGAAATTTGAAGATTAAGATAAGTCATCTAAGTTTCCCACTAGTAAAATGGATATGAATGAAATGGAAGAATATGTCAGAGATTTAGATAGTTTAATTTGAATAGATTGCTAAACAATAATTATTAATTTCATTTATAAATCAGTAAGTGTATTGTTTGTTTCAGAACGTAACAATTAAGACAAATTAACAAACTCTTTAGATAATTAGATTAATATGATTATAATCAAATAATACACCAAAGATTCAGCTCATTTGGCTTGAAAAAGATTACAAAATTACCCCTGAGTTTGAAATTTACTCACAAATTTAAGTATAAGAAAGAGAAAACTCGTCTCTCAAATAAGATAAATAAAGCCAGCAAGTTCACTGTAGTAATAATACATATTTAACAGGGCAATAAAATCTCGATAAAGCTGCCGCAAAGGCCCACCATTTAACTCATAGGTCCCATTTTCATAGGGAATCGAACTCGAAATCATGCGCTTAACTTGGCTTTCGAACTTAAGGTCATTTTTATATTTTTAAAGCCTCTAATTATATTATAATATTATAAAATAACATATTAATGGCCCTTGTATCTTATTTTTCTGGGAGCCCTTATATCTTATATCTTATTTTTCATAGGATGGGCGTCTTGCCTGCCTAGTCCCGGGGCCGATCATGAGTTTTGGGTGTTCTAAAATATGTGACATCTACCGTATGTGTGGGTTGTTCTCATGACCATCCCTAGCTGAACCATTCATTTACTCTTTCGCCCTTACAACAGTGGCAACCTGGGGTGGGATAATCAAAGACGGTCCTGAGTTGCTTTAAATTTTATAAGGTCTTAGACGAGTTATTAAAATGAGACATCTACCAATATAAATTTTTTTAAAAAATACATTATATTATATATTAAAAATGATTTTTCGCTTAATTCGGATATCTTAATTTTGAGTTAAATTTGAGTATGTGTCTACTCTCGTGGCCAATCTTTGGGGATAATCAAAACCTTAACCAAGATTAAAAATAATAATATGAACTTAATATATTCGCATGCATTGATTGGTCCAACATTACTTAAGCCATAAACCAGAGATTATTATCTAACACACGTGTTAATTCACCATAGCCAGCTTTTTTTGATAATCATGATTATTTCTTCCCATATGGGGGACTTCTTGCTTTCTTACAACGTGAGTTCAAATCAAAGGTAGGAAACCAAATTAAAAAAATAATAAAAAATTAATTTTCCCCGTAAAGTGATAGTGATGTACATAATTTTGATTATGAAATTATTACCGAATCAAATCACGTCACGTGGCATGATTAATGATTAAGATGATCAAACGACCTAATCGCAGACCACAATCAATGATGGTCTCTGTTGTAGCATCACGCCACGTGTAAAATGCATGTGAGTGTGGGGTCCAGAGACAATAGTGCTCTGCAGATTACAAGCCGTCTCGGCTCAAAGTGGGACCCACAAAATTTACTTGTTATTTTTTTTTTTGTTTACTTTTTTGCCCTTCACTGGTCCTACAGCTTCGAAGGCTACAGCTGGCAATTGTCATTGCTTCGGTGGAAAAAAGTAGCTTCTTTCTCTCTGGTAACGGTAACGGAGCTAAGTAACGGAGAGTCAGTAATTGTCGGCTTCTTATGAAGAAAATTTCCTGCCGTCAAAGCCTTTGCCTGACCAGAAATTCACGGCACTAAGAAAATATATTATATATGAATGTGAAACATGGGGTTAAAAAATTATTACATTGAAGCCTAATGCCTATTAGCTAATAGAGGTGACACCTATTATTAGTTGGTGTAAATTATTTTGTTTCTTATTTAACCTACTATAAGAACAATTTTTCCTATAGACATTTTATTATATTTATTAGTGATGATACATCAAATGTCACGTCAATTCAGTATTCTATATTTAACTATATGTAAATGTGCGAAAGAACGTTTCCACACATAGATTCGAATTTAGGGGATGCACTTTTTTGTAAGAACCTGGGACAGTCGGTGATTTTACCTACGTCGCGATCCAGAATGGATGGTTTGGTGGTGGGGTTTACAACGTTTCCAAAAAAAAAAATATATCATATCAATTTGATGAAATTTTATTAGATAGTATTATAATGTGCTGGTGTCGGCACTGTATAAAATTTTCTTCTATATTATATAATATAATATAAATTAGGGAGATTTATTAAATGGAACCAAAATCAAACCCTTATTTACATTTAGCCAAGGATTAAAAAAAAATTGATCTAGTTAAAGTATGTAAAATTCAAACTCATGTGCGTAGAAATCGATTTTTTTTTTGAAATCGTTGGAAACCTTACGATCAAACTACCCCTTCCGGATTTAAGCGGAGCAAGTAAAATCTTAGATGTCATAGATTCTTATAAGAAATACACTATCTGGATTTGAACCCAAGACCTGAAGGTCAGACCTTAAACCCTACACCATCAAGCCACGCCCCCGGGGACAATCGATTTCATTTTACCGATCTTTAGAAACAATAAAGACGCATGAATATTAAATAAATCATTTTTCTTTTTTGTAACTTTAAATTTCGAAATTACATATTTCTCAAAATATAAAATGTTTAATGAAAAAATTATATATTATTAATTTACAAATTATAAATTTTAAAACTATTACTATTGTTAATATGTTTTGACAAAAAAAAAAACTCTTATATTTAATGAAATTAATGATTTCAAAAATCAATATTAGTATATAGTATTAACTAATAGAGGTGACGCATATTATTAATTATTGTAAATTATTTTTTATTATTTAACCTACTATAGAAAAAAAGAACATATTTTCTATAAAATTTTTATTATATTTATTACTGATGACCCATCAAATGTCATTCAATATTCTAAATTTAACTATATATAATTGCAAGGAGAAAGTCGTTCTTCATATATTACTAAGTCAAAATTACTACTATTGAATAATATGATTTTTTTTTACAAAAATAAAGAAAACATGGATTTCAATTTTATATATTTTTGAAAACATTAAAGATTTAGAATTTTAGAGTCGCTTTTCATATTTCTAATATTGTGATATATGTAAAGTTTTTCTGAAACTATGTCTATCATATCTCAATATTTATATCTTGAATTTGAAAATATTTATTCATTAGTTATTAATATAGTGAATGCTTTACCTTTATATCTCTTGAACTAAAGAAAACTAAGTAAAATAATTTTTTTATATATTACTAATCCTATATTTAATTATAATATCCTTTTATAAAAAAATTAGGTCGGTCCCAATAACATGACTAAATAAAAATTCAACTGTAAATGATTGGGTATATTTTTAAAAAGTTTTATATAATATATACTAGATCTGAATTTCATTTCAAGTGTTACTAATTGGAGAATTATCTTTTAAAGCCATCTAAAATTATGTTACTTTTTAAAAAAAATCATTAATATATATATTTTAAAATCATTTTTGGAAATTAAAAATGGGAAACAAATAAGATGATGGTCAAGATATGAAGAAACTAATCTAGGACAGCCAAAAGGCCCAGCTTTTGGACATGCGAATGGGACCTTGTTTCTTGTCGGCCCAGTTATATGGAACGGTTGATTTTGTAAGCGAAAGCGATTTTACCAAAACGCATTTCCAAACGCACCCTAAAAACTTTGAAGTGTTTTTTCTTGCAAAAAAAAACAAAAAAAATACTAATATAGGTATAGGGCTCGCATTTTACGCAAGTTGATCAAAATTAAAATATTATTCTTATTTATGTCAATTAAAAAACCTCTTATAAAATTACGTATGACTTGAGAGGATATATTTTTTCGATATAAAATAAAGTTATGTGATTATTAAAGTTTGAAATGTAAATATATTAACAAATGATGTTAAATGTCAGATTAATATTATTTATATGATATAATTATGAGTAGATTTACTTTAGATATTTTATTTTGTATTATTTTAGATAGATAATAATGTTAAGGTTGGATAAATTTTCTTATTTTAGTAAGTTTTCTTATTTTAACACATCCTAATAATCTAGCAAAAAGTAAAAAAAAAAAAAATTAACAAAAAAAAAACATGATATGAGAATAAGAAATTGATCACATTCATAATTTGTGATACAGATAGAATAACTAATAAATGTAAGAGTATTTAAAACAGAGTCAGATATTCTATTAGAAGATAAATAAAAATAAAAATAAAAAATAAAAAATATTTATATGATCATGTCTCTCTTACATTTCAAGAACAATATTTATATTTATATTATTAATATTTGATATACTAAATTAATTGAAGAGAAAGAACATATACCATTATTATTTTGATTTTTTTGGTGCTTGACTGAGGAGATGGAGGAGCTGCATTAATCTATATATATGATTAAGTTATTTATTTATTTATTTAAGTTATTTAATTTAATTTATTTTTAATAGAACTAGCATAGGGGCCGTACTTTGTTCGGGTTGAGTATATATTTTAGGTACTAATCTTGTAAATACTTTATATCTTGTCGGTTATATAGTTTAAATGAGTCTTTTGATTTAATTGTACTTAATATTTATTTCTCGTTCGTTTGTCTTTCAGTTCTCTAATAATATTTTTTAATTCACTGTGTAATATTTTAATAGTATTTTTTAGTAGGATACTATACTATATTTTATGTTATAATAGAATTCTTATAAAATTATAACATGTATGAAGCCTCCACCGATAGAAAGTTTAAAAATATTTAACATTTATATGATAGTATAATATATATATATATATAATTTTTATAGAGTTCTTATAAAATTAGAATATGTATTTGTATTGTAATATGTATTTTATTTAATAAAAAAATAATTATAAAGATATTTAAATTTTATAATTTAATAATAAAAAATTAAATATAGAAATTAGGTGCCATATATGTTTTTTTTTTACGGAAGATTATAATATATTTTCTAATTATAATATGTTTCTTTATTTTAATTTTATAATTTAATAATAATAAACTAAAATATTAATTAATTAATTAATTAATATGGTTCTTACTTTGACAGTAGATTATATTTTTATATTGTAATAAGTTTCTTATGTTAATAATTTATTATCTTAATTTTATAATTTAATGATAAAGAAAATATAGAGATATTTTAATTTTATAATTAATAATAATAAAATAATTTTAGAGATTAGATTAATTGTACATAATAGTATAATATGTTTTCATATTATAATAGAATTCTTATAAAATTATAATATGTATTTTATTTAATAGATTTATTAATTTAATTTTATACCTTTAATATGAAGCCGCCACGTGGCCTGATGGGGAGACTTAATAATATTTAACTTATATATATATATATATATATATATATATTTGGATAAATAATTTTTTATTTGGATTTTACACAAATCAGAATTTAAGCATAAGGTAATGATTTTTTTAATTATTGTGAGCTTATTATATATTTTTTCAATATACAAATAAATTATTTTATTTTATTTTAATTGGTTTCTTATTTTAAGACTTATTATTTTAAAAGTTAGATTTAAATTAAATAAATATTGGATTGTTTTAGGTGGTGCCTTTTTTTAATACATAAAAAAAATATTTTTCTTATTTTAATAAGTTTATTATCTTAAAACTTCTTATCTAATTATATTTCTTATTTTAATAGGTTTATTATTTTAAAACTTCTTTTTTTTATTTAAAAAAAGTAGATTTAAATTAAATAAATATTAGAAAATTTTAGGTGGTGCACGTGGCGCGTCTGTTACATTTGAAGAACAATATTTATATTTATTTTATTAATACTTGATGGATTAAATTAATTAAAGAGAAAGAACATAGACTATTATCATTTTGGTTTTATGGTCATCGATATGAAGAAACTAATCTAGGACAGCCAAAAGGCCTTATAAGGGCCCAACTTTTGGACATGCCAATGTGTCGGTCCAGTTATATGGAACGGTTGATTTTGTAAGCGAAAGCGATTTTACCAAAACGCATTTCCAAACGCACCCTAAAAACTTTGAAGTGTTTTTTCTTGCAAAAAAAAAAAAAATACTAATATAGGTATAGGGCTCGCATTTTACGCAAGTTGATCAAAATTAAAATATTATTCTTATTTATGTCAATTAAAAAACCTCTTATAAAATTACGTATGACTTGAGAGGATATATTTTTTCGATATAAAATAAAGTTATGTGATTATTAAAGTTTGAAATGTAAATATATTAACAAATGATGTTAAATGTCAGATTAATATTATTTATATGATATAATTGTGAGTAGATTTACTTTAGATATTTTATTTTGTATTATTTTAGATAGATAATAATGTTAAGGTTGGATAATTTTTCTTATTTTAGTAAGTTTTCTTATTTTAACACATCCTAATAATCTAGCAAAAAGTAAAAAAAAAAAAAAAAATTAACAAAAAAAAATACATGATATGAGAATAAGAAATTGATCACATTCATAATTTGTGATACTGATAGAATAACTAATAAATATAAGAGTATTTAAAACAGAGTCGGACATTCTATTAGAAGATAAATAAAAATAAAAATAAAAAATAAAAAATATTTATATGATCATGTCTCTGTTACATTTCAAGAACAATATTTTTATTTATATTATTAATACTTGATATACTAAATTAATTGAAGAGAAAGAACATATACCATTATCATTTTGATTTTTTTGGTGCTCGGCTGAGGAGATGGAGGAGCTGCATTAATATATATATATGATTATGTTATTTATTTATTTATTTATTTAAGTTATTTAATTTAATTCATTTTTAATAGAACTAGCATAGGGGTCGTACTTTGTTCGGGTTGAGTATATATTTTAGGTACTAATCTTGTAAATACTTCATATTTTGTCGGTTATATAGTTTAAATGAGTCTTTTGATTTACTTGTACTTAATATTTATTCCTCGTTCGTTTGTCTTTCAGTTCTCTAATAATATTTTTTAATTCATTGTGTAATAACTAATAGTCAGAGTCTGCATAATGAAGCACAATACATAATAAAAAATTAATGAAATAAAAAAACTTATGAAAATAATTTAAAATAAAATAAAGAATAACAACATATTAGAAATCTAAAAAATTGGTTAGGTATTGTGGACGGCTGATGTTTAGGTGTTTTTTTTTTTAATTTTAGTAGAATATTATATTTTTATATTGTAATAGGTATTTTATTTTAATAATTATTATTTTAATTTTATAATTTAATAATAAAAATATTAATTATAGGGATTAGATGACACACACACACACATATATATATATAAATTTTAAAAGATGATTATGATTTCTTCGTAATAGGTAATAAAAAATTAATTACAGAGATTATGTGTCATGTGATGTGATGATAAAGTTAAAAAAAAATTTAACTTATATATATGTAATATCTCGACTTTTCGGAACAATACCGAAAGGTCCTCGGATTGAAGTTTAAGTCTCAAAATGAGACTATGCCGGAGAATAAGAGTTTAAACATTGAAAACTGTGTTGGAATATCTTATAGCAGAATCTCGTTGCACTGGAAATCGTGAATTTCGAAAGAATTGGTTACACGATTTTTTTTTACGGATGAGGTTTTTTTTAGCTATAAACTTATCAAATGAACTCTGATTGAGTTGATTCTAGATATGTTGAAAAGATTTTTGGAAGATAAACAACTTTTGTGTTGAATATGTTTTGAAATTTGCATAAAAAAGACCTTAAAAATATAGATTTCCGAACTAGTTCACATTTAGGGGCCTATTTGCTATTTCACGGGGACCAAAACATAATTTCCAGAAATTTTCTTATAAATACCCTAAATTTTTTAGAATTCACAATAAATGGCCATAGTTCTATAAGCTCTCTCACTCGGCCCCCCATCACTACATGTCACGTCGTTTAGAGTGATGAGCTCACCGGCCACCACTTTTGCCACCACCAACCCGCATGCCGGTACCAGTCGGTGTTGAGACGTCCCCTTGCCACGGTAGCCGGGGCCAGCCCCAGCCCGCCAAAAGTGGTGCGAAATGAGGAATAAACATGCAATTTTAACTTTTCTGATCCTGGCTTGTAGGCTCGTTTCATTGCTCGAGCCACCCACCAAATTGATGCCCTCAGAGAGTACTATAAGATGGTGGTGCCGATTTCTTCGAACCGTGCTCAGTTGCACTCAAAACGAGAGAAAAATAATGAATAGTAACTTTCGAATGAACATTAGCTTTTATTGGAATTCCATCGATTCCTACGGGTTTGCAGGAGTGTTAAGAGTCTGTTTATGCCCTCAGAATCTCGGTAAGACCTCATGTTAAAAACTCGATACTTTTAAGAATCTCGTTTTGTATTCAGATACTTCCAGTAGTATCGTAGAGTAATGTATTGACTTGCACTGAATTTAATATTCGGAATGAATTGGATCGATCTGGTAGGATTAGCAAGTTTCTAATAAAATTAGATTCCGCGCGTGTCTGTGTTTGGATGAACGTAATAATATGAATGAGTTAATTATGATGATATGATAATTTTTAGATGAACCCGAAAAGTTTGAAGGGTTCGGGATCATTCCGTAGCGTTTTCAGGTTTTTAGAGGATTTTCGGGTTTTAGACCGGAAAATGAATCTGAGGTGATAGATTTATAAAATTCAATATTTTGAAAGTAATAAAATGAAATGTTAGAAAGGAACTTGATTTGGGGTATTCCGGGAAGATCCAGAAGTTTATATTATTGTGTCGAGAAGTTTACAATGACTATTTCAAAAATCATGACTACTACACAACTTTTACTTGGCTCTGACTAGACACTCAAGTTTTCTGACTTGGATTGATGGACTCCATACCGTACTGACTGAAACAGTATCCGTCTTCCCGAGACCGTCCTCCGAGAAACCTGCAAAACAAGGAAACTGGAAGTGGGGGGTTAGACCGTCGTACGATCTAAGTGAGTGGACTATAAAACTGAAATGGTGCAATAAAATCATTTAATTCTGAAATCAAAGTCCCGAAACAACTTTATTTGGAACTATTTTTTCTGAAAAGTTTGTCTGAAAACTCTTTTATAAAGCTTATCTTTCTAAAATCTGTTTTCTGAAAATTATTTTCTGAAAATCTGATATCTGAAAACCCTGTTTCTGAAATTTTGATTATTTGGAAATTGGTCTGTATCCGAAAAACTTGACGTATGAGGGCGTTACGTATCGCCGTCCCCCCATACGCCTCTCTGGAGCAGGAATGCAAAATCATGACTTTGGGGCATTACGTATCGCCGTCCCCCAAAACATGCACTTCTGTCCCTAAAACTGGTGGTCTTGTAGCGTTACGTATCGCCGTCCCCCAAGCCACAAACTAAAACTGGGGGTGCGGATCTATGCTACCCTCCAAGCTTTGAAACTATGGTCTATGGGCGTTACGTATCGCCGTCCACTAGCCCTAAACTAGGATCTGAGGGCGTTACGTATCGCCGTCCCCTCAGTCCTCTACATGTGCACATGTTCTCTATCCGTCAATTCCATGTTTATACAAGTTGCATACTGAGGTGGGTTTTCGCCCCATGCCTCGAAAAATTTAAAAATCATGCTTTGAATCTCAAAACTGTACAAAACGTTTTCTGAAAAATATTTCTTTTCTCAAATATAACTTTGCATGAAATAACTGTAAAGAAAATCTTCTAACGCCCTAAAGCGTGATAATATAAGTCTGAAAAAACAATAACGAAATAAAAGTCAGTTTAAAGGAAGAGTGTCCACTCACTGTTTTGGAGTTCCGATAGACTTTCTTCACTTCGCTGGCGAACTTGCATTTCCTGCGATAATCTATCATCGAATGTCTCGATTAGAAAAAGACCAGGGATACAGATCGAAATCAAGTTAAGTTGTTTATTCAAATAAGGAATACCACTCTAAGGTGTATCGAACATATGACATGATGTAATATCTACCTACAGGTTGATATGAGACTCTTAGGGTAGTCTCTACGTGTTCGAATAAAACTGGAATGGCTTGGAGTTGATTTGGACATTAGTTTGTTCACGTGTCGCGACGCTCGACAGGGCACGTCGCGACACGGATCATCCAGAGAGGTGTCCTCATTTTTGTCGTTCGCATCGCGACGCACAACCCCATTCGCGTCGCGACGCGTAATGCATTAGAAATATTTCTGAGAATTTCCCAGATCGCGTCGCAACGCTGCGCATTTTGCATCGCGACGCAAGATCAGAATTTGGTCTTATCTTCATTATTTCCTTCATCAACTTCCTTAACACTTAACCCATATCTCACACAAGTAAATAACCTCAACCAATCTCTAAAATACCATCAATAACAATCTTAATGCCAATCATATTCAACCTGTCATCTATTCTTCATCTCATTTCCATATTTTCAACAAATTGGGGATTTCCCTCAACCATTAATACTAAACTTATTAAGCATCGATCTCTATAACCCAACAATATCATCAACCAATGAATTATCAAAAACACCAATGTTCATGATTTGGGTTAAGGTTTCCTTACCTTCACTCTTTTGATTTTCCTTCATCTCTCAAGCTTTCATGGATGCCAACTCTTCTTTTGCCTCTTTCCTATTTTCTTTTCTTCTTTTCTTCCTTTTATTTTTTTCTTCTTCTCTTCCTCCATACACGTTTCTTCTTCCTCTTCTTATTCCAATTTTTTTTTTGTATTTTGGTGAATAATATAGCTTTTATATAGTGGGATGCATTAGATATTTAGAAGTTTGTGGAAAAGTGTAGAAGTGTGTGGAAAGTTTGGGATTTTTGCATTTTAGCCCAAAATTACTATTCACTCAAATTTTTGACTTACATTTTTGATCTATTTTTGGTCTGATTTTAGAAAAAAGTTCAACGTGGAAGTCGTAGATCTCGATCTCATCTTTCCGACGATATAAAATTCGTAAAAATCGGAGTTCGTACGAAAAGTTATGGCCCAAATACCATGGGCTGTCCGGAGTGTAACATCGTAACATCTATTGTAGGATTCTCGAAGAATCTACCGATAGTCATCTCACGAAAGCATACGTTTCCAACCATGGTTTACATTTTATAATGCTCGTCTCACAGTGTTTCAATAGTTGAAATCTCCGGTCGTTACAAGTTTTAAGTTTGACAATATTGATTTCATGTTTAATGTTATAAGTTTCATATTATTTTTCAAAAATTAAAAGTGTTTCAAGTTGTTACTCAATATTTTAAGTTTAATAGTTCTGGTTTCACGTTAAAGGTTAAATGAGATGATTTCACATTTATCTATATTGGTTTCAATTTTGATGTTTCTAGTTTCAGGTTTAATTCTATAAGTTTCGTATTATTTTTAAACTATTAAAAAAATTTCAAGTTATTGTCCAAAATTTCAAGTTTAACAGATATGGTTTTAGGTTAATGGTTAAAATGAGGTTTTTCCACATCTACTGGTTTTGGTTTCAAGTTTGATAGTGTTAGTTTGTAATACCCCGCCAGAAGCAGGATGCTACCGGCATGAGACATGATTGACCCATCTCCATAAGCCTGTAAATTTATCAAAAATTCGGTATGATGTATCAAAAAACTGGATAACCTGGATCACAGTCCAACATCAAAGGCAATCCAAGAATACTCCAAACAAATAAAAGGACCTCATGCATACAAATCTCATCAGAATCATATCCTAAAGGCTCCACCCACATCATCATCAATCAAAATATTTACTTAATATATATACAAACCACGTGCTCAGTACGACTAACAAAATAATAACCAAAATATCCTAGATTTCTTAAACCTCTGTAACTTCTCCCAGGATAATTACGAGGGTGACTACCGCTTGGGTGCTCTGTGTCTCGAGCATGACTTCCAAAGTTATTGTGGTTGACCAATCTGGAAGTCAACCTGCAAAACTAGCAAACTAGTTTGGTGTGAGTTATAAAAACTCAGTAAGTAACCATGCAAGCATTACAAACAAAACTTACAAATTAATCACACTAGAAATTTTTAAGAGTTTTCAAGTTATTGCAAGTCTTAGAATTATCAACATTATATTATCCTTTATACTTTACCCATATCAAATTTTCATATTTACATATTGTCAATATAGTGGCTAGAGATTTAAATCACATGAAACATTGATTTAAAATCACAAAGTACATCACATAATATCGAAACAATTTCAGTGTTGAAACATGAAGTCACATATTAATACTTATCACAGTAAATATTTTTAAAATATCATCAAATCGGTAAATCTAACAAACTTTCTTCTGTTCAGTTACAAACTATTTGTAATACTAAAACCTCTTTCTTCAATATCAACACAATCTTTTCCTAACATTCTTTAATCCATGATAACCTTACAATAGCTTAACACTTGGGTTTCATATACATTCACACATATCGTAGCATACTTCTTTTATATATATGCAAATACAATTTCAGAACCCTTACACACATGCGTACATATCAATACAACTTAGCAAACACGCTCTTTAACCACTGATATTTACATCGGTTTCAAATCATTCATTCATCTCACATAAGCATACATAACCCATACATATCACGGGTTCCATCACACACATACACACACTCAGACATATCTACAGTCATCACGCAACCAACTAAGAAGCACACACAACAATCAATACATCAAAGATCACATCATCAAATCAAACATACAAACAGACTCACTCACCATATAATATAAACTCATCACATGATTTCTCATAAACAAGCACATACACGACAAACAATCCAAACATCATTCAAATACTCATATACATACATATACTTCAAACTTACGAATGTACACCTCATTACGAAATCAAATCTCATATCCCACACAGTCCTCATATCTATTCATTTAACATTTGATCATATTCATTTTCAGAATTTCTATCTAGAAACTTTTAATACAGTATCTTTACCAAATAAACATATTCGACCTATACATATCTTAACATCATATGCAAACACGAATACATGCTCATATACTTACACATTTTCATATTCATTCACATACACAATTTCATATCGTTACACATTCATACCTTTACGTACATTCATACATACACATAGACATTAAGCTTATCAAACACGTCAATACATACGTACAGACATTAATATCATTAAACCTCTTACTTCGTATCATGATAATAACAAAAGTCATACTTGCGATGGTCGTTTCACTTAACTACACATAACCTTGAACTCCTTCTCAAACTACTTCTTAACTATCTTCTGTTTAACCTAACATATCAATCATCTATACCCGTATATATGTATATTCAAAACACGAAATCACCCATTAAGCTCTCATCGCATGAGTTACTTACCTGGCCTCGCGAGCACTCCAGGTTCTAATCAAGTCGAGATTTTGAGGGCATATACGGACTCCAAACGATCCCACGAATACGCTGGAATTGATGGAATTCCGATCGGAGCTACTGTTCATCATAGGTAACTATTCATCCAAATCTTCCACCTCGTTTCACGTGCAATCGAGCATGGATCGGAAAAATTGTCACTACCACCTTGTAGTACTCTCCGAGAGCTTCGATTTGGCGGGTGGCTCGGGCCATGAAATGAAACGACGAGCCAAGATCGGGATACCTATGTGCGCATGTGTTTCTCTCAATATTGCCGTTTTTCGGTGACTTGGGGGCTGCCGCCGGCCACCACAAGATGGAGGGGTGGCCGGCGCACCCCTGGCTGGTCGCACCAGCCAGCGATGGCCGACAATGTTAGAGGTAATGCTCGGAGTGCCAATCCGGATCATATTTATGTCCGATTTATAAATACGAACAATTCTTTTTTCCATAGTATTACTTATTTAATGGTAGCACCTTTTGTCTTTTATACATATATTCGATTTAATTACGATTAGATTGAAACTAAATTTGGTTTAGTGATATGTGTATATTAGACAAAGACTCTAGGATTTACAATGTAGTGAACAGTTACAACGTAGTTTGTAATTGACATTGGGAAGCACACTATAAGACGTATATCCTTAAATAAAGTTCATGGTCAAGATTTACTAACACGGATCGGTTAGTAAAATTTGCTGAGACTAGTGCATGTCGTATATCGTGACTTGGTCCGATGGTTTATCCCAATAAACCATGAGTTTTGGGAGACTCGTATAGACATGTAGGTGTTTATTTGATAAATACTGAACGACTCACTGAAGATTTCCTAATAGATGGTACACCAATGTCAATAGGAATCTTCTCGAGTTGAGCAAGCATAGTAGTCATTCGACTTGAGATACCACTGTGGATATATGAGTTATCCTCCACACTTTGATGGTAGTCACGTCACCGATCTATTCATGATCGGACCTCCGCCTGTTCGTTGGGTGTGGACTGATGCTCATGATATCCTGTGAGTATCAAGATAGGATCCGTTAGTCCTGTGTACAAGGCATAAATATCCTCACGTGTTTACGATCTAGTAAATCCATGGCCGTGGTATAATTTCGGAAGTCAGTTATGAGTGTTATTTAGAGATCGTAAATTGAAAGTCGACTATATTATACCGAAAGGATTTGGTGTTTTTGTCTATATCCCATGTATAATATGGATAGCCTGTGACGGAGGGATTATACGTATGTAATGACCTCGACTTGTATAGTTTAGCGAGATTATCCGTGGTCGTCATAATTCATAAGTGGGTGAATTATGGACACGAAAATGGATTTCGTGACAGATAAACCTAAACTTAGAGAGTCCCAAAATATGAAGTGTAACTCGTTGAGCACTTGGGCAACGCGTTATGAATAATACAGATTATTCATAATACTTCATCGGATTAAATGAGTTAATTCAAATCATTTAATCGGGTAAACGAAAACACATGCTTTAGGGAATTTTGGTCAATCGTAATTATTGTGTATTTGTATTTGATACACATTAATTATTTGTCAAATGAGACTTTGACACATGCCATTAATATATGTATTTGTTATTTAATGTAAATAAAATACATATATTATAATAATTATATTAATTAATTATTTAGATATTTAAATGTTAAATATTTGAATAGTTAAATAATATCCATTTTTCATAATTGTTATGATAAATGTTTAATTATTATTGGTGACATATGACATGTTTTTATTAATTTGATTTAAAGTATGAAAAATTGGCATTTTTGGTTTCTGGATCAGTTCTAAAAAAATATGGGTTTATTTGGATGAAATTGATATTATATAAATGTATTGGATGTATTTTAGGTGTTAGAACAATTGCCGAAAATTGTTTCGGAGTTGAACTAAGCGAAAACGGCGAAAAATGGCGTTACCGGGTGACTTTTGAGCCAACCGGGTAACGGCTGTCCAAACAGTTAATTGGTCACTATTCAGGCAGCCCATGAACTGCCATAACACTATTGGGGCTGACCTGGGCAGTCCCCATAAGTGTTGTGTGATCGGTTCGGTCAAAAACGCGTTTTGCGTTATTTTACGAAAAAACGTTTTTCGTAAAAGTTTCGTGAAGTTTCTACCTTATTTATGTCGTTATTTGATATCGAATAAATACATTTAGGTGAAATATGAATGAATTATTCATATTGGATATTGAATAATTTATTCAGTAATTTAAAAAGTTTTAAAATTACGATTTCGCCCAAACCGCGCTTCCGTCTCGCCCTTCGCCCAAAACCCCAACAAAAATGGTATCAGAGCAGGTCTGATGCTTTACCCATTACATCAATCATGCTTGATATATGATATGTAATCCAATTTTGATGTTTGCACATGCATGTAATCTATATGTTTCTTGACTTTTCGGTTATACGCTAACGGGAAACGTAACGGAAATTTAATGGTTAAATTGAGTTATGTTTTCTAAGGTAGAATTGAGTTGTTTAGAAAATGATTTAGATTAAAATTTTGCATTTGATGTGGAGCAATGCTTCCTTGAGGAATATCCTCGCTTAAGATAAGGCTGTAAAGTAACGTGTATTGGATGCATGTTTCTTGGTCCGTCTTGTCAATACGGTTTATGGGTAACTTTCTATGGCCGCATCCGAGATCGATCCAAAGCAGTGAGGGTGTAGTTGATAGAATTTTATCCATGCCGGTTGTATATTGCTACTAAACAAATTCAAGTGAAAGTGGAAATCCTGAACGTGCCAAAGCTGTCAGGACTACATCAGTAGCTTGAGTTTGTCATTGGCAAGTGAAGCCTTGATACGCCTCCTTGTGAACGTGCTAAAGCTGTCATTACGAGAAATAGTCAGGACCAAATCAGGAGTCACTGGTGAGTGATTGACAATGAGTTGTCTACCTAATGAATATACGTATGCGAGATCATAGTTGTGAGTCGAAATATATTCATGGGATCCTACTCTCACTATGGAATTTGATTTAATTATTGAATTCATGTTCTCCATTGGGGATTACGGTATTACGTAAAGTACTGGGAAACACTGCTGGATTAGAAATCCATAACTAAAGTAATGTGTAATTTTATGGAATTTGCTTCTTTTGTTTTCCTTTATTCTATATTGTTTATAGAATTATACTTGTAATCCACTGCATAGCATATTACTTGAATATATTTTCTGACTTTACTTATGGTTGCATTTTTCTAGAATAGGTGATGAGTGGTAAATGTATCACTATTTCCCACTCATTTGACCTGATATTTTGTATAGTTTCTTGTGTTTTATGAATATTTTGATGTGTTTTGTATTATTTTGTAGATAAATTAAGTTTCAGGACTTACTGGAAGTAATTTAGGGCCAAAACAGTGAAAAACGGACAAAAAGGGTAAAATTGTAATTTGGGCATCGCGATGCGCAGCAACTCTGCGTCGCGACGACTAACGTGCACCGGGACACGTGTCACAATCAGAGAATTTTGCTAAAATGCACCGCTGCTAACGTGCGCCTGCCATGTGTCAATATCACATCAAATATGCTAACGTGTGTCTGCCACGTGTCAACATCACAGCAAATCTACTAACGTGCGCCGTGGCACATGTCACCATCACATGCTGCCGACACTTATCATTGAAGACACATCATTGATGATGTCATGCTGATGTAAGCATCGCGACGCAAGTATAATTTCACGCGTCGTGACTCGAAGCCAATAATAGAGATAATCATTCAGCCCTGCCATGTGTCATCATCTTCGTAAGCCGCGCAACACGTGTCCTTCATCAACGGCGCGTCGCAATGCAAGAAGCCTCACGAATCACGATGCGGAAGCCAAATTTTCCCTATAAATTCAGGCCGAAATTTCAGAATTGATTTCATACTTTCTTTTATGTAATTCCTTAAGAATACTAAGAAGATTGTATCTTGTTTGTTTATTTACAGCTTTCAGTAATTAATTTTCGCATTTGCACTTTCTTTTCTTTACTTTTCAATCTTTACTTTCTGCAATTTATTTTTACACAAAAGTACTTTCCTTTCTTTATTTTTCAATATTTACTTTTCAATAATGAGGAGGTAAACTCCCCTTTACTGGTAAAAGGTTAAAGCTTTATTACTAATATTAGATTAATCTCCCTTAATTATAATATAAACTATTTAAAACTTGACTTAACGAGGATTCCGCCGTATTGGTTGGTTGGTAATTATTGAAATTGTTTTTTAACCTGACTAAGCTGGATACCGCCTGATTGGTCGGCCTGAATTATAATTAAGTAAATTTGAATAATCAGGATACCGCTTATATGGCTGGTTGGTAATATCACTCAAAAGTTTATATATTATAATAAGTGATATATCTAAAATGGTCGAATAAAAGTGGATCCTACCCCAACATTTTCTTTTATTGTACTTTTACATTTTTAATTTCCAGCATTTACTTTTCAGCATTTACTTTTCCGCATTTACTTTCTCGCATTTACTTTATGTCTTTTATTTTATTTAAGCTTTCATTACCTTAGATATGTGTCGTAACTAAGTCCATTATCCGGGGTTGTGATGAATTCCAATATCACCGGTATATAAGGGGTTATTTTATAGTTTGGGTAATATAAAGGTTTACTTATTAAGTCTTAAGCTTAATTCTTATTGTTAACTGGTCATTAATAAGATTGATCTGGTAAACTTAAAATAAACTTGACAAAAGAATTTTAGGTTTCAGCTTTAGACTTAATAGCCCACGATCTTCCTTGGAGATAGATAACCCTTTAATAGATTTCCTTACAAGATAAGAATATACATGTCGGGCGGGGGTAGCCATAATTGGAACTTAATCTTAATGAATTCAGGTAACTTGGTTGACATAGATATATGATTAATTGGGTTGCACTGGGTATTTGCATCTGACCATCGACATAGGCTTTTGCAGAATTTCATGTTCTAGGTTAGTAAACCAATATATTACACAAACATAAGATAACCACTTCATCTTTAAAAGATATTGGAAAGATTCACAACCCTGGATAGTTTCTAAATATTAAATCTTCTCAAACTACTTTCACGCTGTTTTATTTACGTGTTTTAAATTTAAAGTCACAATCCAAGTCACCATCTAATCAAACAATCAATCCATTAAATACTCGTAAAAATTGGGCTTCATAAATTAATAGATTATGTATTAAGTCCTCGTGTGATCGATACTTTTTATACTACTTAAACGATACGTGCGCTTGCGTTATACGCGTGTGATTATGCACCGGTCAAGTTTTTGGCGCCGTTGCCAGGGACTTATTTATCTTTCACTATTAGTTTTGAGTTTAGATACATTTACTTGAATCTAATTTTTTTTTAATTATTATTTATGTTTTCTTGTGTTTCAGGTTCTCACACACTACATGAGACGAACCATAAGCTTTTAAATCCGACCGCTTGACCCAAAAATTGAAGAACCATCAGACAGTTGAGAAGGGAAAGGCGAGAAGGCCAAGAAGCAATCATCAACAAGGAACCTGAACCTTTGGAAGTTGCACCACCAATTCCTATTCGAGACAGAACTATTCCGGTGGTTGACAGATTCATTTCCTCTATTGTACTTCCTCCCTTACCATCAAATGCGTGTGACATCAAAACATGCATTCAGATGATTCAACAATCAGTTCAGTTTTGGGGGAATACAACTGAAGATCCTAATGCCCACATCAGCAACTTCCTAGAAGTTTACGACACTTTCAACTACAACCGAGCAGCTGAAGAAGCAATGAGACTGCAAGTTTTTCCATATTCCTTGAAAGATAGAGCTAAAGCTTGGCTACATTCACTACCAGCAGGTTCCATCACGACTTGGAACACTCTAGCCATAAAATTCCTTGCAAAGTACTTTCCACCAGCCAGAACTGCAAAGTTGAGGAATGACATCACATCCTTTGTGCAACATGATTCATAATCCCTATGTGAAGCTTAGGAAAAGTACAAAGATTTACTCAGAAAATGTTCTCACCATGAAATTGTAAAGTGGCTACAAGTCCAAACCTTCTATAATGGACTTTCTGGAATAATGAGAACCACAATTGACACTACTGCTGGAGGAGCTTTAATGGCAAAAGGAGAAGATCAAGTCTGAGACCTAATTGAAGAAATGGCCAACAACAATTCATTGTGGCCAACAGAAAGGAGCTTGATCTAAAGAATTACTGGAATTTATGAAGTTGGAGCTAACACAGCATTGAATGCCAAGCTGGATCAGATATGCAAATTTATGGAGACTCTCAGCATACAAGGTAATACTAGATCCACAAGTTCACCATATGGAGGAGCACCAGAACCAAACCAACATGAAGAGACAGTGAATTATGTCAATAATTTCAACAGACATGAGAACAATCCATATTCCAACACCTACAACCCTGGATGGAGGTGTTGGACAATTATGACCTATATCATCACTATTTGTACAGATCATGAGGTTGTACAAATTAACTATGTGACAAAGGAAATTGCCCATTTATCATTTGTAATTAGATTACCAAGATGTATAAATGATAAAAGGTCCATATGATTGTTCCGGATTGAGATGATATGAGACAGTATCAATCCACGAAGGTTTAATCATTAAATATCCCTAGTCGGAGTATTATCGAGATTGGACATCAATAATACGTAAAAGACTAGTATTACACTTGTGCGCGTTGTGGGAGAATAACAGCATAATTCTCATATATTTGGGTATAGGATACTCATGCAAGTGTAATAGGAGGTTGTGTTTACCGATGGTACGGAAACAGCTTCGCTCTGGATAGACCCCTCAGAATTCCATTGGTAGTATGACTATGTGTCTATGGGAGTCCGGATCAGGACTTTAACGCTAGTACTTGCGACAATCAATACGCTTTGGTTTTGGTCGTCCAGGACTTTAACAGGTTCTGTGTACGCCTCTTCTGGGTTTATTGAGAATCGTAGTGTATTGGGCGTGATGTCAAGACGAAAGTATCACTTCAGTCATATGGAGATGATGGTCACGCAGGGATACAGAACTGGTTCTCTGAAAGGTTGAAACCGTTGGGATAATATGACTAGGTCATGATTATCTGATAATAAAAAGACTAGTTGCTAGTGATCCGATATATGCTTCGTACGAGGCAGACACTATTCCAGCCCCAGGCCTTGCCTGTGACATCCGATACTGGATCGAAATATGCAATACTACGTATACTACGCCTTATATAGATCACATATTCCTTTAAGAATATTTCTGGAGAATTGGGTAGGCATGATGCTTTGCTAGAAGCCAACTATGTCTTGTGAATCGGTAAAAATGTAGTACTAGGTACGTACGTGTGTGGATAGTTCGACGACCGGATTTACTGCCATGGGTCGCATGGGTCGCTTCCCGAAGATTCACCGATGACGTATGACTCACACTTTATTAATCTGGGATTAATTAGATGAGAGAGAAAATTAATCTGGGATTAATTACGGAGATATTTTATATGGGATAAAATATTATTAAAAGAGAGAGAACGATTAATTTGGAATTAATCGATAATATATTCGATATATTAAACGAAATTGGATTTCGACGCGGAATTAAAATTAGATTTTAATTCGGGCGAACGAGTTAATTTAGAATTAATTCGTTAGCGACGTGAATAATAATTTTGCTAGACAAAATTATTTAATTGAATTTGATTTAATTACGTCGCAATGAAAAATTTGTTAATTCGGAATTAGCGAACCCGAGCCCGGTAGTGTTTGCGGGCCCACTCGCATTTTGAATCAAGTGTGGCCCACAAGTCACATCAAGCATCAAATCACTAGTCAATCAAGTGATGGATGTCTTATCACTTTGAGTGATTGACAACTAGTCACTATTCATGATTGATGTTGGTAGTTGAAAGACTTTATTGCCTTGTACTTTTTTGACTTTGATTTTGGTATTAGTTTTTTGAAAACCAAAACCAATTCATTCTCTCCTTCATCTTTCTTATACCTCACGGCCAAGGGCCAAACTCTCTCTAATTTCTTGGCAATTTCCGAGAACAAAGAAGAACAAGGGAAAGATTTGCGGCAAATTTTTCCGAGGTGCTAGCACACATTAGGATTCTTACGAGAGGTGATAGGGAAACCCACATGTAGGCATGGAATGCACACCCAAGCTTGGAGCTTGGCCGAGCAAATGGAGCACAAAAGGAGGGCTTTGCTGTGAGCTACATGGAAGGAAAAGCTTGAAGATTTTGTTGTTCCTCGCATCGTAAAGCCGATCAATGTAAGTATGATTCCGCCATACTTCTTTTAAGTAATCACACATGTTTCATTGCTTGAATGATCCTTGGGACTAACCTAGAAACCCAACAATTGTATCAGAGTCATTTTGAGCATGAAATATACTTAGGGTAAAATTTGGGTAAATTGGATTTGAGCATGTTTTGACTAAATTACTTGTTTGAGCATGCTTGTATATGGATGACTTGGAGTTGTTTGTGATCAATTTTGTGAAAAATGGATTGGATCAATTTTTCCCCAAAAATTAAGGCTTGGCCGAAACTTGGAGGTGCCCTAAGTCATGGTGATTTTTGATTTTGATCATTGGATGAGTTGAAATCATTTGGGAAATGTTGATTTAGGATTTAATTGGATTGAATTCGGAATCGGACATGAAAAACGCTAAATTACCGTTAGTGATGAAGCATGAAAATGATTGATTTTTTGATTCAATTGTGTTGGACATAAGTTGACGATGATAAGCATAATTAATTGAGTAAATTGGTGTTTTGGAAATATTAATTTGGTTAATTAATTATGGCATACACTTTAGGTTAATTAAATTATGAAATTTGGAATTTTGGTAATTTAATTATTTGGGCCAAATTTGGAATTGGGCTTGTAAAGTTGTAATTGGGCTTAATGGACTTGGTTGGGCCAAGTTTGGTTTAGGCTAATTGGTTGGATCCAATTGGGCCCAAAAACCATATCCATAAAGTCCAAATATGACTTAATGGACCTTTAATTTTAATTGGCCTAAATTGGTTTTGGGCAAATAAGGGTGATTCCTTAAATGGGCTTTGGTATTTGGGTTTGATCTATATTGACCAAAAGTCCATGCCTTAAGAAATTAATTAAAAGCCCATTGGACTTTAATTAAATCAACATTGGATGTTAATCGGGCTTGAGACCCGTAACGATTAGATTTGAATCTAAGTCGTAAAGGCACATTAAAAAGTGTAATTATTTAATTTATAATTAAATACAGAAGTAGTTAGTATTAATACAAATTAAATTGGATTTAATATTGTAGTTTAATATAATTCAAGAATTCGTACTTTGAGTACTTATTCGCAAAACGAGTTTGACTCGCGCAAAATCAAATCGTTGTTTGAACATTGGATGGTCATTAATTTCAGATTAATTAATTGGATTAGATTGATTGATAACATGCTTTGTGTGAATACATGGATGCGATGTATGAATAATGCATATTAGATGGATATTAGATCAGTGAGGGCAATTTTGGAAATTGTTGTAATAAATTTAGAATTTATTAATTGGACCTGCGTGTCCAGCCTATTACCTCTTGATTCTTTGTGTTTCTCTTCTCACATATTCCCCTCAATGTAAATGAGGTTTCTTTAGAAGTGTTATGTAATCGGGTATGAGTAATACTTGTGCTAGCGGGAGAGAGGAAATGGAGAGATTTGTTCTAGGAACAATGTTTTAAATATCCATCCGCATATCATTATTATATTTATATACTTACGCGCATTATTATGTGTTTAGAATGCATGTTTAAGGGTGTATGATGATGAGACCTTAACAACTATAATAAATTGGTTGCCAATTTACGCGAAAAACCCTTACTACATATTAAGCGTTTTTTCCTTCCATTGAGTGATTCTTACTCAAGATCCAAGATTGACACTGGTTTGTTGGCCAAAGTCAAGACCTTTGTCCGTCGCGGATGTGTTTGAATCATGAAGGCTTTGTTCCATATCGGTGTCTTGTCCAAGTTGTGATTTGTTGGCCAAAGTCAAGATCACTTCTTGTCCATCGACATCGATTACGAAACTTTCCAAAGTCAATGAGTTCCGCTTAACTAGAATCACTAAGTTTGTTGTGCAAAGCCAAGACTTAGTTGATTCAGAGGAAAAAGGTTAGGGAATATATTAGATATTGGCCTATATAAGATATGTTTCAGACTTGGATGTCCACCTACTAGATCTAGGAATTGGATGAGATCCAATTGATCTTAGAGATCTACCTAGTTAATTATCATACAATTTGTTGGCCAAAGTCAAGATTGTGTGTTATTTACGGGATCCTAGCCCACTAGGAAACAAGGTTTCCCGAGTACTCCACAGAGGGTTAGAGGCTCGCCGAAAAATAGTGGGAGGCAAGTATTAAATTTCAATATTCGTTTAGTTACTTGCCAATATGCGCTCATTTCATTTTTTGTCAATACATAATTATTTATTAGTTGGACTAATATTTATGTTGTTTGAAATTAAACAGTTGGACTGTATTCAAAATATTTCAATTATAAGTTGATTATATAATTGGATTATAGTAATCAATATAATTGAATTGATTTAACAATTAAATTATAGTTGATTATATAGTTAGACTATAGTAATCATTATAATAAATAGTACCTAAAATCGTTGATTTGATAGTTAGACTATTGGAATCAAGATAATGAAAGATTAGTGTTTAAAACATAATCATGGGTGAAAATGTCTTTAAACGGCTTTAATTTTCAAATTGGGAATAAAATCTCAGGATAGTCCTGAAGACCGAGAAGTTACTTTATTTGATAGAGTGACGTCTCAAGCCTAAGCCCAGAGTTGAGCAAATAGTAGAACATGATATTTGGAATATTCATGTGGTGATAACTTTAGTGCTTAATCCGTTATGCTTGCCGTAAAGACTCATTAATTTCTTAGTCAGAACCAAAGATTAGATCCTTATAGTATGATATTGAAATTGAAGGATCTTCATAGATCTATCCTTAGATCTTAGAAGTACAAATTGCAATAGAAAACTCTTGGAGAGTTAATGGCTATACTCAAGGAGACAAAGCTAGAGTTTGCAATAGGGCAAGAAGCGCAAGGCGCATCTTACTTCGACATCCCAGAAGGCCAATGCTTGGCAAAAGCTTTTGGGTGTGGAAAAGGGGCAAAGGCAAAATCATTATAATCTTCTGGGAAGACAAATGACATATCCCAAGATGTCTGCCTAAACTGTGGCAAACGAGGTCACTGGAAGCGTGATTGCCGTATGGACAAGGCAGACATGAAGGAATTGAAGACGGGCAAGGCTCCGACTTCAAATATGTTTGTCATCAACATGTTCACTACTAGTATTAAAATTGGATTTTTGATACTGGATTGGTACATAAATATGTACTGGTGTGCAGAATCTGCTGACTAGTAGGATACTGACTTCAGTTGAGATCGATCTGCGAGTCGAAAATAGGACAAAATTCGTTGTTTTAACCGTAGATACCTAAGTTTAGGAACTACCCTTCGGGTGTGTACTTAAATTAGGAAACTGTTAGAATGTAACTAGTTTGACTAGAAATATTATTTCTATATCAGGGTTTAACCCGTTGCGGGTATACCTTTATATTCTAGAACACTAAAGTGTTTTATTTTATAAAGATGATATTGAGATAAACCTATTAGATGTGAATAACAGCATTTATATTTGAATATAAATGAATCTCAAACATATAACTTGACAAACAAATAGCTCAAACTGAATTAATCAGTTGAGACTTATATGTGGCATTGTTGTCTGGGACACAATTAACAAGACTCGTATATCCACACTTTTGAAGAGTGGATACTAGGACATATTTGATTCTATTCAAATAATGTCTACGAATCTAGTTTATTGGGCAAAGTGCCTAAAACACATTTTACTTGGTAAAAGTGCAATTGCCACCGATCTGTTAGCCTCGTTCATAGTGACGTAAGTGGGCCTATGTCTAGCTAGGCTAGAGGTGGATTGAATACTTCGAAACCTTTACGGATGTTGCATCGCGTTATGGTTATGTGTTTCTTTTGAAACACGGATCAGAAACTTTTGATTAATTCAAAGAGTTTCGACACGAAGTAGACAAACAGATCGGCTAAAGTATTAAACATCATGATTGGACCGTGATGAAAATACTTAAGCAATAAGTTTCTCAAATACTTGAAAGAGTATAGTATTATTTCAATGAGGACTCCTTCCGGAACACGTCAATTTGACGGTGTGTCCGAACCGAGAAACCAAATTTTGTTGGACATGATAAGGTTAATCATGAGTCACTCTGAGCTACCATTTCCTTCATAGGATACGCATTAAACAGTGCAAAACTTATTTTGAATAAGGTTTCATAAAAATCTGTTTGACAGACTTCATATTAGATATGAACATGAAAGAAACTGGGTTTTCTCATTCCTGAAAATTTGGGAATGCTAGGCATATGTTTGGATGATACCAAACCAGAACCCAAATCGGATAAGTGCATAATTGTGGGTTATCCTAAGGAAACCAAAGTATAATACTTATACAACTCACAAGAGAACAATGTAATTATTGCTCACCATACGGTTTTCCTAAGAGGAATACCTATATGCAGTGGTAAGTGGGAGGATAGTAAAACTCGATGAAAATCGGAGTAATACTCTTCCAGGCACCGATTCCTTAATGGAACACAAATAGTTCATCAATGATGAAACTATACCAATAATCTTCGAATACACAAGAACCGCACAAGTCGGAGAGAGTCAGAAAACAACATGAGGTATGGGTTTCTGATCTCACCTCGTTAAGATGTCAATCTTATTGAGGAACACGAACTGACTACGAATGAGGATCGACTCCCTATTATGGCAATGTGCCATGAAGTCCGAAATGGATTCCATGTATACCAACCAAGTTTGGATACTGGTTGTTGTACCGGAAGGCATTATGCCTATTGGTACTATATGAGTCTTCAAGGAATACATACATGGAAGGCAACATACCAACGTACTAAGCTGGGCTTGTAGCGAAAAAGTATCGTTATCAACATTGTGTCGATTACGTCGAAACCTTTTACTCGTTGCCATGGTTAAATCCATTTGGAAAATGCTTGCTTAAGCTGCATGTTTCATTCATGAAATATGGCAGCTGAATGTCAAAATCACTTTCCTTAAACGGAAAACTTTTTGGAAGATGTTTATAACATCCTGACGGTTTTTTCGTACCAAAACGAGCAAACAAGGTTTGTAAGTTAATTCGATCCATTTATGGATTGAAGCAAACATTGCATTCTTGGAATTATCATTTTGATGTAATCATAATGGTATATGATTTAATTCAAAACGGAAAATGATTCTTATGTATATAAGGAGGTTAGTGGGAGCGCACTGAAAGTGAATGTCCTAAATAATGATGACATATCATTTTTTCGAAATGATATTCCCATAATACAATCGGTGAAAACTTGGCTTTCAAGAAAATTCTCCGTAGAATCTGGGAGAAACAACTTTTATTCTAGGAATAAAGATCTACTGTGATAGATCTAAAAGTTGTTGGCACTCTCTGAGAACTCGAACATTGAAATAAATGTACGCGACCTGGTGTCTCATACGCTTAGAGCATATGGAGTCACAATCAGGCCAATCCAAGTGATGGTCACTGGATTGATGTTAAGAACATCCTTTAGTATCTTAGAGAAACTAAGCATGCTGTCTTATACTATGGAGAAGGAGAACTTGAAGTGATTGGGTTCACCGTTGCAAGTTTCCAAACCGATAAAACCGACTATAAGTCGTGATAGGGGTACTATAAAATTTGAATAACGGAACAGTGAGCTGAAATCTTCCAAGCAAGATACCGTTACCGAATAAACAACAAAAGTGGATTATTGCTGCAGCTGAGGCAGCAATAGAAGGCTTTTGGGTCGATAATAATCCTAATCAGATTAGGAGTAGTTCTGTTAGCAGCTGAGCTAGGCTTCAGCACATGCTAAAGAATTAATGGTCTCATCAATGATCCAGATAAATATTTCAAATTTCATCTGATTCGTTCGGATCATACATCGTGGCGATGTGATGATCGAATAAATCGCATCATTTGTAATTAGAATTATGCAAATCCGCTGACGAAAGCCTTTCCTCAGCAGAAATTTGAGCGAACCGTACATAGTTCGGGTGTAGGACACTTGAGTGATTGGCTATAGGCCAAGTGGGAGATTGTTGGACAATTATGACCCATATCATCACTATTTGTACAGATCATGGTGTTGTGTACAAATTAACTATGTGACAAAGGAAATTGCTCTTTTATCATTTGTAATTAGATTACCAAGATGTATAAATGATAAAAGGTCCATATGATTAGTTCCAGATTGAGATGATATGAGACAGTATCAATCCACGAAGGTTTAATCATTAAATATCCCTAGTCGGAGTATTATCGAGATTGGACATCGATAATGCGTAAAAGACTAGTATTACACTTGTGCGCGTTGTGGGAGCATAACGACATAGTTCTCATATATTTGGGTATAAGATACTCATGCAAGTGTAATAGGAGGTTGTGTTTACCGATGGTACAGAAACAGCTTCGCTCTGGATAGACCCATCAGAATTCCATTGGTAGTATGACTATGTGTCTATGGGAGTCCGGATCAGGGTAGATGTATTTGGTCTTAACCTGAGACTTGCATCGCTAGTACTTGCGACAATCGATACGCTTTGTTTTAGTCGTCGAGGACTTTAACAGGTTCTGTGACGCCTTTTCTGGGTTATTGAGAATCGTAGTGTATTGGGCGTGATGTCAAGACGGAAGTATCACTTCAGTCATATGGAGATGATGGTCACACATGGATATAGAACTGGTTCTTTGAAAGGTTGCAACCGTCGGGATAATATGACTAGGTCTTGATTATCTGATAATAAAGAGACTAGTTGCTAGTGATCCGATATATGCTTCGTACGGGGTAGGCACTATTCCAGCCCCAGGCCTTGCTTGTGACATCCGATACTGGATCGAATACGCAATACTACGTATACTACGCCTGATATAGATCACATATTCCTTTAAGAATATTTCTGGAGAATTGGGTAGGCACGGTGCTTTGCTAGAAGCCAACTATGTCTTGTGAATCGGTAAAAATATAGTACTAGGTACGTACGTGTGTGGATAGTCCGACGACCGAATATACTGCCAACATATCCGGGGATCTCATGGGTCGCTTCTCGAAGATTCACCGATGACGTATGACTCACATTTTTAATCTGGGATTAATTAGATGAGAGAGAAAATTAATCTGGGATTACTTACATAGATATTTTATATGAGATAAAATATTATAAAAGAGAGAGAACGATTAATTTGGAATTAATCGATAAAATAATATATTCGATATATTAAACGAAATTGGATTTCGACGCGGAATTAAAATTAGATTTTAATTCCGGCGAACGCGTTAATTTAGAATTAATCGTTAGCGACATGAATAGTAATTTTACTAGGCAAAATTATTTAATTGAATTTGATTTAATTACGTCGCAACGGAAAATTCGTTAATTCAGAATTAACGAATCCGAGCCCGGGAGTGTTTGCGGGCCCACTCGCATTTCGAATCAAGTGTGGTCCACAAGTCACATCAAACGTCAAATCACTAGTCAATCAAGTGATGGATGTCTTGTCACTTTAAGTGATTGACAACTAGTCACTATTCATGATTGATGTTGGTGGTTGAAAGGCTTTACTGCCTTGTACTTTTTGACTTTGATTTTGGTATTAGTTTTTTGAATACCAAAACCAATTCATTCTCTCCTCTCCTTAATCTCTCTTCTACCTCACGGCCAAGGGCCAAACTCTCTCTAATTTCTTGGTAATTGTCGAGAACAAAGAAGAACAAGGGAAAGATTTGCGGCAAATTTTTCCGAGGTGCTAGTACACATTAGGAGTCTTACGAAGGTGATAGGGAAACCCACCCGTGGGCATGGAATGCACACCCAAGCTTGGAGCTTGGCCGAGCAAATGGAGCACAAAAGGGAGGGCTTTGCCGTGAGCTACATGGAAGGAAAAACTTGAAGATTTTGTTGTTCCTCGCATCGTAAAAGCCGATCAATGTAAGTATGATTCCGCCATAATTCTTTTGAGTATTCACACATAATTCATTGCTTGAATGATCCTTGGGACTAACCTAGAAATCCAACATGAGGAATCATCCCAATTTCACATGGAGTAACAATTCAGGGGAAAAGAACTATCCACTACCTGGATTCCCACAACAGAACAAAGCCAGAAGCATGAAAAAGAACCAGGAATAGCAAAAGTGATGGCTTAGTTAAAAAAATATGATGCTATGTTTCAGAGCCAATCAGTATCTATAAAGGCACTGGAGAATCAAATTGGACAACTGGCCAATGCTCAGAGTTACAGACCGCCAGGAAACCTTCCTAGCAACACAGAACCAATTCCGAGGAACCGAGGGAAGGAGCAATGTCAAGCCATTACTTTGAAAAGCGGTACTGAAATCAACAAAGATGTTGGAATCAAGGCATCCATTGAGGAAGTTCCAAAAGAAGCAGTTCCACAGATGGAGGAAAAAGAAGCAAAGGACAAAGAACCAGAAAGAATCACTCTACCTCCACCTTTTCCACAGCGACTCCAGAAAAGTAAACTGGACAGACAGTTTGCTCGATTCTTAGAAGTCTTCAAGAAGCTGCATATCAACATTCCATTTGCAGAAGCATTGGAAGAAATGCCCAGCTATGTTAAATTCATGAAAGACATTCTTTCACAAAAAATGAAGATTGGGAGATTATGAGACAGTATCATTGACAGAAGAATGCAGCGCCATCATTCAGAGGAAACTTCCCCCAAAGTTGAAATATCCTGGCAGTTTCATTGTCCCATGCACCATTGGAGAACATTATATCGGTAAAGCCTTATGTGATTTAGGTGCTAGTGTTAATTTAATGTCTTTTTCGATTTACAGGAAACAACAAATTGGAGAAGCAATGCCCACCTCAGTCTCTCTGCAGCTTGCTGATAGAACGCTCGCATTTTCGAGAGGTGTAGTTGAAGATGTGCTGGTCAAAGTCGAAAAACTCATTATCCCAGCTGATTTCATCATCCTTGACATGGAGGAAGACAAAGATGTACCTATCATCCTAGGGAGACCATTCTTGGCTACAGGTCGAACTGTTATTGATGTACAGAAATGAGAACTAACCATGAAAGTGCATGACCAAAAAGTTACCTTCAATATTTTCAAAGCCATGAAATTCCCGAGTGATGAAAATGAGGAGGAATGTTTCAAAATGATGTTGTTGATAGTATCATCCAGGATACTGATACACCTCCCATGGATAAACTTGAAGCTTGCATCACCAACATGACTGACAGCGAGCTAGATGCTGAAATTTTGGAATTTATCAACTATCTTGACAAGCCATTTTGTTTCAAATCGACACCACATATGGAAAGTCTGGAACTACCGAAGAAAGATCGAATCAAGCCTTCGATTGAAGAGCCACCACAGCTGGAGCTAAAGTTACTACTGAGCCATCTCAGGTATGCTTTCTTAGGAAACTCTTCTGAATTACCTGTAATTATTTCTTCTTTGCTAACATTGGAGCAGGAAGAAAAGTTGTTGAGAGTGTTACGAGAACACAAGAAAGCCATTGACTGGACTATAGCAGACATTCAAGGCATTAGTCCATCATTTTGCATGCACAAGATTCTGATGAACGATGAGTACAAACCTACAGTGGAGCATCAACAGAGACTAAATCAAATCATGAAGGAGGTCGTGAAGAAAGAAATTATCAAATGGTTGGATGCTGAAATCATCTACCCCATCTCTGACAGCACTTGGGTGAGTCCTATGCAGTGTGTACCAAAGAAAGGAGGAATTAATGTGGTCACAAATGAAAAGAATGACTTGATTCCAATAAGAACAGTGACTGGATAGAGAGTATGCATGGAGTACCAGAAGCTGAACAAAATGACGAGGAATGATCATTTTCCGCTGCCATTCATTGACCAGATGTTGGATAGATTGGCGGGACATGAGTTCGATTACTTTTGGACAGACATTCGGGGTACAATCAGATTGCCATCTCCCCAGAAGATCAGGAGAAAACAACTTTTACATGTCCGTATGGTACTTTTGCTTTCCGCATGATGCCATTTGGACTATGTAATGCTCCTGCCACATTCCAACGTTGCATGATGGCCATCTTCTTAGACATGCTGGAACAAAGTATGGAGGTTTTCATGGATGATTTCTCTGTGTTTGGAGACTCTTTCGACCACTGCTTGTAAAATTTGGAACTAGTGTTACAAAGGTGTGAAGATACCAATCTAGTACCCAACTGGGAGAAATGCCACTTCATGGTGCAGGAGGGCATCATCCTTGGACATCAGATCTCACAAAAGGTAATCAAGGTAGACAAAGCAAAGATCGAGATGTTTGAAAAATTACCTCCACCAACATCTGTCAAAGGGATTTGGAGTTTTCTCGGACATGCTGGGTTTTACAGGAGATTTATCAAAGACTTCTCAAAGATTGCTAAACCTCTGTGCAATCTTCTAGAGAAAGATGTGCCTTTCAACTTCACCAAAGAATGCCACGAAGCTTTTGATATCCCAAAATAGAAGCTGGTCTCTGCCCCATCATAGTAGCACTATATTAGACTCTTACATTTGAAGTGATGTACAATGCTAGTGATTTCGCTGTAGGTGCAGTTTTGGGACAACGCAAAACAAAGATTTTCCATACCATTTACTACTCCAGCAGAACTCTGAATGAAGCTCAACTCAACTACATAACCACTGAAAAAGAGTTGCTCACAGTTGTGTTCGCTTTTGATAAATTCCGCTCTTATCTGCTGGGTCCCAAAGTTGTGGTCTACACAGATCATTTAGCAATCAAATACTTGATCGCGAAGAAAGATGTCAAACCCAGATTGATCCGTTGGATACTTATACTGCAAGAATTTGAAGTGGAGATCTGAGACAGGAAATGGACCGAAAATCAAGTGGCAGATAATTTATCGAGGCTCGAGAATGGAGAAACAGCTGGCAAAGAACTGACAATCAAAGAAACCTTTCCAGATGAACAATTATTTGCCATGAAAAAGCATGATGTCCATTGGTATGCTGACTATGTCAACTACATAGTGTCAGGAAAATGGCCGTTGGAATGGACAACTCAGCAATGGAAAAAATTCTTCAAAGAAGTAAAGCACTATGTCTGGGATGAGCCGTACCTGTTCAAACGCTGTTCTGATCAATTACTGAGACGTTGTGTTCCACATGAAGAGGTCAATAGTATCCTGCATTATTGTCATTCATCACCATACGGCGGACACTTCAGCGGGAAAAAAACTGCCGCCAAAGTCCTTCAATCAGGTTTGTTCTGGCCCACTATTTTTAAAGATGCTTATCTATTTGCTTTTCAATGTGATGGGTGCCAGAGAACGAGAAATATATCAAGGAGAAATGAAGGACCTCTGTAAAACATTCTGGAAGTGGAGATATTTGATGTATGAGGATTGATTTTATGAGACCCTTTGTTCCATCATTCGGAAACCAGTACATACTAGTTGCAGTAGACTACGTCTCCAAATGAGTTGAAGCCATAACACTACCATCCAATGATTCAAAAGTGGTTATTAAATTCCTTAAAAAGAATATTTTCACTCGCTTCGGAACACCTCAGGCGATTATCAATGATGAAGGCACACATTTCTGTAACGAATACTTCGATGCACTCCTATCTAAAATGGAGTTACTCCTAAAGTTACCACTGCCTACCATCCACTGTCAAATGGACATGTTGAAGTTTCAAACAGAGAGATCAAAAGAATCTTGGAGAGAACTCTTGGATCAACAAGGACGAACTGGTCTACAAAACTGGATGATGCACTATGGGCCTGCTGGACAGCTTACAAGACACCCATTGGTATGTCCCCATATCGAATGATGTTTGGGAAAGCATGCAATATGCTAGTGGAGCTTGAACACAAGGCGTACTGGGCACTCAAGAAGTTGAATATTGTTCTACAAGCAGTAGGGGAAAATCGACTCCACCAACTCAACGAATTGAAGGAGTTTCGCCTACAGGCTTATGAGAATGCCAGATTATACAAAGAAAATACCAAGAAATGGCATGATCGAAAAATAGTGCGCAGACAACTAGAACCAAGGTAACATGTGTTGTTATATAATTCAAGGTTGAAACTTTTCCCTGGAAAGTTGAAATCAAGATGGTCAGGTCCATTTGTGATTACTCAGGTTTTACCATATGAAGCGGTTGAGTTACTTGATCCCAACACAAACGAAACATTCAAAGTTAACCGCCAGCATGTCAAGCACTACTGGGGAGAATCATTTAAACGACGAAAAGAAAGTGTCACATTTTCAGATCTAGCCTAACATTCGGGTAGTCATGTCTAGCTGACGACGTTAAACTTAGCGCTAGCTGGGAAGCAACCCATGCAATTTGTGTATATATTCAGATTTAGTGTGTTTATTGTGTGTATTTCATTTGTGTAGGTTAAGTCACATTTCAGGATGGAAGAAGTTCTCACAAATCTTCACAAGTAATTTCCTTCTCTCCCTCAAAACTCTATGATGAAAGTCTACAAAGCTCGCTTGGAACAGATGAGACTACTGATGATCAAAGGTATTCCTAATGACATTCGTTGGATTATTGAAGCATGGGTCCGATTGGCAGGTGAGTCCTCTGACTATTTTGTATCATATCTGTCTGGTTTAGGAAGAATCACCTATGCCAAAAATAGAAGAGCCAAAAGAATGGGTGTTTGTTATAAATGTGCTCGCATTACATGTAATACTCGTTGTCGTTCTTTAGGAATGGTATCTGATAATCATGACGATAAAATTAAATTCATTATGGATGGCTTGAGTAAGAAGTCTTTAGATGACATATCTAAGACTCTTGAGATGCATTCCAGTGGATATGTGCATCACGCAATTCACATGTTATATACATAATTTCAAAAAGAAAGACAACAATATAGTCTCGGGAATCTGACTCTAAAAGATCTTGTTTGCCAATTTATAAGAAAATTGGATGGGAAACTTGTCCCTGACGCATAAACGTCATTTAAGCTGTTACTTCCTGTAAATATTATTATCTATTTGTCTTTTCCTAATAATTTTGATTTATTTTGTTATTTTCTTTTATTTTCTCCAACAGGATCCAGACATTTTTGTCTTTCATGAAACATTTTACTGTTTAACTAATAATTATCATTTCGCAGGTACTAGTGCTATTATTACTAACTTTTTTTCAGGTGTTATAAATTCAACTCATCATTGCACATTTGAAGGCATCCGGATTTGTGTAAGAAATATATAAAAAATGGAAGCCACTTCAAGAAGACGAGTTGTAAATATTTGTGTGTTTTGCGGTATAAGTGTTGGTTCTAAACCAGAGTTCGTTGGGGCAACACATGAATTGGGTAGAGTCATAGCTGAAAGGAATATGCACCTAGTATATGGCGGTGACAATCTTAGACTAATGAGGATCATTTCAAGGGATGTACAGGAAAGAGGTAGTCAAGTTCTGGGAATCATCCCAAAACCTTTGGCAGAGGCGAATCTTATAGGACCGTCAAATGGAGAGGAACTGATCGTGCCAGGGATGTCTGAACGACTGGTGGAAATGATTAACCATGCTGATGCATTTATTGCCTTGCCAGGTGGCTTGGGCACGATGGAGGAAATTTTTACAGTACTATCTTGGGCAAACTTGAACATACACCAGAAACCGATTGGACTGTTTAACGCTGATGGATTTTATGATTTTCTTTGTGTGTTTCTTGATGATGCTCGGAGGATTGGATTCGTGTCAAAACTTATAAAAGATCTCATCTTTACTGCCAGAACTGCCCCAGATTTAATTGACCAAATCTTAACATTTGAACCACAAATTGACCATATCATTTCCAAGATAAACTGGTCCGATAATGATCGTAGTAAGAAGTGTCGGATAAATCTAGATATTAACCTTTGAATTTCCCTTTTAGATATAGAATTTAAGTTAATCAGGTACTGTCTTCTAAACTCATCTTCTACTTTTTAAGACATTGGGGACAATGTCTCATTTAGGTTGGGGAAGAGGAATAATTGATCAGTGTTGTTTATATTATGTGTTTTTTATTTGTAGTAAAAAATTTTCAAAAATTCAAAAAAATTAAAAAAAATTATATTTTGTGTTTTTGTGTTTTTAATTTGATTAATCAGGTGAAATTGGTGTGAGATAGCTGTGTAAGGAATTTGCACTCCTGAGACGTATCTCAACCTATTTAGAAACAAGTTAATTTTTATTTATTTCCTTTTTAATTATTTAATTTATGAATTCTCCATAAAAATGATTAAAATGGATCTTCATATGTTCAGTTGACAGATATTATTAACATGCATAGTAACATACAGACATGAGTTGTAATTGAAAAGTTTGTAATATTCAGTGCTCTAGTTTAATTGGAGGAAGCATCTATAAAAGCGATGAGATTAAAAAAAAAAGTCTGAGATCCGAGTTATTAAGTCCGTAGGGGTGTCTTAATACCTAGTGCCCTAAAACCAACTGGTTTGAGAGTCACTGGCCCAAAGCTCGCTACATGGATGAATGATATTGTATATAAATAAAAAAAAATTAGAAAAATCAGAAAAATATTCCATTACTTAAAAAAAAAGGTTGAATTCTGATATAACTTTAGGATAAAAATATTACTCTCTTTTCAACTACACTTGTGAATATTGTGGGCACAATGAGTTGATTAATACTTTGTTAGCTGTGTGTATAGAGAATGGTAAAAACAAACGGAGAATTTACTTATTAGGTAATTTAGAAAGAAAGAAAACAACTCTTAACTTGGAAAAGAAGTTTCACATGTTTAGTCACTAATTTGTTTATTCTCTTTTCTCTTTTCTTTTTGCTTTTATGTGTATTAGTTTTATATTGACGTTTGTGGGTATCGTCGCTGTAAGCCCTCACGAGACTACAACTCGTCCACTAGGGACTTCTAGGGGTTTAAAGGCTTGTTGCATACGCTAAATGCAACCGTGATCCATACGAAAGTGGCTTAGTTTAATTTTATTTTAAAGATGTTTATGTTATGTTATTTTATTGTTTTGCTCGAGGACTAGCAAAATGTTAGGTTTGAGGGTGTGATGAGTGGTAAATGTATCATTATTTCCCACTCATTTGACCTAATATTTTGTATAGTTTCTTGAGTTTTGTGATGTGTTTTGTGTTATTTTGTAGATAAATAATGTTTCAGGACTTACTGGAAACAATTCAGGGCCAAAACAGTGAAAAACGAATAAAAAGGGCAAAATTGTAATTTGGGCGTCACGACACGCAACAACTCTACGTCGCGATGGCTAACATGTGCGCCGGGACACATGTCATAATCAGAGAAGTTTGCTAAAATGCATCACTGCTAACGTGCACCTGCCATGTGTCAACATCACAATAAATCTGCTAACGTGCGCCGTTCCACGTGTTACCATCACATGTTGTCGACACTTATCATTGAAAAAATGTCATTGATGATGTCATGCTGATGTAAGCATCACGACACAAGTACAATTTCACGCGTCGTGACTCGAAGCCAATAATAGAGATAATTATTCAGCCCTGCCACATGTCATCATCTCCGCAAGTCACGCAACACGTGTCCTTCATCAATGGCGCGTCGCGACGCAAGAAGCTTCATGAGTCGCGACGCGGAAGCAATTTTCCCTATAAATTCAGGCTGAAATTTCAGAATTGATTTTATACTATCTTCTATGTAATTCCTTAAGAATACTAAGAAGATTATATCTTGTTTGTTTATTTACAGCTTTCAGTAATTAATTTTCGCATTTGCACTTTCTTTTCTTTACTTTTCAGTCTTTACTTTCTGCAATTTACCTTTACACAAAAGTACGTTCCTTTCTTTATTTTTCATTATTTACTTTTCAACAATGAGGAGGTAACTCCCCCTTACTGGGGTAAAATGTAAAGCTTTTATTACTAATATTTAGATTAATCTCCCTTAATTATAATATATAAACTATTTAAAACCTAACTTAAGGATGATACCACTTTATTGTTCGGTTGGTAATTATTGAAATTAGTTTTAACCTGGCTAAGCTGGATACCGCCTGATTGATCGGTTGGTAATTAATTATTAATTTGACTTAATCAGGATACCGCCTATATGGCTGGTTGGTAATATCACGCAAAGTTTATATAATATAATAAGGGAGATATCTAAAATAGTGGTAATAAAAGTGGATCCTCTAACCCCCAACATTTTCTTTTATTGTACTTTTACATTTTTAATTTCCAGCATTTACTTTTCAGCATTTACTTTCTCACATTTACTTTATGTCTTTTATTTTATTTAAGCTTTCATTAGCCTTAGTTATGTGTCGTAACTAAGTTCATTATCTGGGATTGTGATGAATTCCGATATCACCGGTTTATAAGGGGTTATTTTATAGTTTGGGTAATATAAAAGTTTACTTATTAAGTCTTAAGCTTAATGCTTCTTGTTAACTGGCCATTAATAAGATTGATATGGTAAATTTAAAATAAACTTGACAAAGGAATTTTAGGTTTCAGCCTTAGACTTAATAGCCCACGATCTTCATTGAGGATAGATAACCCTTTAATAGATTTTCTTACAGGATATGAATATACCTATCAGGCGGGGGTAACCATAATTGGAACTTAATCTTAATGAATTCAGGTAACTTGGTTGACATAGACATGTGATTAATTGGGTTGCACTGGGTATTTACATCTGACCATCGACAGAGGCTTTTGCAGAATTTCGTGTTCCAGGTTAGTAAACCAATATATTACACAAACATAAGATAACCACTTCATCTTTAAAAGATATTGGAAAGATTCACAACCCTGATAGTTTCTAAATATTAAATCTCTCAATCTAAACTACTTTCACGCTGTTTTATATACTTGTTTTAAATTTAAAGTCAAAATCCAAGTCACCATCCAATCAAACAATCAATCTATTAGATACTCGTAAAAATTTGGCTTCATAAATTAATAGATTAGGTATTAAGTCCTCGTGGGATCGATACTTTTTATACTATTTGAATGATATGTGCGCTTGCGTTATACGCGTGTGATTACGTACCGGTCAATAGGTTCTATAATTACAATAGACTTATATATTGTTAGATTAGTTTAAACCATCGGAAACTGTTGTTCCAATTTTCTTGAAAAATCAAGATGGTTAGTGACTTAGTTACTAAGTCACGATTAGTAATCTAAATAGAAATCTGTTATGGATATAGTTATCTAGTAAGATTAGTTTCTTATGCAGTAAGAATTGACTTGAATTAGTTCATGTCTCGAGATTCTTGACTGGCATTAGGAAAACCCCATTAGTATTTGTTTATATTATAATGACGTTTCTTGGCTTTAGTGACTTTTAGAAGTCACGTGTCTGACACAGTTTGTTAATCAATCATTTGCAATTGTAAAGCTTAAGAAAGTATATTTGTATAGTTGTGTATAGAGAATATTGATTCTCACAATACGACAACTATAGGTATTAGATACTAGATCTTCCATCTAGTTATTTAAAATAATATTTAATAATTGTTTTGATATTTGATATCAGAACTTGTGACTATTGGATAGTTATTTGTTCTATATAAACAGTTGTTACATATTTTAATACGACTAGTAGTGTCATTGATGAAAAGATAAACATTAAGAAAATGTTCGGTTAACTAAATAACTTAGAACAGTGCTTTATGAGATTTTATCAAATAAGCATAAGATGCTTATTCCATATGGTAAAGGATGGTCTGATACGAGATCACACCATATATCCTTATCCATTTAATGAATATTGTATTCAGGATGTGATTAAATCCCATTTAACCAATGATCATCATTGGACCACAATATTTATTAGACTAATACATTGGATGTATGTACTTTAATGAATTAGAAATTGCCTTAGATAGTTTTCTTTACTCTGTGGGAGTGATTGAATCTTATATGATTTGATTCGTAGATATTGAGTGTTACCGAATTAGTTTTCAATACTCTTGGGGTTATGCTCCAGTTAAATTAATTCATCTCTTTAATTACGGTTCCATTCGTTTCTACAATTACATATATGATATGTATAGTAGAAAATTCGAATCTTAGAAAGTTTGAGATTTGAATTTTTTCTTTTGTATAATTGTTATATAATTGAAAGTACTTGAGTCTCGAAGGTACAAGTAAGGTTTATCATTTATTATTTTTAGTAGAATATTGTATTATATTTGATAGAATATTTTTTCTACGATCCCGAGCAATAAACTTATTTTATTACCTGGTATGTTAACATCAGATGTTGACAATTATAGAAAAAGACTTGACTTATTAAAGTCAAATGTGAGAGTGATAAACTGTAATGGAACTACGTAATTAATAAGATGAAATGACCCTACGAAATCTTCCATATAAGTTCAATAGGATGTCAGAATCATTTACAAAGTATTTGATACTTAATGATTCTGTTGTTTTCTTATTGAAGAAAATTATCCTATAACTTATAGTTGGAGTGATATTTGATATCGATTTTCAGAAGTTAGAATTGAACCATAGATCTAAGATTGTTCATAGCTTACTACGATCAAGTTTTGAACTTGATTAGCCTTTCGTTATGAATAATTCATAAATTATGCAAATTATTTGCGCAACAAAAGCAATGTGAGCTAATTAAAGGTTTGATCTTTACAGTATGACAATGATGAATGTTTTACTCAGTGATCTATTGTAGATTCTGAGGAAACTTGTCTCTAGTCGCACTAATTGAAAAATTAAAATCTGTTGGTTAATGTTGATATTAAACTATGTATTTTGGCTAAAGAATGCAAAGTGGCGTTCTTGAATGTTTTCTTCGAATGAGAGATCCGTTGCGGTTTCTTTGTTTGAAGAGTTCATTCTAGAATGGCCCTAGATTTTGTATTCTGCTAAGATCACATTTTGATATATTAGCTTATAGAGCCTATTGTAGACTCAGATAAGCTTTCCGGAAATCTGTGTTCTCTAATTTTGATACAGTCAGAATGTCTGATTTTATCAAAGCATAGAGAATACATATTTGTTAGTAGGGTCAGTGGTAGCATACAAACTTCTTTCTAGCATTGTATATATCTTAAGTCTTCTTTTCTCCGTGAAAGTAGTGAGAGTAGTCTCTGTTATATTTGATATAAAGTTTCACATATGATATAAAACTAAGAGACTTGTGAGATACTTCCATTAGTCGCATATTAGATATGATCTAATAAATGACACAATAAGCTATCTGTATGACAGTTAGTATAACTGTTTGACATTTAATGTGTCTTATATATATATATTATATATATAGTATTCATCTTTTGTAAATGATGATACATTTATCTAAAGAAAGATTGATTAGAATCTCAAGTCAATCTTATGCATCATAGGATGATGACGTAATGAATACTATATTACGTGCGATTAAAGATATCAATTTAATCGTAATTGTTACGAGTTATTTTGATATACTGTAGACCATATGATGGATCTTGAAACATGTTCTTTGTTATCTTAGAGATTTTAAGAATAAGTCTCTTATTCATGGAGAATTTAGTCTGCAACCATAAGGTCATATTAGTTTTAATTCTAATTATGATATTAGATGGTCTATGTCATATAAAGTCAGAAACGATGCAGTGGGAGTGTCACCGTTGATTTTACTAAACTAGTGGAATCAATTGCAACTTATGAAGTATTGACTTATGAAGTTGCATAGTGACTCTATAGATTAGAAGTTTTCATATTATTGTAATGTTTGCGGTTGTCTCATACTATTTTTATTTGATCTCTAAATACATAGACAACTCAGTAGCTATAGCACAATACTGACATAGCGTCTGAGTCATATTGATGTGGAATTTGGATTCTACAAAACATGAATGATGCTGGCTAAGGAAAATGATTGAGTTTGTTTGACGGACTCAATTTGTTAAAGCATACTTACTTGTTGTTGCATACCTCTTGAGTGCTAGGTGAGCTCTTGAGGGCCATGAGTATGTAATATATATTGAGATGTGTATATGGTACCGTGGATTGGCACTAGAGCAAATGGAAGAAATTGTTAGGGTTGGTGCTCGGAGTGCCAATCCGGATCGTATTTATGTCCGATTCATAAATACAAACAATTCATTTTTCCGTAATATTACTTATTTAATGGTAGCACCACTTGTCTTTTATACACATATTCGATCTAATTACGATTAGATTGAAACTACATTTGGTTTAGTGATACATGTATATTAGACAAAGACCATAGGATTTACAATGTAATGCGCAGTTACAACGTAGTTTGTAATTGACATTGGGAAGTGCACTATAAGATGTATATCCTTAAATAAAGTTTTTGGTCAAGATTCACTAACACGGATCGGTTAGTAAAATCTGCTGAGACCAATATATGTCGTATATCGTGACTTGGTCTGATGGTTTATCCCAATGAACCATGAGTCTCGTGAGACTCGTATAGACATGTAGGTGTTTATTTGATAAACACTAAATGACTCACTAAGATTTCCTAATAGATGGTACACCAATATCAATAGGAATCTTCTCGAGTTGAGCGAGCATAGTGGTCATTCGACTTGAGATACCACTGTAGATATATGAGTTATCCTCCACACTTTGATGGCAGTCACGTCACCGATCTATTCATGATCAGACATTCGCATGTTCGTCGGGTGTGGACTGATGCTCATGATATCCTGTACGTATCAAGATAAGATCCGTTAGTCCTGTGTACAGGGCATATGTATCCTCACGTGTTTACAATCTAGTAAATCCATGGCCGTGACATAACTTCGGAAGCCAGTTTCGAGTGTTATTTAGAGATCGTAAATTAAACATCGTCTATATTATACCGAAATGATTTGATGTTTTTATCTATATCCCAGGTATAATATGGATAGCTTGTGACGGAGGAATTATACGTATGCAATGACCTCGACTTGTATAGTTTATCGAGATTATCCGTGGTCGTCATAATTCATGAGTGGGTGAATTATGGACACAAAATTGGATTTCATAATAGATAAACCTAAACTTAGAGAGTCCCACAATATGAAGTGTACTCGTTGAGCACTTGGACAACGCGTTATGATTAATACATATTATTCATAATACTTCATCAGATTAAATGAGTTAGTTCAAATCGTTTAATCGGTTAAACGAAAACAATGCTTTAGGGAATTTTGGTCAATCGTAATTATTGTGTATTTGTATTTGATACATAATTTGATTAGATACACATTAATTATTTGTCAAATGAGACTTTGACACATGCCATTAATATATGTATTTGTTATTTAATGTAAATAAAAATACATATATTATAATAATTATATTAATTAATTATTTAGATATTTAAATGTTAAATATTTGAATAGTTAAATAATATCCATTTTTCATAATTGTTATGATAAATGTTTAATTATTATTGGTGACATATGGCATGTTTTTATTAAGCCTAATGTGTGCAAATTTGATTTACTAACATTAAAGCTTATTATAATTTAATGAAATTAAAAATGCATAAATGACCAAATTGCCCTTGTTATGTCGGTCAAGCTTGCTTTAAGTTGGAAAATTTTATTTTCTCTTTCATGAAGCAATAATGGCCGATCATCATGATCACCAAAACCCCAAATCATATTTGATGATTCATGAAGAAAATGAAGCAAAATTCAAGAAAAATCTTAAGAAATCAAGAGATTGAAGGTAATCTTCTACAACCCTAAGCTTGTAAATTAGTTTCTTGTTTTCTTGAATTGTTAGAATAGTTCTAGGGTTCCTTTGTTTGTTAAAATTGGGGCTTTTGGTGTTGGATGATGGATTTGGAAGCATTGAGCATGTGTGAAGTAAAATTGAAAGATATTATTGTAATATTTGTTCAATTTTATCATTTGATGATATGTTGCCATTCTAGAGTGTTATGACCACTCTTGTAATGCCTATAATTATTCTTGGGTGCTTCATGTGTGGTGACTTTGGTTGGTGTTTTGATTAATTAGATTAATCTTGAAAAATTGGTTTTAAAGTATGAAAAATTGGCATTTTTGGTTTCTGGATCAGTTCTGGAAAATATGGGTTTATGTTGATGAAATTGATGTTATATAAATGTATTGGATGTGTTTTGAGTGTTGGAACAATTTTCGGAAATTATTTCAGAGTTGACATAAGCGAAAACGGCGAAAAACGGCGTTACCGGGTGACTTTTGAGCCAACCGGGTGACGGCTGCCCAAACAGTGAATTGGTCACTGTTCAGGCAGCCCGTGAACTGCCATAACACTATTGGGGCTGACCTGGGTAGTCCCCATAAGTGTTGGGTGATCGGTTCGGTCAAAAACACGTTTTGCGTCATTTTACTAAAAAATATTTTTTTGTAAAAGTTTCGCGAAGTTTCTACCTTATTTACGTCGTTATTTCATATCGAATAAATACGTTTAGGTGAAATATGAATGAATTATTCATATTGGATATTGAATAATTTATTCAGTAATTTAAAAAGTTTTCAAATTACGATTTCACCCGAACCGCGCTTCCGCCGCGCCTTTCGCCCAAAACCCCAACAGGCAGACCGCCGTCGTGACCAGCAAAGGCAAGGACGAATTTTCGGGTTGGGGGGGTCGGTTTGGGGACTTTGAGAATTTTTTCCATTTTGGCAATTTTTTGGAAACTATGGACTATTTATAGACAATTTAGAAAATTACATTATGACCCCTGAAAACTACCATCAGGCCCATGTCATGGAACATTCTGGAAAATTCATATTTTGGAAGCCCTTCTACTGTAAATTTCAAAACATATTCAACTCAAAAGTTGTTCGTCTCAAAACAACGAGTCTGATGGTTCAAGAATCAGCTCAATCAGAGTTCGTTTGAAATTTTTATAGCTGAAACAAGTATCTTTTACTCGTAGAACGATGAAAACAGAAATCGTGTAACCGGTTCTCAAAACCAAACATTTTCAAACACGATGAAACTTCACTTAAAAATATTCTCACCGATTTTCCAACACATAAAGTCTAATTTTCGGACACCATCCCTTTCCAAATCCTTATCTTTAATTTGGAAACATTCCAACAGTGTTCCGAAAAACTCGGGATATTACATAGTTTTAGGTTTAATGTTATAAGTTTCGTATTATTTCTTAAGCATTAAAAGAGTTTCAAGTTATTATCCAATATTTCAAGTTTAATGGTTATGATTTCAGATTCATGGTTAAATGAGTTAATTTCACATCAATTAGTGTTGATTTCTAGTTTGTGGTATCGGTTTTAGGTTTAATGATATAAATTTCATATTATTTGTCAATAATTAAAAAAGTTTCAAGTTATTATCCAATATTTCAAGTTTAATAGTTATGATTTCGAGTTAATGGTTAAATGAAGTGATTTTAAATATATTAGTATCGATTTTAAGTTTGATGGTCAATGGTTCAAGTTTAATGCTATAAATTTCGTATTATTTTTTAAGTATTAAAAGAGTTTCAACTTATTGCCCAATATTTCAAGTTTAATGGTTATAATTTCACGTTAATGGTAAAATGAAGAGATTTCAAATATATTGGTATTGGTTTCAAGTTTGACGGTCAAAGTTTCAAGTTAGAGGTTGACTTCTTTCTATATCTAAACAGGTCAAGGGTTGAGGCCAGACTCTGATATCAATTGAAAATTCAGTTTTTGTCCTAAGTTCTGACCCTATGCGGAATTAAACACAATAAACTAAGACGAGTCTTAATTATTACTATTAGGGATTACAAACAAGTACCCTTAATTCCAACAATAATAAATCAAAGCGAATATAAAAATGTTGGACAATTATGACCCATAGCATCACTATTTGTAAAGAACATTGTGTTTTTGTACAAATTAACTATGTGACAAAAGGAAATTGCTATTTTATCATTAATGTAACTAGATTACTTGGATATATATTAATGATAAAAGTCCATATGGTTAAATCAGATTAATAAGATAAAAGACAATATTAATCTGCGAACGGTTTAAATATTAAATATCCATAGTTGAAGTATTATCGAGACTGGACATTGATAATGCGGAATAGACTAGTATTACAATTGTGCGGGTTGTGAAAGCTTAACAATATAGTTATCATATATTTAGGTATTGGATACTTATGCAAGTGTAATAAGAGGTTCTGTTAGCCGTTGGACCGAGAACAATTCACTCTGGATACACCCACTCAAAATCCCATTGGTAGTATGACTATGTGTCTATGGGAATCCGAATCAGGGTAGGTGTATGTGATCTTTAACCTGAGACTTACGTCGCTATTACTTGCGACAATCAGTTTACTTTGGTATTAGTCATCTGGAGCTTTAACAGGTTCTGTGTACGCCTGTATTGAGTTCACTGAGAATCGTAGTGTATTGGATGTGATGTCAATATAAGAGTATCACTTCAGTCATATGGAGATGATGGTCACACATGATACGGAACTAGTACTCTTAAAAGTTGCAGCTATCGGGATAGTATGACTAGGTCATGACTTTCCGATTACAGAGATTAGTTACTCGGGATCCGATATATGCTTCGTAAGGGGCAGACACAGAGCCAGCCATAGGCCTAGCATGTGACATCCGATACTGGATCGTGATTACGCATTATATAATATTAGTTTTACTACGCCTGATACAGATGATATTCCTCGGCGAATATTTATGGAGAATTGGGAAAACACGATGCTTTGCTAGAAGCCAACCATGTCTTATAAATCGGTGAGAACATGGTACGGGGTACGCATGTGTTCGGATAGTCCGATAACCGTATTTACAGCCAACATATCCATGAATCTCTTGGGTCACTTCCCAAAGATTTACCAATGACATTTGACTCATATAGAATTAATTCTGGGGTTAATTATGAGAGAGAAAATTAATCTGGGATTAATTACGGCAAGAATAAATCTGGGATTAACTTCGTATAGAAGAGAGAACACGATTAATTTAGAATTAATCGATAAAATAAATTAATAGTTAAATTAGAATTTTCTATTTAATTTATTTATTTGGGACTAAAATAATATATCGGATATATTAATTGAAATTGGATTTCAATACGAAATTAAAATTGGATTTTAATTCGGGCGAACATATTAAATTAGAATTAATTCGAAGACGACTATCGTAATAATTTTACGATACATAATTATTTAATTAAATTGGATTTAATTATGGCACGACGGCAAATTCATTTAATTCGGAATTAAACGAACCCGATAAAATTACCCGTGACTTAGTTGTGTGTTGGAGAAGCCAACTCAAATTTTGAAATTAAAATATGGTGGGACCAAATGACTTACATCAAAGGTCAAACTTTGATGGAAGTAGTTGGCTTTATTTAATTAAACATTTACAACACACAACCACCAAGTTTTGGAAGCAACTATTCATTTTCTCTTTCTTTCTCACATTGCCGATTCTTCTCTCTATTGTGTGTGGAATTTTTCTTCAAAATTTCAACTAAGCTAGCACTTGGAGGGTCAAATGAGGTGATAGGGAAACTCACCCAAGGATAAACAACTCAACAACAAGCTTGGAGCTTCATCCAAAGAAGGAAATTTTCTAAATTTCTCCATAAATCAATGTAAGTGATTCCGCCACTTTTCTTGATTTTTCACACAACGAATCATGTTTAGGATCTTGTGGCATGTCTTAGAGACTAAAAACAAATGCATAAAATAAAATCAACACAATAATTTTATTAATGAAATGGAAAAATCGTGCGAGTAAAAAATCACTCCGGGTATCTAGGCTACCAGCCAAAATCCACTATAATAAGAAACGCTTACAATGATGGTATAAGACGTTTGGCAGCAACTCCGCCGACTCTAATCCCACAACTATAATAACCCTAAGAATTCTTCGAGCCCGCATCAAGCGGACTTTTTCAGAACCTCTGAAGCCTCTGAGCGGATCAACTCTGCAAGCGCGCAACGCCAGAACTCTGACTACCAATCTTTCTCCTTGAGAACTCTGAAGGCTTAGAAAGTTGAGTTTGGTTGTGTTTCTGTGATGGTAAAAAAAAGATCAATATCACGAAGGAAACAAAGACATGATATTCAAAAGAGTCTTCAAGGTGAAAATCAAGAAGGTTGAAAGCAACGAAGATTTCAAGTTTTCAATAATATATTTTCAACACTTGTGAATGTTGACCGGCGTAAACACACACGTATAACGCAAGCGCACGTATCGTTCAAGTAGTATAAAAATAACGATCCCACAAGGACTTAATTCCTACTGTTGTTATTAATTGTTGATACTATTTATTTACAAATATCTAATTATAGGGAGAAGAGAATTGATTGCTTGAAATGATTTGATTTGTAGAGTTGCTAAATAAATAAATAAATAAAAAGACAAAAGAAAATACTAAGGAAAATAAAAAGACTTAAAGATCTAGGGTTGTTAATCTTTCTAATATCAATTAAAAGATGAAGTAGTTAAATCATAGTTGGGTAAATTATTGAATTATTAATCTGGAACACTAAATTATGTAAAAGTCTCTTTCGAATGATCATTTACAAATACCTAGTATAATCCAATTGAACCACATGTCTATGTCAATTAAATTACCTAGATTCATTAAGGTTAAGTTTCAATTATGACTACCCCCGCCCGACAGGTATATGTCTATCCTGTAAGGAAATCTATTAAAGGGTTATCTATCCTTAAGGAAGATCGTGGGTTGTTGAGACTAAGGTTTTAGACTTAAAATCCCTATGTCTAGTTCATTTTAAGTTTACCTAATCAATTTTATTAGTGATCAATTAATAAAAAGCATTAAGATTATGACTCAACAAATATCTCTTTAATTACCCAAACTATAATCTAACCCTTTTTAAATCCGGTGATATTAGATTTATCACAACCCTAGATATTTAACTTAGTTACAACACATAACTAAAGCTGATATAAACTTAAAAGACAGAAAATGAAATTACTGAAAAGTAATAAAAAGAATGCTAAGGTAAAAGGAATTAACTTCTACTATTTACTATTTAGATATCTCCCAATAATATAATATATAATCTTGTGATATTTTAAACCAACCGTCCGGAATGGCGGTATCCTGATTAAGTCAAATTCAAATATACCAGCCATAAGGCGGAACAAAAATATAAACTTAAACCAACCGTCCAGAATGGTGGTATCCTTTATTAATTCAGATTTTAAGTAGTTTATATATTATTTTAAAGAGAGATTAATCTAAATAGCAAAAGTAAAAGTATTACCTCAGCATAGAGAAGTTACCCCCTCATAGATGGATAAAATTACTACTACAAAGCATAAATAAAACTGAATAAAAGAAGAAAATATGAAGAACTCTTTATTATATAAGTATTTACAGAGGATTTGGTACATTTGAAACTAAAAATTCGAAATCTATTTATAGGCAAAAAAATCTAATTTTTTTATTATTATTTTTTGATTTTTTATTTTTTTATTATTTTTATTATTTTTCTGATTTTTATTTTTTTATTATTATTTTTTTTGGATCGCTGAATTTTCGACATGTGGCATGGTGTGCTAAAAATGACGGCTCGTTGAATCTTTGACATGTGGCATGGTGGTGCAATTACCAAAATACCCTCGGTGTCGGGACGCCCAAAATTACCAAAATACCCTTTTCGTCAAATTTCACAGTTTTGCTCCAAATCACCTCCAGAATGTCTTGAAACTTTATTTTGGTGTCGGGATGTCCAAAATTACCAAAATTTGTGTCGGGACGTCCAAAATTACCAAAATACCCTTTTTGCCAAATTTCACCAAATTTCACAGTTTTGCTTCAAATCACCTCCAGAATGTCCTGAAACTTTATTTATCTACAAAATAACACAAAACACATCAAAATATTCACAAAACTCAAGAAACTATACAAAATATTAAGTTAAATGAGTGGGAAATAGTGATACATTTATCACTCATCACACCCCCAAACCTAACATTTTGCTAGTCCTCGAGCAAAATAAAATAACATAATAAAATTTAACTAAGCCACTTTCGTAGGGATCACGATTGCATTTAGCATATGCAACAAGCCTTTAAACCCCTAGGTGTCCCTAGTGGACGAGTTGTAGTCTCGTGAAAGTTTACAGCAATGATACCCACAAACATTTTATAAAAGTAAAAAGGAAGTGAAACTAATGCACACAAAAGCAAAAAGACAAGAGAAAATAGAATAAAGAAGTTAGTGACAATTAGGTGAAACTTCTACTCCAAGTTTATTAGTTGTTTTATTTCATTCTAAATTACTGAATAAGTAAATTCTCTGAAATATTTTTACCATTCTCCATATACACAGCTAACAAAATATTAAACAACTCATTTCACCCATAACAGTCATAAGTGCAGTTGATAAGAGAGTAATATTTTTGTCCTAAAGTTTTATCAGATTTCACACCTTTTGTAGTAATGGAATAATTTTTTTTTGATTTTTTTGATTTTTTTCTTTTCTCTATTTTTTATTTATATACAATATCTTCCATATATGTAGCGAGCTTTAGGTCGGTGGCTCCCAAACCAGTTGGCTTTAGGGCATCAGGTGTTAAGACACCCCTAAGGACTTAATTACTCAGACTTCAGATATATGTATTTTTTTTCTATCATCTTTTTGATCCATGTAGCGAGTGTTGGGCCAGTGACTCCCAAACCAGTTGGTTTTAGGGCACTAGGTATTAAAATACCCTTACAGACTTAATAACTCGGATCTCAGACATTTTTTTTATTCCATCACTTTTTTTTGAGATGCTTCTCCAATTAAACTATAGCACTGAATATTATAATCTTTTCAATTTTATCCTATGTCCTTATGTTACCATGTATGTTGATAATATCTGCCAACTAAGTATATAAAGATCCATTTTAGTCAGTTTTATGGAGAACTTACAGATTTAATAATTCAAAAGTGAATAAACAAAAATTAACTTGTTTTGAATTAGGTTTGAAATACGTCTCAGGAGTGGAAATTCCTTACACAGCTATTTCTTACCAATTTCATCTTTTTAGTCAACATAACAACCACATATTTCTACTAGTCATAAAACTATAATTTACATGTGTGTTTTTTTTTTTTTCAAAGGCTCTTGCTGACGAAGGATTGTTCACAACTAGGACTCCTCACTCAAGGGTTCAAGCGACCAAGTGAAGGCACCTTTTTTATACCTTATGGTACGTGCCAACGAATTTATGGTGTGTGACTAACTGTCGAATGGACTTCCCGTTGTAGATTCCCCAGATGGAAGGTGGATCGAGGCTCACATAAGTACCCTAACCCCTTAGGCTCTTATCGCTTGTTGTCAGGAATAAACAACGAGTCCTCCAAACTAGTCTGTCACAACACGCTACAAGTGAATGATTATCTAGGTGCCTCCACAGCTTTTCCTTATAAAAAGGTAGTGAGTGAAGGAAGACACCAAACCATCACCTAGCTTTAAATATGCCATTTGTTTTTATTAATTTTTTAATTTTTTTGTATTTTTTGAAAAACAAAAACTATAAACAAGATACTATTAACTATTCCTCACCCCCAAACATAAAGGAGACATTGTCCCCAATGTCTTAAACAGTAGAAGAAGAGTTTAGAAGATAATACCTGGTTGGCTGAATTACTACAGGAAATTAAAGGTTAAGATCCAGATTAATCCGACGCCTCTTACCACGATCATCATCAGACCATTTTATTTTTGAAATGACAGGGTCAACTTGTGGTTCATGGGCTAAGAGTTGGTCTATTAGATCCGGAGCAGTTCTGGCAGTATAGAGGAGTTCTTTCATAGGTTTTGACACGAACCCATTTCTCCGGGCATCATCAAGAAACACACAAAGAAAATCATAAAATCCATCAACGTTGAGCAGTCCAAGCGGTTTCTGGTGTATGTTCAGGTTCGCCCAAGATAGTACTATAAAAATTTCCTCCGATGTACCCAAGCCACCTGGCAAAGCAATAAAAGCATCAGCACGGTTAATCATTTCCACTAGTCGTTCAGATATACCTGGCACGATCAGTTCCTCTCCGTTTGATGGTTCAATAAGATTTGCATCTGCCAAGGGTTTTGGGATGATTCCCAAAACATGACTGCCTCCTTCCTGTACGGCTTTTGAAACGATCCCCATTAATCCAAGATTACCTCCGCCATATATTAAGTGCATATTCCTTGCAGCTAAGACTCGACCCAATTCCTGTGCTGCTTCTATGTATTGTGGTTTAGCACCAACACTACTACCGCAAAACACACAGATGTTTTCAACTCGTCTTCTTGAAGTGGCTTCCATTTTTTTTATGTATTTCTTTCTTAACTCTGAATGCCTCCAAAGGTGCAATGACAGGCTGAATTTATAGTACCTGAAAAAGGGTGAGTAATAATAGCATTAATATCTTCCAAAGGAAGCTTGTTAGCTAAAAACCAAAATGAATCGTGAAAGGTCAAAAAGTCTGGATCTTGTCTTTGAAAATAAAGATAATTACAAAAGAAAAGCAAATCAAAGCAAATAATTAAGGTAACAGAAATGTGTACGCAATACGCCATTCGCTTAGTATAAATTCATTAGGATGTGTCTCAAGAATTAATTCTTTACTCTGCCATTGCTAATGAATTGGTTCTCATCTTTATGATTGCCAAACACCATTCCTTCTATCTTAAAATGCTCCATTTGTGCTTTTCCCTACAAAACAACACACAAAATTAAAAATTCTATAACATGTATACACAAAATATGAAAACAAAAATTACAACAAATTACATGGGTTGCCTCCCTGCTAGCGCTAAATTTTTCGTCTTCAGCCAGACGTGACTGAATCTATCTTCTGTCAAGGCGGTTTCAGCGTCGTTTTGGATGTTCGATTAAAGACATTCCCATGTGCGTTGCTTTTGAAGGGTCTCTTCCAACGGTAAGGTGGTAAAAAGAATTTTATCTCATTCAGTGCTTGTGCCACATTTTTAACTTTTGTTGCTCCAGTAATTCCTGAAAAGAAAGAAAGAAAATCAGGAGGTCTTGTATGGTGCTTGACTTGGAATGGAAATTCCATTCTGTCAAGCTTCTGGTTGATATCTTTGATTTGTACTCCCCAAAACAGCGATGTTTCTCCTGAATTCACTGTATCTTTAATTTTGTCTGACAATTGCTCCTCTATTTGCTCTGCTTCTTGCTCTACCTTTTCTTCACAGATGAATTTTAGGATCTCAGTATTCAGTTCTTCATCTGTCATATGTGAAATGCATGCTCCTGAAATATCAATGTGAGAATGTAAAGAAATATCAGATTTTAGGTCTTCATCCTCTGATTTGAGTGAGCTGATTGGCTTAGGTAGATCGTCCTCAAACATTAGTGCAAAGCATTCTCCAAGATCTGCATTCTGAGGATGGAAAGTTTCATCATTCCTTGTTGGTGCAGTTGGTACAAGTAACTCAGTTTCTTCATCCTCGTCAGAGTCAGAATAATAAAAATCAAATTGAGACTTTGTTGGTGCAGGCTCCTGAACTGATACCTCTGATTCTTGATACTGCTCAGCCTCGTCCTCTGTTATGATGTCATGATGAATCTCAGGATATTCGAAGGCATCTTCAGTATCATTTGAATTTGCTCCCTGAGATATGTGATTCAGGTTCTCTGTTAATTGTCTAACTTGATCTGTCATCTTTTGTATAGACGCTGCTTGACTCTGAATTTGTACATCAAATTGAGCTCCTCGTTCCTCGAACAAATTTTTGAGCATGTGAATCAACTGACCTTCCTCTGATGGATCAGGTTCTTGATGAAGATCGTAGATGGATGGTGGATAAGATGGAAAATGTGATGATTCTACGTACCATGAATGATTCCAATAATTCTGCCACTCTGAAAGGTAAATACATTGATCGCTCGGGTGGTTACCATCACAAATTACACATCTTCCCATTTCATTCTGATGAGCAAATGTAGTATTGTTTGGTTCTGGCTTCCAGTGATAGTTGTTGGGCTGGACAACAGGCCTCAGAAAACTAGACTGTTGCTCCTGGATTTGGGGTGTATCTTTTTCTAGTAAAGCTCGTAATGTTTCAAAATGTTCCATTTGTTTTTCGATCACTTGAAATCAAAAGAGAGAAATAAAAAGTACAGATAATAATAAAGAAAATTAGATATAAGTAAATTAGATAGCTTCAAAATTAATAACTCAAGAAAATAAGTCCCCGGCAACGGCGCCAAAAACTTGACCGGCGTAAACACACACGTATAACGCAAGCGCACGTATCGTTCAAGTAGTATAAAAATATCGATCCCACGAGGACTTAATTCCTACTGTTGTTATTAATTGTTGATACTATTTATTTACAGATATCTAATTATAGGGAGAAGAGAATTGATTGCTTGAAATGATTTGATTTGTAGAGTTGCTAAATAAATAAATAAATAAAAAGACAAAAGAAAATACTAAGGAAAATAAAAAGACTTAAAGATCTAGGGTTGTTAATCTTTCTAATATCAATTAAAAGATGAAGTAGTTAAATCATAGTTGGGTAAATTATTGAATTATTAATCTGGAACACTAAATTATGTAAAAGTCTCTTCGAATGATCATTTACAAATACCTAGTATAATCCAATTGAACCATATGTCTATGTCAATTAAATTACCTAGATTCATTAAGGTTAAGTTCCAATTATGACTACCCCCGCCCGACAGGTATATGTCTATCCTGTAAGGAAATCTATTAAAGAGTTATCTATCCTTAAGGAATATCGTGGGTTGTTGAGACTAAGGTTTTTAGACTTAAAATCCCTATGTCTAGTTCATTTTAAGTTTACCTAATCAATTTATTAGTGATCAATTAATAAAAAGCATTAAGATTATGACTCAACAAATATCTCTTTAATTACCCAAACTATAATCTAACCCTTTTTAAATCCGGTGATATTAGATTTAATCACAACCCTAGATATTTAACTTAGTTACAACACATAACTAAAGCTGATATAAACTTAAAAGACAGAAAATGAAATTACTGAAAAGTAATAAAAAGAAATGCTAAGGTAAAAGGAATTAACTTCTACCATTTACTATTTAGATATCTCCCAATAATATAATATATATCTTGTGATATTTTAAACCAACCGTCCGGAATGGCGGTATCCTGATTAAGTCAAATTCAAATATACCAGCCATAAGGCGGAACAAAAATATAAACTTAAACCAACCGTCCAGAATGGTGGTATCCTTATTAATTCAGATTTTAAGTAGTTTATATATTATTTTAAAGAGAGATTAATCTAAATAGCAAAAGTAAAAGTATTACCTCAGCATAGAGAAGTTACCCCCTCATAGATGGATAAAATTACTACCACAAAGCATAAATAAAACTGAATAAAAGAAGAAAATATGAAGAACTCTTTATTATATAAGTATTTACAGAGGATTTGGTACATTGAAACTAAAAATTCGAAATCTATTTATAGGCAAAAAAATCTAATTTTTTTATATATTATTTTTTTGATTTTTTATTTTTTATTTTTTTTTATTATTTTTCTGATTTTTTATTTTTTTATTATTATTTTTTTTTGGATCGCTGAACTTTTGACACGTGGCATGGTGTGCGAAAAATGACGGCTCGTTGAATCTTTGACATGTGGCATGGTGGTGCAATTACCAAAATACCCTCGGTGTCGGGACGCCCAAAATTACCAAAATACCCTTTTCGTCAAATTTCACAGTTTTGCTCCAAATCACCTCCAAAATGTCTTGAAACTTTATTTTGGTGTCGGGATGTCCAAAATTACCAAATTTGTGTCGGGACGTCCAAAATTACCAAAATACCCTTTTGCCAAATTTCACCAAATTTCACAGTTTTGCTTCAAATCACCTCCAGAATATCCTGAAACTTTATTTATCTACAAAATAACACAAAACACATCAAATATTTCACAACTCAAGAAACTATACAAAATATTAAGTTAAATGAGTGGGAAATAGTGATACATTTATCACTCATCACACCCCCAAACCTAACATTTTGCTAGTCCTCGAGCAAAATAAAATAAACATAATAAAATTTAACTAAGCCACTTTCGTAGGGATCACGATTGCATTTAGCATATGCAACAAGCAATAAACCCCTAGGTGTCCCTAGTGGACGAGTTGTAGTCTCGTGAAAGTTTACAAGCAATGATACCCACAAACATTTTATAAAAGAATAAAAGGAAGTGAAACTAATGCACACAAAAGCAAAACAGAGAAAAAAGAATAAAGAATAAAGAAGTTAGTGACTAATTAGGTGAAACTTCTACTCCAAGTTATTAGTTAGTTTTTTTTCATTCTAAATTACTGAATAGTATTCTTTACCTGTTTTACCATTCTCCATATACACAGCCCACAAATATTAAACAACTCATTTCGCCCATAACATACAGTAAGTGCAGTTGATAAGAGAGTATATTTGTTGTCCTAAAGTTTTATCAGATTTCACACCTTTGTATGTAGTGGAAGATTTTTTTTTGATTTTTTTTTTTTTTTCTCTTTTTTTATTTATATACAATATCTTCCATTTATGTAGCGAGCTTAGGTCGGTGGCTCCCAAACCAGTTGGCTTTAGGGCATCAGGTGTTAAGACACCCCTAAGGACTTAATTACTCAGACTTCAGATATATGTATTTTTTTTCTATCATCTTTTTTTATCCATGTAGCGAGTGTTGGGCCAGTGACTCCCAAACCAGTTGGTTTTAGGGCACTATGTATTAAAATACCCTTACAGACTTAATAACTCGGATCTCAGACATTTTTTTTTTATTCCATCACTTTTTTTGAGATGCTTCTCCAATTAAACTATAGCACTGAATATTATAATCTTTTCAATTTTATCATATGTCCGTATGTTACCATGTATGTTGATAATATCTGCCAACTAAGTATATAAAGATCCATTTTAGTCAGTTTTTGGAGAACTTACAGATTTAATAATTCAAAAGTGAAATAAACAAAATTAACTTTTTTGAATTAGGTTTGAATACGTCTCAGGAGTGGAAATTCCTTACACAGCTATTTCTTACCAATTTCATCTTTTTAGTCAACATAACAACCACATATTTCTACTAGTCATAAAACTATAATTTACATGTGTGTTTTTTTTTTTCAAAGGCTCTTGCTGACGAAGGATTGTTCACAACTAGGACTCCCCACTCAAAGGTTCAAGCGACCAAGTGAACGCACTTTTTTATACCTTATGGTACGTGCCAACGAATTTATGGTGTGTGACTAACTGTCGAATGGACTTCCGTTGTAGATTCCCAGAGGGAAGGTGGAGCGAGGCTCACTTAAGTACCCTAGCCCCTTAGGCTCTTATCGCTTGTTGTCAGGAATAAACAACGAGTCCTCCAAACTAGTCTGTCACAACACGCTACAAGTGAATGATTATCTAGGTGCCTCCACAGCTTTTCCTTATAAAAAGGTAGTGAGTGAAGGAAGACAACCAACCATCACCTAGCTTTAAATATGCCATTTGTTTTTATTAATTTTTTAATTTTTTTTGTATTTTTTGAAAAACAAAACTATAAACAAGATACTATTAACTATTCCTCACCCCCAAACATAAGGAGACATTGTCCCCAATGTCTTAAACAGTAGAAGAAGAGTTTAGAAGATAATACCTGGTTGGCTGAATTACTACAGGAAATTAAAGGTTAAGATCCAGATTAATCCGACGCCTCTTACCACGATCATCATCAGACCATTTTATTTTTGAAATGACAGGGTCAACTTGTGGTTCATGGGCTAAGAGTTGGTCTATTAGATCCGGAGCAGTTCTGGCAGTATAGAGGAGTTCTTTCATAGGTTTTGACACGAACCCATTTCTCCGGGCATCATCAAGAAACACACAAAGAAAATCATAAAATCCATCAACGGTGAGCAGTCCAAGCGGTTTCTGGTGTATGTTCAGGTTCGCCCAAGATAGTACTATAAAAATTTCCTCCAATGTACCCAAGCCACCTGGCAAAGCAATAAAAGCATCAGCACGGTTAATCATTTCCACTAGTCGTTCAGATATACCTGGCACGATCAGTTCCTCTCCGTTTGATGGTTCAATAAGATTTGCATCTGCCAAGGGTTTTGGATGATTCCCAAAACATGACTGCCTCCTTCCTGTACGGCTTTTGAAACGATCCCCATTAATCCAAGATTGCCTCCGCCATATATTAAGTGCATATTCCTTGCAGCTAAGACTCGACCCAATTCCTGTGCTGCTTCTATGTATTGTGGTTTAGCACCAACACTACTATCGCAAAACACACAGATGTTTTCAACTCGTCTTCTTGAAGTGGCTTCCATTTTTTTATGTTTTCTTTCTTAACTCTGAATGCCTCCAAAGGTGCAATGACGGGCTGAATTTATAGTACCTGAAAAAGGGTGAGTAAATAGCATTAATATCTTCCAAAGGAAGCTTGTTAGCTAAAAACCAAAATGAATCGTGAAAGGTCAAAAAGTCTGGATCTTGTCTTTGAAAATAAAGATAATTACAAAAGAAAAGCAAATCAAGCAAATAATTAAGGTAACAGAAATGTGTACGCAATACGCCACTCGCTTAGTATAAATTCATTAGGATGTGTCTCAAGAATTAATTCTTTACTCAGCCATCGCTAATGAATTGGTTCTCATCTTTATGATTGCCAAACACCATTCCTTCTATCTTAAAATGCTCCATTTGTGCTTTTCCCTACAAAACAACACACAAAATTAAAAATCTATAACATGTATACACAAAATATGAAAACAAAAATTACAACAATTGCATGGGTTGCCTCCCTGCTAGCGCTAAATTTTTCGTCTTCAGCCAGACGTGACTGAAATCTATCTCTGGCAAGGCGGTTTCAGCGTCGTTTTGGATGTCCGATTAAAGACATTCCCATGTGCGTTGCTTTTGAAGGGTCTCTTCCAACGGTAAGGTGGTAAAAAGAATTTTATCTCATTCAGTGCTTGTGCCACATTTTTAACTTTTGTTGCTCCAGTAATTCCTGAAAAGAAAGAAAGAAAATCAGGAAGTCTTGTACGGTGCTTGACTTGGAATGGATATTCCATTCTGTCAAGCTTCTGGTTGATATCTTTGATTTGTACTCCCCAAAACAGCGATGTTTCTCCTGAATTCACTGTATCTTTAATTTTGTCTGACAATTGCTCTTCTATTTGCTCTGCTTCTTGCTCTACCTTTTCTTCACAGATGAATTTTAGGATCTCAGCATTCAGTTCTTCATCTGTCATATGTGAAATGCATGCTCCTGAAATATCAATGTGAGAATGTAAAGAAATATCAGATTTTAGGTCTTCATCCTCTGATTTGAGTGAGCTGATTGGCTTAGGTAGATCGTCATCAAACAGTTAGTGCAAAGCATTCTCCAAGATCTGCATTCTGAGGATGGAAAGTTTCATCATTCCTTGTTGGTGCAGTTGTACAAGTAACTCAGTTTCTTCATCCTCGTCAGAGTCAGAATAATAAAAATCAAATTGAGACTTTGTTGGTGCAGGCTCCTGAACTGATACCTCTGATTCTTGATACTGCTCAGCCTCGTCCTCTGTTATGATGTCATGATGAATCTCAGGATATTCGAAGGCATCTTCAGTATCATTTGAATTTGCTCCCTGAGATATGTGATTCAGGTTCTCTGTTAATTGTCTAACTTGATCTGTCATCTTTTGTATAGACGCTGCTTGACTCTGAATTTGTACATCAAATTGAGCTCCTCGTTCCTCGAACAAATTTTTAGCATGTGAATCAACTGACCTTCCTCTGATGGATCAGGTTCTTGATGAAGATCGTAGATGGATGGTGGATAAGATGGAAAATGTGATGATTCTACGTACCATGAATGATTCCAATAATTCTGCCACTCTGAAAAGTAAATACATTGATCGCTCGGGTGGTTACCATCACAAATTACACATCTTCCCATTTCATTCTGATGAGCAAATGTAGTATTGTTTGGTTCTGGCTTCCAGTGATAGTTGTTGGGCTGGACAACAGGCCTCAGAAAACTAGACTGTTGCTCCTGGATTTGGGGTGTATCTTTTCTAGTAAGCTCGTAATGTTTCAAAATGTTCCATTGGTTTTTTCGATCACTTGAAATCAAAAGAGAGAATAAAAAGTACAGATAATAATAAAGAAAATTAGATATAGTAAATTAGATAGCTTCAAAATTAATAACTCAAGAAAAATAAGTCCCCGGCAACGGCGCCAAAAACTTGACGGCGTAAAAACACACACGTATAACGCAAGCGCACGTATCGTTCAAGTAGTATAAAATATCGATCCCACGAGGACTTAATTCCTACTGTTGTTATTAATTGTTGATACTATTTATTTACAGATATCTAATTATAGGGAGAAGAGAATTGATTGCTTGAAATGATTTGATTTGTAGAGTTGCTAAATAAATAAATAAATAAAAAGACAAAAGAAAATACTAAGGAAAATAAAAGACTTAAAGATCTAGGGTTGTTAATCTTTCTAATATCAATTAAAAGATGAAGTAGTTAAATCATAGTTGGGTAAATTATTGAATTATTAATCTGGAACACTAAATTATGTAAAAGTCTCTTTCGAATGATCATTTACAAATACCTAGTATAATCCAATTGAACCATATGTCTATGTCAATTAAATTACCTAGATTCATTAAGGTTAAGTTCCAATTATGACTACCCCCGCCCGACAGTATATGTCTATCCTGTAAGGAAATCTATTAAAGGGTTTATCTATCCTTAAGGAAGATCGTGAGTTGTTGAGACTAAGGTTTTAGACTTAAAATCCCTATGTCTAGTTCATTTTAAGTTACCTAATCAATTTTATTAGTGATCAATTAATAAAAAGCATTAAGATTATGACTCAACAAAATATCTCTTTAATTACCCAAACTATAATCTAACCCTTTTTAAATCCGGTGATATTAGATTTAATCACAACCCTAGATATTTAACTTAGTTACAACCACATAACTAAAGCTGATATAAACTTAAAAGACAGAAAATGAAATTACTGAAAGTAATAAAAAGAAATGCTAAGGTAAAAGGAATTAACTCTACTATTTACTATTTAGATATCTCCCAATAATATAATATATAATCTTGTGATATTTTAAACCAACCGTCCGGAATGGCGGTATCCTGATTAAGTCAAATTCAAATATACAGCCATAAGGCGGAACAAAAATATAAACTTAAACCAACCGTCCAGAATGGTGGTATCCTTTATTAATTCAGATTTTAAGTAGTTTTATATATTATTTTAAAGAGATTAATCTAATAGCAAAGTAAAAGTATTACCTCAGCATAGAGAAGTTACCCCCCATAGATGGATAAAATTACTACTACAAAGCATAAATAAAACTGAATAAAGAAGAAAATATGAAGAACTCTTTATTATATAAGTATTTACAGAGGATTTGGTACATTTGAAACTAAAAATTCGAAATCTATTTATAGGCAAAAAAATCTAATTTTTTTTATTATTATTTTTTGATTTTTTATTTTTTTATTATTTTTCTGATTTTTATTTTTTTATTATTATTTTTTTTGGATCGCTGAACTTTCGACACGTGGCATGGTGTGCGAAAAATGACGGCTCGTTGAATCTTTGACATGTGGCATGGTGGTGCAATTACCAAAATACCCTCGGTGTCGGGACGCCCAAAATTACCAAAATACCATTTTCGTCAAATTTCACAGTTTTGCTCCAAATCACCTCCAGAATGTCTTGAAACTTTATTTTGGTGTCGGGATGTCCAAAATTACCAAAATTTGTGTCGGGACGTCCAAAATTACCAAAAACCATTTTTGCCAAATTTCACCAAATTTCACAGTTTTGCTTCAAATCACCTCCAGAATGTCCTGAAACTTTATTTATCTACAAAATAACACAAAACACATCAAAATATTCACAAAACTCAAGAAATTATACAAAATATTAAGTTAAATGAGTTGGAAATAGTGATACATTTATCACTCATCAAATGTGACTCTAAGTTTGTTTATATACGTAAGGCAAATGCTAGGATTTCCTTATGCAAAACAGGCTCAAAGCAAAACAGGCTTAAAAACACGTACAAAATAATCTATTTACGCACAAGCGTTCGAACGCCACAAGAACACGTGTCGAACGCGCGCTATTCCGCAAAAATATTTTAACGTAATTTCGAACGCATCTCGAACGCGAACACACTGGAAGGTGTCGTTCGAACGACAAGATGAACGTTCTACGCACGGGAACCTTCTGCCAAATTTCGTTCGACCCAAATACGAACGTGACACGAACGCCACTCGTTCGAAAGCAAACACGAACGCATATATGATTTCTTCACGCATAGTCTGCCAAATATCAGTCCAATTGCTCCGAGATCTTCAAGACTCATTACAACTCAATTGAGATTGTTTTGTTATGAACATTACCAACCAATATGGAACTAACAAACATAATTCAACTACAAAAGATATTATACAAAGGTGAATGTAAACGTCATTTCGTTTACCCTGCAGTTATAACTTGTTTCCAGTCCATTATATTTTTATATTATGCAATACAAATAATTAGTAAAATACTAAAATTCACTACCTTCTATTATCAGCATTGTGATATTAACATCCCTTCTGCTGTAAAAAATCTATGTATTAAAAACCATAATACCTCAGTTCGAAATATACCATTAGAAAAGCACTTATTAATTGCTTCCTGAAATGGTGGTTGCCAACTAGTTTAGACTTCAAACTTGGCTTTTCATCTTTTAATCTAATCATTATTTTGACTGTTATTACATTAATCATTATGTAACTGTTCATCAAAAACCCATCATTTTCTCTAATTAAACACCTTAACATATCTTCTTTATAAATAGCCAACAACCTGAACTTCACGTCTAACACAAACACAAACACAGAGAAAATTCAATAGCAATGGCTCTAAAAAATTTGTTACTCATTTTGGCCCTGATGCTCACTTGCCTAATGGCAAATATTGCTACTGCAACCAGCAGGAACATGAACATCAAGTCAGGTTACAATCTTGCAGCAAGGCTCGAAGCCAGTGGTGGCCTAACGGAGTGTTGGAACGCGTTAATGGATCTAAAATCTTGCTCAAATGAGATTGTTAGCTTCTTCCTTAATGGCCAGGCTGATATAGGCCCTGACTGTTGCCGCGCCATTGATATTATTACGCGAAATTGTTGGCCTGCAATGCTCACTTCACTCGGGTTCACTGCTGAAGAAGGGAACATCCTAAGAGGCTATTGTGATGCAGCAGCTTCTGCTCCTTCTCCCGGTGGTCCTGCGGTAATATTTCAACCTCAGGTTTCTATGATTTTGGCTTAGAGAAAAGGTTCATGGCATTGCTATGTCCATAGTGTTAACTTAAATAATTAAAGGGTCATTTAATTTGGTATTACCTTTGTTTTGTTTATTTTCTTTCGTGTCTTGGTTCTTTTTCAATTTTATAAGGTTTTCTGAGTGAAAATGGTAAATCTAGTTTATATATAAGGTTTGTGTTTTCATTATGTTTCTAAGAATCTTGTGACAGAATGGATTATAAGAATATACGTAGAATCAAGAAACCGAACTGCAATTCACTGTCAGTTTTGACCACTAACACCAAAAGAGAACATGAAAAATTGTTGTTGGGATTTGGGAGTTCCATTGCAAATAATTATCGATCCATGAACTGGTAAACTTTGCACTTAAGAATCCTCAATAACTTATTACAAATTGGGTATCGAGATTTTTATTTGGTTAGACCTGATGAGTTTTTCAGGTGCCATTTTGATTTGGTGAGGTTGCATTTCTGTAAAGGTCCCTTGCAATGATGGAAATTTTAATATTTGGTTTATGAAAGAGTATGATGTGAAGGAGTCTTGATTCAAAGTGTGAAGAACAGGTCATTCGTTTGAGTTTTGTGCCTTCTGAATGACCTCAAAGTTTAAAAATTTCAGTTTTTAATTTTTATTTACTTCTTTAAATTTTAAATAAATTCCCTACAAAACTCAAATTTTTGTGACACGGGCATACACACAAAAGTTGTTTCTATATGATCCGAGTCGAGTCTATTTCGAATAATATTTGCGTATCAAAAACTAGCTGAGATTTTGCGGATCGTTCTCGTTTAATAATAGAACTATTATTTTCAAATTCGTGTAACTTATTTATTAAACAAATCGATCTCGAACCAAACCAAATGCGAGTCGATGAGCTCGAACGGATCCATTTATTTACGATCATAGTCGACTCCCATGACGTTATCAAAAAGCAGTTATCAGCTTTTATTCATTTATCTTTTTAAGTTGTGATCTCACTCGTGTAGATATTCCATTACCTGAAATCACACGGTATGTCAATTTAAAAATAATAATAATAATATAAAGTTATCAGAATGTGTAACATTTACTAATTAAAACTTGGAACTAAAAATAAAAATAATTTGAAACCACACTGTATGTCAATTTAAAAGAAATAATACTATAAAGTTATCAGAATGTGTAAAATTTACTACTTAAAACTTGGAACTAAAAATAAAAATAACTGAGCATTATTGATAAAAGTTCTAACACGTTAAGATGATAAACAAATAATTGTGGACTCCACAATAATACAAGGGTCGTTTATTAGCATACAAAATCCTGAACACAAACAGGAGAAATTCTGAATTCACACCCATCATATAAGCACAAATCAGAATCTCCAGAGATGTTATATTAAGCTGAAGCTGGAGAGGCAGCAGGGGGAGATGCATTAAGACAGTAGTTTGTGAGTATGTCAGTTTCCTGATATGTGTAGCCGAATAAAGGGAGCGTGTACGTATTCGTGTTAGGCCAGCCGCCGCCGCCGCAGTTACTTGTAACAGTATCAATGGCACTGCAACAGTGATCAATGTCAGCACGGCCATTGAGGAAGAATTCGGCAATCTCATCTGAGCAAGAGTTCAAATCCTGAATCGCCTTCAAGCAGTCAGTGGCTTTGCCTGATCCGCTCGCTCTAAGCCTTGCTTCAAGATTATAGCCTGGCTTATACATGTTGTCGTTGAGGTCATAACTTGCTGTTGCATATGCCATGAGGCATGTCATGATCAAAACCAAAATGAGAGAGACATTTTTGATAGCCATGGTAACTATTATTTTACTGGACATAGATATGTGGTTAAAACTCGAAGTTTTTATATAGGATATTGAGAGGGATAAGAGAAAATTAACAAGCAAAAAATGTGTCTCACTTGGAAGTCAAAATGTGCCCATGTTAATAAATTTTTGTGACAATATAAGCTAGCAAGTATTTTTGGGCAAGTAAGAGCACTTTGATGATATTGTTGTATGAATTTGACTAGCTAGAGAGAGTTTAAGTTATTATCAACGTGAAAGATAAGGAAATTAACGGAAGCTTCCGAATATAAATTTTTGGACTAAAATTCTTTCTAGATTCTGAAATAACCCTAACATAAACGAATTCCTCAAGTCAGGAGAAAATGAGATTTTATTCCAAAGGAAAATCTTAGAAGTTCAAATAAGAAAATGTTGGTATATTAATGTGGAAAATATTTTTTTCCTTAAAAAAATAATTATAGAGTGGATGTCGCAATCGGCCTTTATTATACATGTATAATAAGGTTAGAGAAATACTTCAAATGTCTCCCACACGTATGTGGACTTTAACGAACCCTAGTTGGCATGTATGAGGGAAAAACCAAAAACATAGATTTTTAAAATTGATGAAATTTTTCCTGTTTAATCGAGGGATCGTATATGGTAGATCGAGACATTTGTTGTTTAACTTACGAGTATATAATCTCAATGAGTTGTCTCAGTGATAAAGATTTTAGACTTCAGTGATTTGCTTCCTCTTAGATTTAAGGTTCAAATCCCATTAATTATCTCTAACCAAACACAAGTTACAGAGATTAGTCGAGCGCGTGTACCCGAACATCCCGATTATCAAAAACACGTACGGCTATATTATCCATCTTTAATTAAATTTCTCTAGGTGTTTGTTACTTATAACTTCATAGTAAGTTATATAGGCTCTGATATCAAGACATTTATTGTTTAATTTCACAATAGATGTTGTTGCTTAACTTCCCATTAAGTATTGTTGTTTAACTTCCTAGTTGCTCAACCGGGCTCTTTCAATTGTAACTTCCAAGTACATCACCCATAATTGAATTGCTTCGGTTTCAACACAATTAACTATGTAATTCTGAAGTCAAGCTTGACCTTTCATCTAAAAAACTAATTGGTGATCGAAGAATCAACCAATTAGTTTTATTACTTCATAGTCCTTAGGGTGGTCACTAATCATATAAAGCGAACATAATCCAAAACTATCTACCTCAAACTTAAATGGAGCGGACCCAACATTATGAGAAAATAGTTTTTTTCCGACTGATGATTCGGTCGGTAAATAATAAATTTCGCTCATAATGATATATTATCGATCGATTACCGACCACAATCTTATATCGGTAAATGTCTCGTCGGTATTAAAATATTGACCGAATATATTTCCATAGGTGATTTACAGACTGATTACCGACCAAATAAATTTATTATCGGTAAATATTACCGACTATCGACGAAATCGATCATTAAATAAATGGATTTCGGTCGATAATAACTCAAAATATTACCGACCGATAAAATAGACAGTCGGTAAAAAAAATTTTACCGACCAAATAATGGCTGGTAATTCCTTGAATTTACCAACCGTATAGTGTCGTCAGCAAAATTTATACATTATAATATAATCACCGACCGAATAGTCGGTCGGTAATTATATTATATTATATTATTTTATTTGATTTTTTCTATTAAATTATATTTGATTTTTTCAATTAAAATTTAATGTTATAAATAAATAATTAAAAATAAATTAATAAAAAATATTATATAATAATAAAGATAAAATAATAATGTTACATTAATGTCCTATATTACATTAAACAAAATGTATTACATACTATGAGGAGGAGGAAGAGGACCACCAGGAGGCAACTGCTGTTTCATCCGTTCCTGTATCTGCTGCTGCATCTGCTCATGTATCTGCTGCTGCATCTGCTATTGTATCTGCTGCTGCATTTGCTCCTGCTACTTTATCTGCTCCTGTATCTGCTGCTGCATTTGCTCATGTATTTGCTGCTGCATATGCTTTTTCTGTTGCCGCATCTACTTCTGCTGCTGCAGCGGCTGTTATCTTAGCATAATGATCTCTTCATGCATTTCCTCCTGTGAAACCGATGCAGCAGAAGGTGAGGAACTACCCTAAGATACATACTGGGAGCTTAGACTGTAGACATGCTTCTTCCTCTCCCCTATGGCAATCTCAATAAACAATCAGTCCTCATTTATCGGCTCCCCAGTCTGCAATAACTAGTCCCAGGCAGCTGTATAGCGATCCTATGATAAATATGAGAAATGTTAGACCGTAATACAAATTTTTTAAATTTATATAAGAAAAAAACTGAACATAAACATATATAAAACCTTACATGCATGTCCCGAGATCGCTGATCGAAAAATGTGTGTCTGTCACTCTTCTTCGTGTGTGTGCATAAAGTGCTCAAAGGCACTGCTTTGGCCTAATTGTTTCTCCTATCCATTAGCAAACAATGTAATAGTAATTAACTAAAACAAATTAATAAGTAATTCAAAGAAATATTTATTATTTACAATTTATATACTTACAAGATAGAGACTATGATCGTAATGTGATCTGCTGCCTCCCGTATATCTGATTATTTCTGCTCTTTCGATGGCGAATCATCGTCGGTTACGAGAGGCCGCTTCTGAATGTACACAAAAGTCAGGAGATTCCCAGTATTTATTCAAATTATTCCATAATAGATCATCTATGAAGCATGATTGCTTCCCTTTCTACTTAATCTCGTTCAATATATCTTTGTACCGAATGTTCGTCTTCTTCTCCAATGCCATATACACCATGGTATTAATTGCCTTCTCCCACCAAAAGTATTTCTGCAAAATAATTGAGTTAACTTATAAATATTATATTTTAACTATAAATCTTTTATATTAAGTATTCAATTAAAATTTCGAAATATCTTAAACTCTTCAAAATATAATTTCTTAGTCTTTGAGGGAACCTTCTTTCAACAGACTCCCTCTGGAATCATCCATCCTAAAAAATATTATGCATCTTGCGTGCACATATGTTGGATTACTCAATCTGCCAACTGAAAATGAAAACAAGAAAAAAAATATACAAAAATATATATTATAATAATAAAATATGAAACTTATTCCACCTCACGTAGAGTGAGCTGATGACGTTGCCCCGACCTAGTACTGAATGTCATTGATGCCACAATGCTGGCATTACCTGCGACATCCATCTCAGTTAGGATCAAGATCCAATATCAGAGTTTGAGGCTGCTACGATCTGGTACTGGCCTTACTATCATGGGTCCCAATAAACCTACTAGATGTATTTCTACCATTCAAAGAAGACCTCTGGCGATACCTCTGGCCATATCTATAAGAATATAATTATAACAAGAATGCATAAATTAATTTAAATCAAACTAACTATCTAGTAACATTAATGTGATTATAATAGTTCATCAAACAAATCATTCGACTTTTTCTATCTTAACATTATGTTTAATTAAATTAAACTTCAAACAAATTGTTCGAATTTTTCTATTTTATCAATTTCATACAGCATAGATGATATTTCTTCTCCCATTTTTTTATTAGGAGCCTCAGAACATCCAACTGAGGAAAAATGAGATTAAGATGATTTTGAAGTAGTCATTTCGCTGATTACCTTAAACTGCACAAATACATTTTCAACTACAGTTACTCATTTTAACTTATTACCTCAAATACCTATTTAATCTACTGAAATTTCAACAAAGTTTCCTCTGTAACTATGATAATCCAAAATTTATATTTACACAAAACAAACACTTCAAATAAATCCTACATATCTACTGCACAACTTGTGTCTCTCCAAACTCCCATTACTCCAAATGCCACCAAAACTCAAGCAACATTCGGCCACAATAATATAACATTATAACAAACACATCAATTTGGCCACAACAAGAAAATTACTTTTAATTTTTTAATTTTTAATTTTTATTTTTGTCAATGTCTTATCATCACCCTAGTATATCATGCAACCATTATGACAACAATTAATTTTTTCAACAGGCAGTCCAATGCCCTAAACTAAATTTTTCGTACTGTAAAAGTTATCCACCATCGTATTGTCTTATGTTAACACTTTTCTAATGATTGTACCCAATCATCAAAGGCCTTTTCTGACTGATGTTGCTCAAATTTCATATTCAAACATCTAACTTCACTCAAAGATCCAATATTGATTTCTCATAGATGAAATATTGTAGAGATCTTCCAAAGCATCTCTAAACACTTCTCTAACTTAGGCTAATTTCTCCAAGAATTGTTTGTATTTAGCTTAGCATTCTCAAGCTCATTTTGCTTATATACTTAGCTTTTGCTTAATTAAAACCTTCATAAAGCTTGCTATTTATAGAAAAACTTAGGCAATTTTTAATTAATAAAAGTTCTAATAAATTTTTATGTGGGCTTAATATAATTTGTCCAAATACGTATCATTAGGTGTGCCTAATCACCTTTGTCTACCACTTTGATTTAATCCAATTAGTTCAATGTTTGCCACTTTGATTTAATCCAATTAAATCAAGCCAAAAACACCTATAATTATATACTTGCAATTACCATAATATTCTCTTATGGTAGAGATAATTATGAAATTACGACAAAGCCATTGTGTAATTATTGAATAAATCTAATTAATCCAATTAGGTCAAAGTAAATAATTAATGTTATCCAATAACACTTGATTACCTTAGTTGATAATTATAATAGCGAATATTATCTTTTATCAAAATTAATTGGCTACCCAAATGCTCAATGAGTGCACTTCATATTGTGACTCTCTAAGTTCAGACACGTTCATTATATAACCTAGCTAATATGTACGCAATCCGTCCACCTATGAATTCGCGAAGAACACGAACAACCTTTCCGAACTATACAAGTCGAGGTCATCACATATGTTTAACAATCCATCCGTCGTAGGCTATCCGAGTTGTGATTAGGGAACATAGAATACATCGTCAAGTTTCCGAGGCATACATCTTATGTCGACATGTCCATGATTCCTTACAACTGATGCGATTCACCCTAGCTGATCGACTTTGGCCAAATATTTAAGAATCGTGACTTACTCACATGGATACCTAAGTCCCTTATGATACATATACGGGCCGACAGATCATATCTTGATTCATAATTGATTAATGAGTGCATTAGTCCACACCCAACAAACATCAAGAGGTCATACCATGAAAGATTTCTGACATACATGACATCAAAGTGTGAAGGATCTCACACAAAACCAATGTTATCCTATAGTCAAAGGATCACATATACTACTCGACTCGAAGAGATTTCTATTGACGGTGGTGTGTACTTCTAACTATTAGGAATCACATGTGAGTCATTCAGTATTCGGTCGAAGCAATACCCACACATCTATACGAGCTTCCAAAGCTTATGGTACATTGGGTTAAACCATTGGAACTCTAATTTCAATATACGACATGTGCTAGTCTTCTAGATTATAAGAATTCGACCATATTCCAAAATCAACAACTAGGAATATATATACTTTAAGAATAGTTTATAATAGTAATACTTATCCCAATGTCGGACCACTTAGTGTCGAGTATTACTATATGACTATTTTAAGGTCGATGTCATTCTTAGCATATTTATACATCAATCTAATATGCATAATGACAATACCATTAATATGATTTGAAATAAAAATGTAATTATTATATTAATAAATAATAATAAAATATAATGTGCTATACATAATCCGGATTGACGCTCCAAGCACCAACTCCAACAAACTCCCATTTTACTTAGTGTCAATCTGGATGGTACCTCAGTCCTATCTCCTCCACATGTTTATCAAATAAATTAGGAGGTTAGGCCTTAGTAAGCGAGTTTGCTATGTTGTCTAGTCCTTGAACCTTCAAGACCACTATGTCTTTTCGTTCAATAATCTCTCTAATCACGTGATATTTCATTTCCACATGTTTAGACTTGGAATGGCCCTCGGCTCCTTAGCCTATGCGATGGCTCCAATATTATCACAATATAATGGGATCAAATGCTCAATACTAGGCACAATGCCAAGTTATGTGATAATATTTTTAATCTATACAGCTTCTTTAATAGCTTCTAAAGCCGCTAATTTCCGCCTCAGTGGTGGAATCAGCCGTTGAGCCTTGCTATGAACATTGCCAACTAACTGCACTATTATTAAAGGTAAATATATATATCCGGAGGTAGACTATCTATCATCTGGATCTCATTGGAAGTTAGTGTATATATAAATCTTAAATTATAGCTCATCTTCTCTATATATGAGAAACTTATCCTTAGTATCCTTAAGATATTTCAAGATATGTTTCATAGCTGTCTAATGATCATTACCTGGATCAGATTGATATCGGCTAGTCATAATGACGCTGAAACTGATGTCAGGTATCATATATAACATAACATACATAATGCTTCCTAGAAGTATATGGCAAGTTAGAAGTTCTAACTCTTTCTTCTTCAGTGCGAGGTGTCATTTTCTCCAAAGACGTATGCCATATCGGAAAGGTACATTTACTGCCTTGCAGTTGGTGAAACCATACCTTTCTAAAATTTTATCTTTGTATGTTGATTGCGACAACCCTATATGCTACATAACTCTATCCCAGTAGAGTCTTATACCTAGTATATAAGAAGCTTCACCCATATCTATCATGGAGAAGTTCTTACAAAGGTAGGCTTTCATACTTTGCAACAATCCTGTATCATTTCCAATGATAAAGATGTGGTCTACATACAAAACTAGGAAAACTTATCATGCTCCCACTCACTTTCTTATAAACACACAGTTCTTCCTTGTTATTGATGAATCAGATAATCTAATTATCTCATCAAAATAATGATTTCAGCTTTGAGATGTCTGTTTAAGTCCATAAATAGACTTCTGGAGCTTACAAACTTAGTTTAAAGTCTCACTAGATACAAAACCCTCTGGCGGTTCCATATAGATATCCTCCTAGAGGAATCCATTTAGGAAAGCGATTTTCACATCCATCTGTCATATCTCACACTTATGATATGCAGCAAAGGCTAAAAGAATCCTAATGGATTTTAGCATGGCTACTGGTGAAAATATTTCCTCATAGTCAATCCTAGGACATTGAGTGCAATCTTTCACTACCAGTCGGACCTTAAAAGTTTCCACATTTCCATCGGGCCCTCGCTTCCTATTATAAACCCATTTACAACCAATATGTTTAACTCATTCAGGAAGTTCAGCTAAGTCCAAACTTGATTGTCATGCATAGAATCCATCTCGGATTTCATGGCTTCCTACCATTTTCCCAAATCGATATCCAATATCGCTTGTTTATATGTAGTGAGATATGTTTCCTCCAATAGGAGAATATCAAGGTGATCGGTGATATCACTCACGTAACACAAGCGTACATATCACTCAAGTAGTATAAAATGTATCGATCTCACGAGGACTTAATACCTTAGCTATTAGTTTATGAAACTAAATGTTTACGAGTATCTAATAGATTGATTGTTGATTGGATGGTGATTTTTATCTGAAAACAAGTAAGTAAAATAATGCGAAATAAATTAAAGGAAAATTCAATAATATAAAACTATTTAGGTATGTGAATCCTTCCAATATCTTTTAAAGATGAAGTGATTAATTCATGTTTGTGCAATATATCGGTTTATTTACCTTGGACACGAAAATGTGCAAAACCATCTGTCGATGGTAAGATGCAAACACCCAAATAACCCAATTAATCATATGTCTATGTTAACCAAGTTACCCGAATTCATTAAGATAAAGTTACAATTGTGGCTACCCCCACCCGACAGGTATATGTCTATCCTGGAAGGAAATCTACCTAAGAGTCTCTTGCCCCAATGTGAGATTGTGAGCTATTGAGTCTAAGGCTGAAACCTAAAATTCATTCGTCAAGTTTATTTTAAGTTTACCAAATCAATCTTATTAGTGGCCAATTAACAAGAAGTATTAAGACTAAGACTCAATAAATAAACCTTTATATTACCCAAGGAACAAAATAACCACTTATAAAACGGTGATATTGGAATTCATCACAACCCTAGATATGAGGTTTAGTTACCACACATATCTAGGACTATTAAAGACATAAATAAAGTAAATGACATAAAGTAAAGCTTGGAAATTAAAAAGATAAATTAACAATAAAGAAAATATTGGGGGTTAGATGATCCACTTTTATTACTTCTAATTTAGATATCTCCCTTATTATAATATATAAACTTGCATGACATTACCAACCGACCATATATGTGGTATCCTGATTAAGTCAGATTTTAGATTAATTCCAACCGACCATAAAGGCGGTATCCCATTAAGTCAGGTTAAAATTAATTTAATTAAGTCCAACCGACCAAAAAGGCGGTATCGCATTAAGTCAGGTTGTAAAATATTTTATATATTATAATTAAGGGAGATTAATCTAAATATTAGTAATAAAAGCTTTACCTTTCACCCCAGCAGAGGGGAGTTACCTCATCATACTGAAAAGTAAAATAAAGAAAGAACTATTGTATAAAATAAAAATTAAATACAAGAAAGCTATAAATAAACAAACAAGATACAATTTTCTTAGTATTATTAAGGAAATCCCCAGAAGAAGGTATGAATTTTCCTTCTGATTTCGGCCTCAATTTATAGGTAAAGTTTGCTCATGCGCGTCGCAACGCGTTAAGTCTTACGCGTCGCGATGCGCAGTTGATCTTCGACACGTGTACGCGGCTTTCACAAGATGATGACACCTGGCTGTCGGCAGAATTATTTGCTTGGCGTCGCGACCGTGAAGTTGTGTGTGTCGCGATGCTGACGTCATACTGACGTAAGTAATGACGTGTGGTGTCGACAGGCTGAATTATTGTGTTGACGTCATGATGACAAGTGTCGGAAAGAAGAGTAACTGTCACACATCGCAACTCAGAGAACATGCGCGTCGCGACACGTGAAATGATAATTTTTCCCTTTTGTCCGTTTTTCACTGTTTTGGCCCTGATTTGATTCCAGTGAGTCCTGAAACATTATTTATCTACAAAACACACAAAACACATCAAAATATTCATAAAACTAAAGAAACTATAAAAAATATTAAGTCAAAAGGGCGGTAAATATTGATATATTTTCTGCTTATCATAAGGCTCACATCAGATGTTAAAAATAATCTCTCAGGAGACCTTAATATTTTATTCGACTTACGTAGAACCTATGTTGTAGATCATTCACCTAGTTGGTTCTGTGGTTCCAGATTAGGTTCCTTACTGTTGGGATCAAACTCATCGAGTTTAATATTTCTACAGTTCTCACTTTCTCACAAAAATTACTTTTCAAGAAAAGTGGCAAAGAGCATTTCACTGCTTAGAATTATAGAATTATATCCCAAAGAATTTTTAGGATATCCAACAGACATATATTTATGCCCCATGGGTGCTAGTTTATTCCGCTGCGCAACTCTAGCGTATGCAGGACAACCCCAAATCTTTAAATAGCTAAACTTGGATTTCTACCGAACCATGATCGGTGGTAAACACACACACGTTGTGCAAGCGCACATATCACTCAAGTAGTATAAAATGTATCGATCTCACGAGGATTTAATACATAAGCTATTAATTTATGAAGCTAAATGTCTATGAGTATCTAATTGATATATTTTTGGTTGGATGATGATTTTAAACTAAAGACAAGTAATTAAAACAAAAAAAAAAGGTAGATTTTAAGTTTTAAACAATGATATGCAAATATCTAGGGTTGTGAATCCTTCCAGTATCATTTAAAGATGAAGTGATTATCTCATGTTTGTGCAATATATCGGTTTATTAATCTGGAACACGAAGTTATGCAAAAGCCTCTTCCGATGGTCAGATGTAAATACCTAAAGTAACCCAATTAACTATATTCCTATGTTAATTAAGAAACTCTGAATTCATTAAGATTAAGTTCCAATTATGGCTACCCCCGCCCGACAGGTATATTCCTATCCTGTAAGGAAATGTACCTTAGAGACATTTACTCGAAGGTGAGATCATGAGCTATTGAGTCTATGGCTAAAACCTAAAATCCATTTTCCAAGTTCATTTCAAGTTTACCAAATCAATCTTAATGGCCAGTTAACAAGAAGCATTAAGCTTAAGACTCAATAAATAAACCAATATACTACCCAAAACATAAAATAACCACTTATAAAATGGTGATATTGGAATTCATCACAACCCTAGATAATATTTTTAGTTACAAAACATACCTAAAATTATAAAATGCATAGTTAAATAAAATAACATAACAGAAAATTAAAAAGTAAAGAAAATTACAACAATAAAAGAAAATGCTGGAGCTAGGGGTTTCACTTTTAATACTTCAAATATAGATTACTCCCTTATCAATTAATCATTTCTTGAATTAATTAAAGTCCAACCGACCATATAGGTGGTGAATCTCATTTGTCCAAAGTCCAACCGACCATATAGGCGGTAACAAAATCATATAAACCGACCATGTAGGCGGTAACAAGGTTAGCACCTAAACCGGCCATATAGGCGGAAACTAAGTCCACTAATGTAAAACCGGCCATATAGACAGTAAATAATTAATTCAATTTACTTATTTAAATTAAGGGAGTAAATATAAATTATTATATTAAAAGTTTCTCCACAGACTCCAGTAAAAAGAGATTACCTACTCATGATGTAATTAAAAACACATAAAAATTTATTAAATAAATAAAGAAAAAATACAAGAAAACTTAAATAAACATGCAAGACACTTTCTTTTAGGTTTTTATGGAGAAATCCCCCAAAGAAAGCATGAAAAATTTACAAAGTTTAGCTTGGTATTAATAGGCAAATATAAAGGCTTCCACCAATTTCTCCACCAAACATGCCACCAAACATGGCACCAAACATGACACCAAATCCTCCACCAAACATGCTAGCATGTTTGGTGGAAGTTTGACAATTTTCATTTTCATTTTTATATTATATTTTTATTTTTGAAAATGACTTTAATAATTACTCAAAACACACTTCTGGAATTTTCATCAAATTTTGGTAATGAAAACTTTAGAATTCGAAAATCTTATGAACTTCAAAGTTGTAGATCTTTGAGTCTTCTTTAATTTGGAACTTGAATTCATCTCAATCCGATATTGGAAAAAAACGTTATGGCCAAAATACGACAATTGCGCAAAGTTGAAATTTCTGAAATTGTACTTCGTTAGAACGCCATTTCAAGTTTCCAATCTCCAAAATCAAAATGTCAAGTCCAATTTTTCCCTTATTTGTTCCACATTTCGTCTTGATTGATTCCATTAAGCCCCGATTTTATTTTATCTGTAAAATAAACTAAAACACATCAAAACGTTCATAAAACTCGAGAAACTATACAAAATATTAAGTAAAAGGGCGGTAAATATTGATATATTTTCCGCTCATCACACCCTAAAACCTAACATTTTGCTAGTCCTCGAGCAAAACAATAAAATAAAATGCAATAAATAATAAAAATTAAACTAAGCCACTTTCGTAGGGATCAGAGTTGCATTTAGCGTATGCAACAAGCATTAAAACCTCTAGGTGTCCCCAATAGATGAGTTGTAGTCTCGTGAGGGCTTACAGTGACGATACCCACAAATGTTAATCTAATGCACACAAAATCAAAAAGACAAAAGAAAATAGAATAAACAAGTTAGTGACTAAACAAGTGAAACTTCTTATCCAAGTTAATAGTTGTTTTCTTTCTTTCTAAATTACTAAATAAGTAAATTCTCCGATTATTTTTACCATTCTCCATATACACAACCAACAAAGTATTAATCAGCTCATTGTGCCCACAATATTCATAAGTGTAGTTGAAAAGAGAGTAATATTTTTGTCATAAAGTTATATCAGAATTCACACATTTTTTAGCAATGGAATTTTTTTCTGATTTTTTTTTTTTACAATATCTTCAATCCATGTAGCGAGCTTTAGGTCAGTGACTCCCAAGCTAGTTGGCTTTAGGGCACTAGGTGTTAAGACACCCTTACAGACTTAATTACTTGGATTTCAGATATCTTTTTTTTAATAACATCTTCAATCCATGTAGCTAGCTTTGGGCCAGTGACTCCCAAACCAGTTGGTTTTAGGGCACTAGATGTTAAAACACCCATTCGGACTTAATTACTCGGATCTTATATGTTTTTTTTAATATACACATTTTTTTAAAAATTCCATCGCTTTTTTAGATGCTTCCTCCAATTAAACAAGAAAACTGAATATTACAAACTTTTCAATTACAGCTCAAGGCCGAATGATACCATGCATATTGATAATACCTGTCAACTGAGCATATGAAGATCCATTTTAGTCAGTATTATGGAAATTAAATATGGTGACGAAATATGTTGAGATACGTCTCAGGAGTGGAAATTCATTACTCAGCTATCTCACACCAATTTCACCTGATTAGTCAAATTAAAAAAACAAAAACACAAAAAAAAATTTATAAATTTTTTTTGATTTTTTTGATTTTAAAATTTTTGACTAAAAATCAAATAAAAACAACACAACGAAAAAATAAAAACAAGATACTAGTAAACTATTCCCATCCCCCAAACCTAATTGAGACATTGTCTCCAATGTCTAAAAAAGTAGAAGAAGAGTTAGAAAACAGTACCTGATTAGCTGAAATTCTACATCTTTAAAATAAAATTAAAGGTTAAGATCCAGATTTATTCGACGCTTTTTACCACGATCATTATCACACCAGTTAATCTTGGAAAAGATATGGTCAATTTATGGTTCAAAGGCTAAAAGTTGGTCAATTAAATCATGGGCAATTCTAGCAGTGAAGAGGATATCTTTTACAGGTTTTGACACGAACCCATTTCTCCGGGCATCATCAAGAAACACACAAAGAAAGTCATAAAATCCATCAACATTAAACAGTCCAATCGGTTTCTGGTGTATATTCAAGTTCGCCCAAGATACTACTGTAAACATTTCCTCCATCGTGCCCAAGCCACCTGGCAAAGCAATAAAAGCATTAGCACGATTAATCATTTCAACAAGTCGTTCAGACATACCTGGTACAATAAGTTCCTTTCCGTTTGATGGTCTTATAAGATTCATCTATGCCAAAGGTATTGGGATGATTCCCAGAACTTGACTACCTCCTTCCTGTACGGACCTTGAAACGCACCCCATTAGTCCAAGATTGCCACCGCCATATACTAGGTGCATATTCCTTTCAGCTATGTCTCTACCCAATTCTTGTGCTGCCTCAACGAACTCTGGTTTAGAACAACACTAGTACCGCAAAACACACAGATGTTTACAACTCATATTCTTGAAGTTGCTTCGATATTTTTTATTTTATTTTTTATTTATTTCTCAACTCTGGATATCTTCAAGAGTGCAATGATGAGCTGAATTTATAGAACCTGAAAAAGGGTGAGTAAAAATAGCACTAGTACCTGCCAAATGACAATTATTAGCTAAAAAGTAAAATATATCATGAAAGTCAAAGAGTCTGGATCATGTCGGAGAAAATAAAAGAAAATCACAAAAAAAATCATAATTATTAGATAAATACAAAGAGATAATAATATTTACAGGAAGTAACGGCTTGATTGACGTCTATACGTCAGAGACAAACTTCCCATATAATTTTCTTATAAATTGGAAAACATTATCTTTTAAATTCAGATTCCCGAGACTTAATTGTTGTCTTTCTTTTTGAAATTGTGTATATAACATGTGAATTACGTGATGCACATATCCACTGGGATGCGTCTCAAGAGTCAATGATATGTCATCCAAAGACTCCTTACTCAAGCCATCCCTAATGAATTTAGTTTTATCTTCACGGTTATCAGACACCATTCCTAAAGAACGAAAACGAGTATTACATGTCATGCGTGCACATTTATAGCAAACACCTATTCTTTTAGCTCTTTTTTTTCTTAGCATAGGTGATTCTTCCTAAACCAGATAAATATGAAATAAAAGAGTTAGAGGACTCACCTGCCAATCGGACCCATGCTTCAATTAACCAACGAATGTCATTAGGAATACCTTTGATCATCAGAAGTATCATTCGATCCATGCGAGCTTTGTAGACTTTCATCAGAGAGTTTTGGAGGAAAGAAGGAAATTTCTTGTGAAGATTTGCGAGAACTTCTTCCATCGTATCTGTGACTTAACCTACAAAATAAAACATACAAAAATAAAACACACCAAATCTGAATATATACACAAATTGCATGGGTTGTCTCCCTGCTAGCGCTAAGTTTAACGTCTTCAGGTAGACATGACTGCCCGAATGTTAGGCCGGATCTGAAAGTGTGACACTTTCTTTTTGATGCTCAAATGATTCTCCCCAGTAGTCCTTGACACGCTGGCTGTTAACTTTTTATGTGTTGTTGGAATTGGGGTTGTATATCTCAACAACTCCGTAGGGTAACACCTGAGTAATCACAAATAGACCTGACCATCTTGATTTCAGCTTTCCAAAGAAAAGTTTAAATGTTGAATTGTATAACAACACCTGCTGCCCTGGTTCTAGTTGTCTGCGCCCTATTTTTTTTATCATGCCATTTCTTGATCTTTTCTTTGTACAGTTTGGCATTTTCATAAGCATGTAGGCGAAATTCCTCCAATTCGTTGAGTTGGTGGAGCCATTTTTCTCCTACTGCTTGTAGATCAAGATTTAACTTCTTCAGTGCCCAATACGTTTTGTGTTCAAGCTCCACAGGCAGATGGCATACTTTCCCAAACACCATTCGATATGGGGAGATACCAATTGGTGTCTTGTAAGCTGTCCGGTAGGCCCATAATGCGTCGGCTAGTTTTGTAGACCAGTCATTCCTTGTTGATCCAACGGTTCTCTCCAAGATTCTTTTGATTCTCCTGTTTTGAAACTTTAACCTATCCATTTGACTGTGGATGGTAAGCAGTGACAATTTTATGAGTGACTCCGTATTTGGATAAGAGTGCATCAAAGTATCTATTGCAGAAATGTGTGCCTCCATCACTGATAATTGCCCGAGGTGTTCCGAAGCTAGTGAAAATATTATTTTTAAGGAATTTTATCACCACTTTTGAATCATTTGATGGCAGTGCTATTGCTTCAACCCATTTGGAGACATAGTCTACTGCAACTAATATGTACATGTTTCTGAATGATGGAACAAATGGTCCCATAAAATCAATCCCCCATACATCAAATATCTCAAATTCGAGAATGTTTCGCAGAGGTCCTTCATTTCTTCTCGAAATATTTCCCGTTCTCTGGCACCTGTCACATTGAAGAGCAAATAAGTAAGCATATTTAAACAGAGTGGGCTAGAACAAACTTGATTGTAGGACTTTGGCTGTAGTTTTATTTTCGCTGAAGTGTCTGTTATATGGTGATGAATGACAATGCTGAAGGACACTATTGACCTCCTCCTATGGAACACAACGTCTCAGTAATTGATCAGCATAACGTTTGAACAGGTACAGTTCATCCCAGACATAGTGCTTGACTTCTTTGAAGAATGAGTCCATTCCAACTGCCATTTTCCCAATACTATCTAGTTTACATAGTCAGCACACCAAGGGATATCCTGCTATTTCATGGCAAACAAATGTTCATCTGGAAAAGTTTCTTTGATTATTAGTTCATTGCCAGTTGTTTCTCCATTCTCGAGCCTCGATAAGTGATCTGCCACTTGGTTCTCTATCCCTTCCTATCTCGAATCTCCACGTCAAATTCTTATAGCAGAAGCACCCAACAGATCAATATGGGTTTGGAATCTTTCTTTGCGATCAGATATTTGATTGCTGAATGATCTGTGTAACCACCATTTTGGGACCCAACAGATAAGAGCAGAATTTATCAAAAGAAAACACAAGTGCGAGTAACTCATTTTCAGTGGTTGTGTAGTTCAATTGAGCTTCATTTGGAGTTCTACTGGAGTAGTAAATAGTATGAAATTTTTTTACTTTGCCAAAACTGCACCTACAACAAAATAAGTAGCATCACACATCACCTCAAATGGAAGAGTCCATTCTGGTGCTACTATGATGGGGGCAGAGACCAGCTTTTGTTTCAAGATCTCAAAAGCTTCGTTGCATTCTTTGGTGAAGTTGAAAGGCACATCTTTCTCCAGCAGATTGTATAGTGGTTTAGCAATCTTGGATAAGTCTTTGATAAATCTCCTGTAAAAGCCTGCATGTCCAAGAAAACTTCGAATTCCTTTGACAGATGAAGATGAAGGTAGTTTTTCTATTGTCTCGATCTTTGCTTTGTCTACCTCGATTCCATTTTGTGAGATCCGATGTCCCAGGACAATCACTTCTTACACCATGAAATGGCATTCCCCCAGTTGAGTACCAGGTTGGTATTTTCGCATCTTTTGTAACACTTTTTCCAAATTTTGCAAGTGTGGGAACATAGGAATATGGGCGACGCAATGCTGTTCCAGGCTTGGGGGCCTAGTTGGGAGTACGGAGTAGCCAACGGAGGACTAAACCGGAGAATAAGGGAGTCGCCACCTGGTGTGAACCGGGACAAAGATTTCAGGCCGGACTCACCCCTCGCAAGGGAAGACCTCAAACCATTGGGTTCAGAATGGTCCCTTACTTATGCAACTTGTAATGTAAAGATTTATGCAATAATCCAACCAAGCCTATGACATATATTTCCAAGTGCAACACAATCCTAGATTCACATGCTTAAAAGTATAGTTTACATCTAACATACATGAAACCAAATCTTATTGCCAAATTCACATGCTCAAAAGTAGGCATTTGCAACAACAAGCACATAACGTCATAAGAATTCAATCATTCATGTAAATATAAACACAAACAGTCATGGTAACATTGCGTGTAATGTAAAGGAAATCAAAATGATGACAAATAATATTGTAGGCGCATAACAGAAATAGACAACTAGAGAGGTAATACAAATGCATATCGTACACAGTGATAACCATATGCTAAGATGGACATGTCGTAATGTGATGCAAGAGGATCTGTTTACATGTGCGTTCGTGCAGCGTTGGTAGACGCGTTCGAACAGTAAACAGAAGGTTCTCGTTCGAGTAGCGTTCGTAAACGCGTTCGAACGGAAATGAAACAGAATGCTCACGTTCGTATGGCGTTTATGAATGCATTCGAACGGAAATGAAACAGAATCCTCACGTTCGTGTGGCGTTGGTGAATGCGTTCGAACAGAAATGAAACAGAATACTCACGTTCGTGTGGCATTTGTGAACGCGTTCGAACAAAAATAAAACAGAATGCTCACGTTCGTATGGCGTTTGTGAACGCGTTCGAACAGAAATGAAACAAAATGCTCACGTTCGTATGGCATTTGTGAACGCGTTCGAACGGAAATGAAACCTGATACATGATAAGGCAAAATGCATGCGTGTTCCAGTTGCGTTCGTAAACGCGTTCGAACAGGAACAGACCTGATGCATGAAATGAGACGCAATACATAAACAACAAAATAAAGGGGCGAGCGAAGTACTGCCGTAAAGGTGGCCTTTTGGGGCTTTTGATCTCTCAAAGAGAGGACCTTTAGACCAACATACTAAGCCCATGCGCGTCGCATCACATCATACATACAAACATAAAGACAATCATATCAAACTAAGTATGCCCGATTGAACACATCTTACATCCAACCGAACACACGTCAACCGGCGCGGCAAAGTATCGTGGTAAAGGGTTTTAAACCCCTCCCCATAGGGGATCTTTCATTCCACTTACTAAGCCCATGCGCTCGTTCGTATCATGCATACAAACATAAAGACAATCATATCAAACTAAGTATGCCCGATTGAACACATCTTACATCCAACCAAACACACGTCAACCGGCGCGGCAAAACATCGTGGTAAAGGGCTTTAAACCCCTCCCCATAGGGGATCTTTCATTCCACTTACTAAGCCCATGCGCTCGATTGAGTAATGCACAAATAAGCAACATGCAGAATTTAAGTGACGAAAAAAATAAATAAACCAAAGCAACACATAACAAAAGAGGGTGCCGTTTACTCAAGTGGTACGTGGAGTTGTATCCCAAGTACAGACCGCACTACCGTCCATTCGGATTCGGCTACGAAATTTACTTCTGGGTTTCCATCCTATATACCACAAGAAACGGCACTCTTCCATTCATCCAATACCCGCAACACACATCATACACAAACAAGATTCGACAAATAAGTAAAATACAGTCAAAATAAATAACGAAAGTTACATAAACATGGGTGTGAAAAGTACCCTCAGGTCTAACCTTTTTTTCCAACTTTCAGGCTTGCGTTTCACGGACGTCGGAAGGGTACAGCTCCTCAACTTCTCCGGTTCACTGGTTTAGCGTCCTAGCTCACTGCTTTGCTGTTTTGTTTGCGGTTCGAACTCCGTTCTGATCCTGTTTGGCCTCTGTTTTGCTGCTCACTGCTCAGGCCACCTGTTTTGACGTTTCAATGAACTGTTCCAAGTTTGTGTGGGTTCTTAGTGCAGTTGTGTGTGATTATTTTTAAGATTATGAATGTAGTTTTATGTCACTGTTTTTAAGGTTTTTAGGGACTGTTTTAAGAGGATTTGGGCTGTTGTTTTAAGGTGATTCAAGGGCTGTTTAGGCGTGTTTTAGGGGGAGTTTCAGTGATTGTAAGGGCTGTATGGGGGGATGTGTTCTCGGTGAAGGAGGGGAGTGTTTTGATTCGGCTAAGGAGGGTTATTGCTTGTGGTGGTCTCGGCTTTGAAGGATTTTGGTGTTCTGGATTCGGCTAAGGGTGCGTTTGGTTTGTTTTGGATTCGGCTATGGAGGATAGTTGCTTATGGTGGATTCGGCTATAGAGGAGATGCTTAGGGCTCTTTGTTCTCTTTTTGTGTATATGTCAAGTGTTTTTTTTTGTCTTGGCCGTGTATTAGAGAGTGTGGAGACAAGAGGTGGCTAGGTTAGTGCATGTTTATATAGAAGAGGGCTAGGGTTTGCCCTTGTCTCACAAGGAAGAGATCTAGTTTCCAAATTAGGAGTGATAGGAATGGTATATACAAGATTGAGGGGGGACAAAATATTTTAAATTAGGAAGTCAACTAATCTAAATTGGTGGATATCTTATTAGATTAGGAAGTCAAATATATGATTGGCTTTAATTGGTTAGGATTGATTTTAATTAGGCATATCTTATTTTAATTTTAGTATTTGAATTATTTAAATTAGGCATGATTTTAGTTTAAGTTGGTAATTGTTTATTTTATGTTTGGTATATGTTTTATTTAATTATTTAATTAATTTAATTATTATCTTATTTAGTTAATGTTTTAATTAATATTTATTTATTTAATTTGGGATGTGTTTTATGGGCTTTGGGGGGCTAATTGGGCTGGGGTGCGAGGCTAGCAGCAAAACCAGAAATACCGACTTCTTTCGAACGCCAATTCGAACGTGGCACGAACGTCCACAATCTGCCTGACGTTCGAACGCAGTAACGAACGCAGCACCAACGAAGACAGTGAACTTGTGGAATGAACTTGATGACGCACTTATTCTGAATTTCCCCTTCCGACCTCCGTTTCCCGTAATATTCTTAGCTAAAAAAAGTAGTACCTCCAACTGAGACTCATCATCTGGTTTCACATGCGAAAATGCAATGCCTACAGCAAGCAGTGGTCGAACGAGTCTCCAAACACAGAAAAATCATCTATGAAAACCCCCATACTTTGTTCCAGCATGTCTGAGAAGATGGCCATCATTCAACGTTGAAATGTGGCAGAAGCATTACATAGTCCAAATGGCATCCTGCGGAAAGTAAAAGTACCATACAGACATGTAAAAGTGGTTTTCTCCTGATCTTCTAGGGCGATGGCATTCTGATTGTACCTCGCGTATCCATCCAAAACATAATAGAACTCATGTCCCGCTAGTCTGTCTAATATCTGGTCAATGAATGGTAGCGAAAAATGATCATTCCATGTTACTTTGTTCAGCTTCCTGTAGTCCATGCATACTCTCCATGCAGTCACCGTTCTTGTGGAATCAGCTCGTTCTTTTCATTTGTGACTATAGTAATTCCTCCTTTCTTTGGCACACATTGCATAGGACTCACCCACGTGCTGTCAGAGATGAGGTAGATGATGCCGACATCCAACCATTTGATAATTTCTTTCTTCACGACCTCCTTCATTATTGGATTTAGTCTTATTTGATGCTCCACTGTGGCTTTGTACTCGTCGTTCATAATAATTTTGTGCATGCAAAATGATAGACTAATGCCTCGAATGTGTGTTATAGTCCAGCCAATGGCTTTATTGTGTTCTCATAACACTCTCAACAACTTATCTTCCTGCTCCAATGTTAGCGACGAAGAAATAATCACAGGTAAACAGAAGAGTTTCATAAGAATACATACCTGAGATGGCTCGAAAGTAGCTTTAGTTTTAGCTGCGGTGGTTCTTCAATCGAGGGCTTGATTCGCTCATTTTTTGGTAGTTCCAAACTTTCCACATGTGGTGTCGATTTGAAGTGAAAGGGTCTGTTAAGATAGTTGATACATTCCAGAATTTTATCATCTAGCTCGCTGTAAGTCATGTTGGTGATGCAAGCTTCAAGTTTATCAGTGGAAAGTTGCATTGCATCGATATCCTGGATGATCCTATCTAAAACATCATTTCTGAAACATTCCTCCTCCTTTTTATCATTCAGGAATTTCATGGCTTTGAAAATATTGAATTTAACTTCTTGGTCCTGCACTTTCATGATTAGTTCTCCTTTTTGTACATCAATAACAGTTCGACCTATAGCCAAGAATGATCTCCCGAGGATGATAGGTGCATCTTTATCTTATTCCATGTTAAGGATAATGAAATCTGCAGGGAAAATGGATTTGTCGACTTTAACCAATACATCTTCCACTACACCTCTCGGAAATGTGAGTGATCTGTCAGCAAGCTGCAGAGTAACTGAGGTGGGCATTGCTTCTCCAATCTGCAGTTTCTTGTAAATAGACAAATGCATCAAGTTAATGCTGGCACCTAAATCACATAAAGCCTTACCGAAATAATGTTCTCTTATGGTGTAAGGGATGGTGAAACTGCCAGGATCTTTCAATTTTGAGGGAAGCTTCCTCTGAATGATGGCGCTGCATTCTTCTGTCAATGCTAATCTCTCGTAATCTCCCAATCTTCACTTTCGTGAAAGAATGTCTTTCATGAATTTGACATAGCTGGGCATTTGATCCAACGCTTCTGCAAATGGAATGTTGATATGCAGCTTTTTGAAGATCTCAAAGAATCGAGCAAATTGTTTGTCTAGTTTGTTTTTCTGGAGACGCTGTGGAAATGGTGGAGGTGGAGTGAATCTTTCTCGATCATTTTCTTTTGCTACTTTTTCCTCCATCTGTGGTTCTGCTTTGTTTCTTTCTTTTGGAACTTCCTCAGTGTATGCCTTGACTCCAACATCTTTGTTGATCCTAGTACCGCTTTTTAAAGTAATTGCTTGACATTTCTCCTTCCCTCGGTTCCTTGGATTTGGTTCTGTGTTGCTAGGAAGTGTACCTTGCGGTCTGTAACTCTGAGCATTGGCCAGTTGTCCCATTTGATTCTCCAGTGTTTTCAAAGATGCTGTTTGACTTTGAATTAATGCTATTTGGGATTGAAACATAGCATCATATTTGGCTGCTTGAGAGTCGTATTTTGCGTCTAGCTTTTTAAACATTTATGCAAGCATATCTTCAATTTCTGGCTTCTTTTCATACTCATAGACTTTGTTTTGCTGTTGGAATCCTGGTGGTGGATTGTTCATTTACCCTGAATTGTTGTTCCATACAAAATTGGGATGATTCCTCCACCTTGGGTTGTAGGTATTGGAATATGGATTGTTCCTCTGTTTTTTGAAATTGTTGACATAGTTCACCATCTCATCATATTGGTTGTATGATTATACTTCTGATGCTCATCCATATGGTGAACTTGTGGATCCATCATTAAGATTCATGTTAAGAGTTTCTCGATTTTTGCAAATTAGATTCAGCTTGGCATTCATTGCTGTGTTGGCTCCAACTTCATAAATTCCTGCGATTCGTTGAATCATGTTCCTTTCTGTTGGCCACAAAGAATTGTTGTTGGCCATTTATTCAATTAAGTCTCATGCCTGATATTCTCCTTTTGCCATTAAAGCTCCTCCAGAAGCAGCATCAATTATGGTTCTCATTAATCCAACAAATCCATTATAGAAGGTTTGGACTTGTAGCCACTTTGCAATCTCATGGTGAAGACATTTTCTGAGAAAATCCTTGTATCTTTCCCAAGCTTTGCAGAGGGATTCTGAGTCATGTTGTACAAAGGATGTAATGTCATTCCTCAACTTTACAGTTCTGGCTGAGGGAAAGTACTTTGCAAGGAATTTAGTGGCTAGAGTGTTCCAAGTTGTGATGGAACCCGCTGGTAGTGAATGTAGCCAAGCCTTAGCTCTATCTTTCAAGGAATATAGAAGAACACGCCGTGTCATTGCTTCTTCTGCTGCTCGGTTGTAATTGAATGTGCCGTAAACTTCCAGGAAGTTGCTAATGTGGGCATTAGGATCTTCAGTTGCATTCCCCCCAAACTGAACTGACTGCTGTATCATCTGGATGCATGTTTTGATGTCACACACATTTACTGGTAAGGGAGGAAGTACAATACATGAAATGAAGCCGTCAACTACCGGAATAGTTCTGTCTCGAATAGGAATTGGTGGTGTAAATTCCAAAGGTTCAAGTTCCATATTGATCAGCGCTTATTGTCCTTCTCGCCTTTCCCTTATTAACTGTCTAATGGTTCTTTCAATTTATGGGTCAAGTGGATGGATTTCAAAGCTTCTGGTTCTTCTCATATAGTGACTGAGAACCTGAAACACAAGAAAACAAAAATAATAAGTAAAAATAAATTTGACACAAGTAAATGTATCTAACCCCAAAATTAATAGTTAAAGATAAATAAGTCCCCTACAACGCCGTCAAAAACTTGGTCGGTGGTAAACACACACATGTTACGCAAGCGCACATATCGCTCAAGTAGTATAAAATGTATCAATCCCACGAGGACTTAATACCTAAGCTATTTTATGAAGCTAAATGTCTACGAGTATCTAATTGATTGATTTCTGGTTGGATGGTGATTTTAAACTAAAGACAAGTAATTAAAACAAAACAAAGGTAGATTTTAAGTTTTAAACAATGATATGAAAATATCCAGGGTTGTGAATCCTTCCAATATCCTTTAATGATGAAGTGATTATCTAATGTTTGTGCAATATATCGGTTTATTAACCTAGAACACGAAGTTATGCAAAATCCTCTTCCGATGGTCACATGTAAATAACCAAAGTAACCCAATTAACTATATTCCTATGTTAATTAAGAAACTCTGAATTCATTAAGATTAAGTTCCAATTATGGCTACCCCCGCCCGACAGGTATATTCCTATCCTGTAAGGAAATCTACCTAAGAGACATTTACCCCAAGGTGAGATCATGAGCGATTGAGTCTATGGCTAAAACCTAAAATCCATTTTCCAAGTTCATTTTAAGTTTACCAAATCAATCTTATTAATAACCAGTTAACAAGAAGCATTAAGCTTAAGACTCAATAAATAAATCAATATACTACCCAAAACATAAAAAAACCACTTATAAAACGGTGATATTGGAATTCATCACAACCCTAGATAATACTTTTAGTTACAAAACATACCTAAAATTACAAAATGCATTGTTAAACAAAATAACATAACAGAAAATTAAAAAGTAAAGAAAATTACAAGAATAAAAGAAAATGCTGGAGCTTGGGGTTTCACTTTTAATACTTCAAATATAGATTACTCCCTTTTCAATTAATTATTTCTTGAATTAATTATATTAAAACCGACCATATAGGCGGTGAATGTCATTTGTCCAAAGTCCAACCGACCATATAGGCGGTAACAAAATCATATAAACCGACCATGTAGGCGGTAACAAGGTTAGCACCTAAACCGACCATATGGAAACTAAGTCCAATAATGTAAAACCGGCCATATAGGTGGTAAATAATTAATTCAATTTACTTATTTAAATTAAGGGAGTAAATCTAAATTATTATATTAAAAGTTTCACCCCAGACTCCAGTAAAAAGAGATTACCTACTCATGATGTAATTAAAAACACATAAAAATTTATTAAAAAAATAAATAGAAAATATATGAAAACTTAAATAAACATGCAAGACATTTTCTTTTAGGTTTTCATGGAGAAATCCCCCAAAGAAAGCATGAAAAATTTACAAAGTTTAGCTTGTTATTTATAGACAAATATAAAGGCTTCCACAAATTTCTCCACCAATTTCTCCACTAAACATGCCACCAAACATGGCACCAAACGTGGCAACAAATCCTCCACCAAACATGCAAGCATGTTTAGTGGAAGTTTGACAATTTCCATTTTTATATTATATTATATATATATATTTTTTTGAAAATGACTTTAATAATTACACATAACACACTTCCAAATTTTTCATCAATTTCGGTAATGTAAACTTCAGAATTCGAAAATCTTATGAACTTCAAAGTTGTAAATCTTTGAGTCTTCTTTAATTTGGAACTTTCCTCAATCCGATATCGGAATAAAACTTTATGACCAAAATATGACAATTACGCAAAGCTGAAATTTTCGAAATTGTAATTCGTTAGAACGCCATTTCAAGTTTCCAATCTCCAAAATCAAAATATCAAGTCCAGTTTTTACCCTTAATTATTCCACATTTCGTCCTGATTCATTCCATTAAGTCCCGATTTTATTTTATCTGTAAAATAAACTAAAATACATCAAAATATTCATAAAACTTGAGAAACTATAAAAAATATTAAGTAAAAAGAGCGGTAAATATTGATATATTTTCCGCTCATCAAACCATATCTAATATGAGATTGTAGAAACAGCTTTCGATGGAACTATATTAAGTATGTAGGCAGTAGTTAAGTAAATTATGACCCTAAAGGTAATATGAAAGATCTGTATAGCTCACACCAGTTGGGGTTTTAAAGGGTATTATCGGGTAACGCAGCGGAACACGGAAAATCAAAATTTTCCGATTTCAAAATTTTTCTTGAACAATTAAAATAAACTTATTTATTTTAATTACTCAATACTTAAAATCTGAAATTTTTACCCAAGAAATCAAATTTTTGCTTAATTACTGAATGACTCTAAAACTTTGCATTTTGATCATTTTAGTCCTTAAATTGTAAAATATAATTTTGAATGATTCCAAATCAGTACCAAAATGATTTTAACATGTCCTACACATCAAAATATAAACTGCAACTCAAATTCCCAATTTTAGCAAATTGCCTTGAGCACCCTAAAGTTTCCAATTTGTGTATTTTGGTCCAATCTTGTTCGAAACAACATTAGATGATATCCAATCAACCCAAAATTTAATATACATCATATATACATCATTACACAACACATATATAAAAAGCCTCAAATTTGGAAAGGGTATAAATCCTAATTTTACAATTTCATCAATATGAACAAATTACATCAAATTAAACAAATACAATACTTTAATCAAGTCTCTACCACACAAACAAGTCTCACCACTTTGAAATAACTATAGAACAATTCTTGGTCATCAATGAGTGACCTAACAACTCTAAAATGGCAACTAGATCATCAAATGATCAAAAGAATGCTTAATAACTCATTATAAGCTTTCTTTCAATATCATACATGCAAACACCCATCATCAAAGCTTCCAACCATTAAAAACATAAACAAACATGAGTAGAAAAACTTAAGAACCACATAAGTTGTAGCCAAGAATGAAAGGAACAAATTTCGCTCTCATGAAAGGTTGGAAATACTTACTAAATTTTTGCCTTTCTTTGATTTTGATTATTGTTTCTTCACTTTTTCACTCAAGTGTTTTGTTTTTCTTTTTGAAAGATTAGACCAAGTGAAGCAAATGGAAAAAATAAACACTATATATAGTTAGGGTAATGGCTGAAAATTGAAGGAAATAAAGCAAATTGGATATTTTCAATTTTAAATCAAATTTAAAGAAGTCAAATCCAATTTGATAACATTTTTCTTAAATGCAAAGTCAACAATTTACACTTGTAATCATTTCATAACTTTATCATAATGTAAGATTTTTATATTTTAATTATTTAATAATTAAATAATTAATTAAATACAAATATCTCAAATATATGTATTATATTTACTTTAAATATCTCAAATACATATATTGATGATATATGTCAATTATCATAATTTGACAATTAATTAATGTGTATTTAATAATATCATATATTAAATACAAATACACATTAATTAGGAAATGACGGATCGACCCCTAAAGCATGTATCTTTTATTTAACCATTAAACGATTTACAAATAATCAACATTATTCATAAAGTTGCCCTAGTACTCTACGAATTTATTTCATTAGTGAGACTCTCTAGATTCAAGCATATCCATCACGAAATCCAATTTCGTGTCCATAATTCACCCACCCGAAAATTATGACGACCACAAATAAACTCGCTGAATCATACAGGTCAAGGTAATGGCATATGTTTAATTCCTCCGTCACAGGTATCCGAATATATCCCAGAGATATAGATGTAAACGTCAAATCTCTATAGGGACAATCCCGTCAACATCTTTATTAGCAATCTCTAAAAGAACACTTAGAACTCACTTCTAAACTGTACCACGGGCCCATGGTTTTGATCTGATTGCTAATCATATATGAACTACCTATGCTCTGTACACAAAACTGACGGATCCTATCTTGACACACACAGGAAACCCTGAGGATCTGTCCATACCCAATGAACAAGTGGATGTCTGACCTTAATAGGTTGGTGATGTGACTGACATCTAAGTGTGGAAGATGTCTCATATGCTCACAATGGTATCTCAAGTCGAAGAATCACTTATACTACTCAACCCGAGAAGATTCTTATTGACATTGGTGTACCATCTATTAAGAATCTTCAGTGAGTCGTTCAGTGTTTATCCGCTATAAACACCTACACGTCTATCCGAGTCTCCAAGATTCATGGTTCATTGAGAAACCATTAGAATCCAATATCCCAGTATACGACATGTACCAGTCTCAACAGGTTTACTTTACTGACCAAGTAGTGTAAACCTTGACCAGAAGCTGTCTAAGAATGAAAACGTCATGATACAACTCAATGTCAGTGTAGGAGTGAAGCGGGGTTTACCGCTATGCCTATGATGTTCGGCGACCACGATACTATTTGGCTCGTAGCCCGTAGAGAGTACAGATTAGCCCGCGGGGGGACTAAACAAGAAAATGAAGGAGTCGCCACCCAATGTGAACTGGGAAAGATTTAAGGCCGCACTCACCCCTCGCAAGGGAAGACCTCAAACCGTTGGGTTCGGAACGGTCCCTTACTTATGTAAGTATAATGTACGGGTTCACACAATGGTATAGTCAAGTCTTATGCAGTTCATGCAAGGCAATTCAAATAAACACAAATTTGCACACCCATAAATATTAATAGAAATAATATGGCTCCACGCAAAGATATAATTAAATTATTCATGCATAATATAAGGCGACTGATTAATGAAATAAATTAATATGAACGATGTAAAATATAAAGAAGGGGAAAAGTATAATGCAATATAAATAATTAATCACACACGCATAATGCAAAATGAATAACTAAAGAAGTAAAAATGCAAAAAATATAAAGAAAGAGATCGACGCATATATGAGTATTTCTTGAGTGGCACATGAAGTTGTATCCTAAGTACAAACCACACTACCATCCAGTCGGATTCGGCTACGGAATTTACGTCTGAGTTTCCATCCGATATACAGCAAGGAATAATAACATACATAATCATTAATGCCATGTAAACAGACATAAAAATAGACACGAAATAATATAGCAATGCATATACGTATAATAATGAACAAACATAAACAACATAAAGGCGAAATAATAAAATAACAATAAAAATGAATAAATAGATAAAAATAAACAATGAAATACCAAAGAAGAAATATGGCCAGAGATTTGGCCATTTTTGATGTAAGGCTTCGCATACCCAACTGGGCGTATTTCACATCCAGCCAGGCATGCAGCGTCCAGAAATATAAAAATAAATATGATAAGGGTGCCCTCAGGTCTTACTTTTTAAGTTACTTTCTCGGAAGTACGTTAGGCCGTCGCCGGAAGGATCGAAGCTTGGTTTCAAGGTTTGGTTCGTTGTTTCTTGTTGTTGGTTCGCTATTTCTGGTTGATCTTTGCGCTGCTGGTTGCTATTTTGATGTTTCTATTTTTGGTTTACTGTTTCAGTTTCTCTTTACTGTTTGCTGGTTTACGCTGATGTCGCTGTTCCAGCTTCTGGTTCACAGCTTCTGCTTGCTTCTTTGCGTTGATGTCTATGTTTCTGCTTCTGGTTCACATCCAGGTCTGTCTTTCACGTTCTCTTGTTGTTTCTTTCTATTTTTCTCTCGGTTTTCTTGTTTTTTTTTGTTTCGGTCATCTTCTCTTTTTTCTCTCTCTCAGCCCTTTTCTTTTTTTTCGGACCCTCCTCTTTCCTTTGTTCTCCTTTTTATAGCTGCTGCCTCATAGGTTTTTTCTTCTAAGTTGCCGCCACTCTCCTCCCTTTTGTGTCAAGATTTTACTTTCCATATAAGGTGTTTAAGGGAATTATAAGGGAAACTCAAATCACTTATATTAGGAAGTGAGAATCCTTTCTAGTTTGGGTCTAGGATCTTGCATATTTCGCAAGAAGGGGATTTCAAATCTTTGTTAAGTTTGGCAAGTGATTTGATGAGGGGATTTGGGCAGGCATGGGGTTTTGGGCCGCGTGGATTGCATCGGCCGATTGCATGGGCTGCATGGGAGGTCCGAAGTAGGGGCATATGCATGTCCGAGGCTACGGTTTGATGCAGAAGCTGACTGAGTGAATCCGAGGTTGGCTAGTGAGTCCGAATCCGATAAGGGGCTAATTTTGGAGGTTTTCCTTCTTTCCGGCATTCATTTTTCGCAACTTCTGCAACTTTTCAAGTAGTGCCTCCATACAAGGCTCATCATCGGGTTCATACAAAAATGCAATGTCTACAGTTAGTTGCAACACTTTTGTAACTGTATCATAATTAATCATTCTAAGGTCAATTACGTTTTTACCATATAAAGAGATATATTATACTATAGAAACTGTTTATTTTATTCATAATAAAACGTTTACAAAAGTATTTACAAGGAAATATAACAGGGAATTGGCGCTCTGAGCACCAACCCTAACAACACCATATCCAATAAAGTATGACTTCTCCGCTCAGACACACCATTGTGTTAAGAAGTTTCTGGTGGGCTATACCAGGTGAGAATTCAATTCTCCCTTATATAATTTCTAAATTCATTGCTTATAAATTCACCATTTTGATCTAATCAAAGGCAGTTGATGAATTTACTGGTTTGTTTTACTACTTCGTTTCAGAATATTTTTAACTTGTCAAATATTTTCGATTTATAGAAATATTCATATCTGGACTTATCATCCGTGAAAGTCACGAAGTATGTAGAAACAACATGAGCGACATGATTTAATGGACCACACACATCACTGTGTATTAGTTCCAATAAATCTCCAGCACATTGTCTAACACCAAGAAATGAAGCCTTTGTCATTTCCCTTGAAAACATGACTAATAAATCGGATAAGGATCTAAGGTAAGATTTTCAATCAAACCATCCTTAACCAATTTTTATAGACGTCTAACACCTATTTGGCTCAATCTCATATGCCATGATTCAGTATTATTTAATTCAGATATTTTACTTGTATTTTCCTCTATATTAAAGGCATCCCGATTTGTTTCCAAAATATAGTGACCTTTTAGATAAAGAACATTGTCTTTATCATATAAACATAAAGCACCATCTTTAATATTTATTTTATATCATTCTTTATCTAATATCGGGAAAGATATTATCTATCTGATAAGAGAGGGCATATAATAACACTCATGTAAATCCAATTTACATTTAATAGGGAGATCTAGAACAATTGTTCCTATAACTTTGACATCCAATGTCTCGTCGTTGCCAACTCTATGCCGGATCTCTCAAATGTTTAGCCTTTTTTAACTCTTATGGAGTTGCAAATATAAGTAGGACTGCCGGTGTCTAACAACCAACCATTATTTGCATCTAAGGCTATTAAGATGTCAATAATAGGAAAAATACAAAGCATACTTGGGGTTGCTCTTCCTTTCTTCCAGTGTCCAAACATTTTTTCAGTGTAGACACGCACACGAGCTAAAAGCGGTCTTGCAGTTTGTTTCTTGGAATTTTTCTTCTTATATCCGATTGTAATCTTCTTAGACTTCTTAGAAATCTTTGAAGAGCTTGCTCCACCATGGAGGTACAAAGTGGGATTCCATTTCTTCAAATCATGTTCTACCTAGTGTAACATATTATGAAGCTCTTCATATGTGGCTTGCATCGAATGCATCAAAAAGCCAGCATATGTATCGGGTAAAGAAGACAAAATCAGATATTGGCCTAGCCAATCTCTATCAAAATATCTTGTCATTTCATATATCGGATCTGGTCAATCATGTTCTAAACATGAATGCTAACCACTCTTTTATCCTTGAGCGTAGCATGGAAAAATTCCTTAGACCTTTGATATATCTCAATTTCTTGATTTGCTTCGAACAACTCCTTGAGTGCTCTCATAATGCTCCAAGCATTTGATACATCTACGTACTGTCTAAGTAAATTAGAAATAAATTCGACAGATATTAGATTGAGCGTAACATACCTCAACCGTTCTGATTCCAAGGCAAGGCGGATGTTCATCTCCCACTTTAAGTAGGTCAAGACTCATTATCCAAAAGTTGCGCTAATGGATTTGTGGCAACCATCTATAAGACAACATTTAAACACTAGGAGTACATTATTCATTTGAATAAAAAATACTAATTGATTATGGAATTTTAAATCTATTAGTGCCCTTCCACTACTTTACATAATTACGTAATCTCCCTTAACGGAAAAATAGAAATTTGACTATCAAAATTTCATAGCGGGAAGTGGATCCCATGACATTTACTCTAGCCTCACACTAATGATGATCTTGGCCTTTATAAACTCATTAGGTAGACCTCCAAGTTCAATCACTTCATGTGACTCGTAGTTTGGTCTTGAACCGTTTCTTATCCTAACACTAATGACAATCTTAGATTAAGACGTATTCTAGGTGTATACTTGTCAAAGTGCACTAATGAGCTTCAAATGTACACCTCACAAAAATGACGGTATTGGGTGACAGCGTTAACTCATCACGCTACATCTAATGTTTTACCCGAGCAATCTAAGTTCTGAGCACTTATACCCTTACACTATCGACGGTCTTGGGCATAAGTAGTAAGAACTCATTCATCTCCATATTGACAAGACTAACCATCGAATAATGCTCCAACATTATTAATACTTATTACTTAATTAAAATAATCACCTAATGATGGGAGATTTATGACAATCAAGTCATTAACATGCTTGGGTCAAAATTAAAAATTTTAATTTAAAACATGCAATGCATATCCAATATGACTTATACATAATTAAATTAAAATATAGAGGCATAGATTCAAATACATGTCAAACATGCAACATGTGTTATGTGGTTAAGTCTTGCATCTGATACCATTCTGTTGGAGCGGATGTGGAACCCCTAGGGTCGAATCGGTGCTCCACACAGCAGAAGTGGGTCTAACCCATGGATATCTAGCATAGGTATATTTTAAAATATTTTTATTTAAAATTATATTCAGTTTCGAGTCTGTAGGAAAAAATGGGGACCCAAATGGAGTCTGGAAACTCCGGAACGGAGAAAATGGAGTTTTAGTATGTATCAGCTCTATGAGTCATGACGCGTGAGCTTGGGCGTCGTGACGCTCCAAAATGAAAGATAAACACCGAGAGTTGAACATCGTGATACTCCTAGGTCTGATACTCGGTGTCGCGATGATGAGAGGACAGTGTCGCGACGCTATCCTAGGTAGTGAGTATATTTCTACTTCAAATTAATACTAAACACTTCCAATTTTCTCTTAATACTTCAAATACACCTAAAATCTAATTTTAGCATCATAACCACCATCAACACATGTTATACAACTAGTATACATGAATTCTAAAAACATATATGCATTTATTTGAATCTAAACACAAACCAATTTAGAATCCCATTATGAAATATCTCATGAACAATGCTAGTTCACCCAAATGTGGTCAAGTGATTCTAGAATGGTAGCCATATTTCTAAGCTTTAATCTAGAGTGCCAAACTCTAATTAATTTATTTCATGTCCAACATGAACATCCTTGAACCAATTACAAGCATATTATGTTTATACTTCCAAAGTATCCTAACACAATTCATTAGTCTAGTTTCAACTTTAAGCTATGTAATCATGCATCCAAAACATAATCCATCATTATATGTCTCACTAATGAAAACTCACTAATGAAGAACATAGTTTAAGAGAAGATCAAACATTACCTAGTAAGTTTGATACAAATATCCAATCTCATTCTCCTTGTTGAAATTATTGAAGAACTTCCCAGGTTTAGCAAGCTTCATTCCAAGATCCAATCTTGATTCCAATGCAAGTAAGCTTCAATCCAAGATCCAATCTTGATTTCTCATAGATGAAATATTGTAGAGATCTTCCAAGGCATCTCTAAACACTTCTTTAACTTAGGCTAATTTCTCCAAGAATTTCTTGTATTTAGCTTAGCATTATCAAGCTCATTTTGCTTATGCTTAGCCTTTGTTTAATTAAAACCTTCCTAAAGCTTGATATTTATAGCAAAATTAAGGCAATTTTTAATTAATAAAATTCTAATAAACTTTTATGTGTGGTTAATCTAATTTGTCTAAATATGTATCATTAAGTGTGACTAATCCCCTTTGTCTATCACATTGATTTAATCCAATTAAATCAAGACAAAGATTAGGAAATGGATTAGTTCAATATTTACCATTTTGATTTAATCCAATTAAATCAAGTCAAAAACACTTATAATTACATACTTGCAATTACTATAATATCCTCAAATGGTAGAAATAATTATGAAATTATAATAAAACCCTTGTGTGTAATTTTTGAATTAATCCAATTAGGTCAACGTAAATAATCAATATTATCCAATAACACTTGATTATCATAGTTTATAATTATAATATCGAATATTATATTTTATCAAAATTAATCGGCTACCCAAGTGCTCAACGAGTACACTTCATATTGGGACTCTCTAAGTTCAGACACGTTCGTCATATAACCTAGCTAATATGTACGCAATTCGGCCACCTCTGAATTCGCGAAGAACACGAACGACCTTTCTGAATTATACAAGTCGAGGTCATCACATATGTTTAACAATCCATCCGTTGTAGGCTATCCGAGTTGTGCTTAAGAAACATAGAATACACCGTCAAGTTTCCGAGGTGCACATCTTATGTCGGCATGTCCACGATTCTTTACAACTGATGCGATCCACCCTAGGTGATCAGCTTTGGCCAAAGTCTTAAGAATCGTGACTTACTCACATGGATACCTAAACTCCTTATGGTACACATATGGGCCGACAGATCCTATCTTGATTCACACTTGATTAACGAATGTATCGGTCCACACCCAACGAACATCTAGAGGCCAGACCATGGAAGGTTTCTGACATACATGGCATCAAAGTGAGGAGGATTTCACAAAAAACCAATGTTATCCTATAGTCAAAGGATCACATATGCTACTCGACTCGAGGAGATTCCTATTGACGGTGGTGTGTACTTCCAACTATTAGGAATCACCTGTGAGTCATTCAATATTCGGTCTAACCAATACCCACCCATTTATACGAGCTTCCCAAGCTCATGGTACATTGGGTTAAACAATTGGAACTCCAATTCTAATTTACGAAATGTGCTAGTCTTCTAGGTTATAGGAATTCGACCGTATTCCAAAATCAATGACTATGAATATATATATACTTTAAGAATAGTTTATAATAGTAATACTTTTCCCAATGTCGGACCACTTAGGGTCCAGTATTACTTGACTATTCTAAGGTCGATATCATTCTTAACATATTTATACATCGATCTAATATCCATAATGATAATACCATTAATAATGTTTGAAATGAAAATGTAGTTATTTTATTAATAAATAATAAAATATAATGTACTATACATTATTTGGATTGACACTCTAAGAACGAACTCCAATAAAGGTGGTGAAGCATCGATGATCATGGAGTAATGAATTAACATGGGTGTAGTGTTAATTTCCAGAATGCTGAGAATTCTGGACATGTTGTAATAATTTATTTATAGAATAAGTTCTAGAGTTCGGATTAGCAAATCGTAAAAGTTTACAGAAATTAGACTCATCAAGGAATAACATATTTAAAAATTAGAATTTTTCATTAAATGATGAATTTATTAAAAATTTTCAATGTTGTCTGTCCTACATTGTGGACTGGTTCTGTTTCTACTGAATAAAGTATGAAGAGTTTTTTTTCTTAAATTGTGTTTCAGGAATTGAAACTGATATCCGTGAAAATCCACATTAACTAGACACTTAGGAGACCATTATATAAAAAAATTCAGTCCCTATGCTGTTTGTGGTAAAGAGCAGTGGGTTTTTGAATTTGATCGATGTGTAGTGAATTTCTCAACAATATAATAGATTTTTAATTTTGATATCTTAGCTTACCTGAAATCGATACTTGTAAAGATCATAGATAACCCTAATATGACTACTTTTCAGTGAAATTACTTCCTCTTGCATATCATATTTTATTCGTTATATAAAAAATATTTTGTATCGCTTGTTCTAATAACCTTAATTGATTATAATTGGTATTTTTACGCCTATATTCTTTGGGTATTTTGGAAGATATTCAAATAAATTATATTTTATCTTTGATCTTGTAATATGTGTTTAATTTTTGATTGATATGGTATTAAGTGTTTGTGATGAAGATTGATAGTGAGGAGTATTGTATTATAGTGATAAGTAGGGTGGTAAATGGTCATATTATTCATAGATGCTCAAATATATGCATTAGGTATAAGCTTTATGAATGCGATTTATAATGACAATTTACATTATGATCTATGTTATGAATTAATTAATTGTTTAGTTATTATATAAGCGTGTCATTCATGATAAGGTTATGTACACAATTATAATTTTATAAGTCTTTCATTTCATATTTACGTCATGACTTCAAGTTTATACTTTATGGTATAAAAGTCAAGTTTAGACAATTAATCAATGGATTTCTTTGATAATTACTTCCTGTTTTTATGATACTTTTGATTTATATTTTATATTGATACTTTTCAGTTATGATTTTCAAATTTTTTTGAGAAAAGGATTCAAATAACTATCTTATTTGTTCTGTGGGATATGATATAACATTTATTTCGCCACGGTGCTTGTTTGATGTTTTTAAAATTTTTACTCTCAGTGCCGTTTATTCTGGGGGTCCTGACCGTCAGAAAATATTTGGCCCATTATTCTCTATCGACATCCTGTTACGAACAGTCTTTACACGTGACCAAAGGATTTGATGTCTATATATTTTCGTCCAATTGAATTGATTCCTGGACTCCTGATATGATTTTATGATATAGGGTTCAATCCATCTAAAAATGGCTGACCTATTACCCTCTGTCGACATGGTCCTGTAAACTTACATTGCCTAGTCTATGCACATGACTTGGACAGTGGACGCTTGTTCAGTTTTGATAATATCAGTTTTGGAAACTTTTATTTTTCTGAAAAAATTTCTTTTTTGGACAGAATTGAGTTTTGTGACGGTTATCTTGTATTTTGGATTATGCAGATGTTTATGTTTCAGTGTTCAGAATTTGTACTATGTTTTTGTTCTGATTGACTTTATAGTTTCTGATTCGTATAAAGTGTGCCTTATGTACTTGGTTTGGTATCGTTAAGTTTACACATAAGAAAGTGTGTGTGTATATATATATATATGTGTGTGTGTTTGTGTGTGTACATATACTAATATAAAGATTTATTCATTTCTTTTATGGTAGAGGCGAGATTACTTATTAAGTTTTATAACTCACTCCACTTCAGTTATGGTGCTGGACTGTGATCTAGGTTGCCATTTTTCAGGACGCATCATGTCTATTTTCCGTAGATTTTGAGGCTCATGGAGATGGATCATTCCTGTCTCCTACAGGTAACGTCCTGCCTCCAGCGGGATGTTACATAATAGACCTGGTTTGGATAAGTGCTTGCGATGTCATGAACAAGGGCATAAATCCAGTCAATGACCTTTTTGCAGCTTGTCTAATTATGTAGGAGAGTCTAGTGAACATAGATCTTTTGTTGCGAATGAGATTGAAGATACAGGTAAGGAAGAATATGCTAATGGGGATTGAGGGGAAGAGCTCACTTATTTTGTTCAGATTATTTTGTTAACTCCAAAAGTTAAAGAAGAATCACAAAGGCATAAAATTTTCCAAAAGGGTGCGTCTGTCAATAACAAGGTGTCTCAAATTATCATTGACAGTGGTAGTAGAAAGAATGTAGTGTATGTGACATTAGTTTCAGCTTTGGAATTGAAAATAGAGGATCATCCATTTGTTAGCAACATAGTCGCAAAATGGATTTTGATGATGCAACGAGAGTGAAGTCTTCAATGCGCAAAAGTGAGACAATACAAAAAGATGTCGAAGCACAACGATGGTGAAGAGCGAAGAATGTGAAGACTTGCACACATTGAGGAATTTATGTGAAGTCTTAGCTTAGAGCTCAAATTGTAATGTGAATTGTTTATTCTAGTGCTGTTTATTCTAGTACCTAAGATCATAGGAAACATGCACATTCACTTAGATGCATTAGGTTCATGTACAAAATTCTTTAAAACCTTCATATTTGCATTTTTGGTACAGAGGCCGGCATACCGGTCCCTTACTGGTATCCATACCGGTGAGATGCTCTATTTTGCATGCTCACTAGAACCGGCATGGACCATACCGGTCCCAAACCGGTCACCATACCGGTGAACATAAGGATTGCATGCCCACTGGAACTAGCACAAACCAAACCGGTATCCATACCGATCCCATACCGGTGAGCCTAACGGCTAGTTCCTTTACTGGAACCGGCATTACCTAAACCGATCATCATACCGGTCAAGCCCTTCACATTGCACACTCACTAGAACCGGCAAGGACCATACCTGTCCCCATACCGGTGACCATACCGATCTAACGGCTAGTTTCTCAAAACGGTCATAAATCCATTGGACACCAGCATACCGGTGTCAGAGACCGGCATACCGGTCTCAGAAAGAGCTATTGGGGCAATGCTTGCATTTTACTATTAATGTGCCCCAATTCATTTTTTCTTGGTTAGACACTTAAGACACAACCTTCATATCATTTTATAGAGCAAAAACAAGAGTGTTTCATAAACCTTCATAATCATATACACTCATATATCAAGATCACACACACTACACCTTCATATATATATTTGTAGTGAGCTTAGATCACTTGGGTAACCAACTCACACAATCTTTTTTATCATTGTGAGTGCCCAAGTGTGATTTACAACTTCTTATTCAAAACACTTGTGATTTGTGAAATCCTATTGTTTGGGTAATTGTAAAGGTTTGTGAGTGATCCTACGAAGAAAATTTAAAGTGTAAAGGTTTGGAGTACACCTTGCGTTAAACTCTTGGTTGCGAGTGAACCATGGAAAAAACTCGGTTGATAGTGAAAAACTTCAAACGCGGTTTGAGGAAGTGGACGTAGGCATTGTTTGTCGAACCACTATAAATCTCGGTGTCGTTTTCTCTATCCTTACACTTTTTACATATTACAAGTTTTATTTATTTCATGTTTATATATTAGAAACTTGCATATAGGTTATTTATTATAATAGAGAAAATTGACCTTAAACTTAATTGGTAAAATAGCTTAAAATCGGCTAAGAGTTTTAATTCCGTATATTTTAGCCGTAACCCAATTCACCCCTACCTGGGTATAGTATTTTCTTGTCGCTAGTGCTTGTAGGTAATTTCAGTTGGTATCAGAGCGAGGTATTCTCAACAAAGACTTAATCGTCCGAGAATAGATCAGGGCTTCTACAAGCAACTCATCAAATCTTGCAGAAGGATTTTCAACAACTGGACCTCCATTTTACACCGGAACCGATTATAACTATTGGAAAATGAGGATGTTGAACTACCTTCTAGCCGTTGATCCGTAATCCTACTTGGTAATTACACGAGGTGAAAGGGCCAACAAAGAAGGATAACAATGGTGTTGAGATTCCAAAGCCAACCCTAGAATAAGATAATGAGGATTTAAAACAAGCCTCATAAAATGCTAAGGCACTCAACCAATGCCTTTGTGCTATTGATCGGAGTCAAATAAACAAGCTTCCAGAGTATGGAAACGCATATGATTTATGGAAGTATTTGAAAATGGTCAACGAGGGCACAAGCCAAGTGAAGGGATCAAAGATCAACCGGTTCATATGCGAATTAGATAACTTCAAGATGGAATCCAGGGAAGAGATTGATCATATGATTTCAAGATTCACAATCATCATAAATCATCTCAGCGCCTTGGGGAAAATCATTGGGCCAACGGATCATGTGAAGAAAATTCTTAGGTCACTTCCTAAGGAATATAGAAGCTACACCTCCTCTATTAGAGAAGCAAATAACATGAACACTTTGAAGCTAGATGATTTGGTTGGAAAATTGCTTGAATATGAATTGGAGATCAAAATGGATCAAAATGAGGAAGATGAGAAAAGAACAAGTAAGAATATTGCCTTGAAAGCAAGAAAATGAGATGATACAAGCTCAAGTGAAGAAGATAGTGATGATGAGTTGGCACTAATACCAATAAGGTCAAGAAGCTCCTCAAATTCGCAAAGCTTAAAGTAAAATCAAAATTGGATGAGAAGAAAGAAGAAAAATGGCCATGGAAGCACAAGAAAATTGTTTGCTATGAATGTAATAAACCGAGTCATATAGCTACCGATTTCCCATTGAAGAAAATGAAAGGAAAATCTAAGAAAAATGCATTGAAAGCTACTTCATCTTGGAGCGATAGCAACTCAAGCTCGTCGAGGAGGAAGAAGTCAAATGCAAAACAATAGCTTTCATGGCTATCGAGGATGAGGATTTCTTCTTTGAAAGCGAAGAAGAAAAGGTACACAACTCCCAAGAATATAATGATTTACTTGATGCTTTTTAATGGCTTAAATGAGTTGTGTGATATGCTTAAAAAGAAACTTAAATTGGTTAAAAATGAGCATTCATCACTTAAAAATGAACATGCATCTTGTATGGATAAATTTCATGTTTTAGATTTTGAGATTATATGCTTAAAGGCCAAACATGAAAAAGAAATATGATGCTTCAATGATGAAAATGCATGTTTAAGAGATAAAAAGTTAGCACTTGAAAATGTCATATCTAATATGCCATCTAGCTCAAAAACATGTGATTGCAAATCTATTTTAAATGAAAATGTTGTATTAAATAAAAAGGTTATAGATTTGCAAAACATTGTTGGTAAATTCACATTGGGACAGAAAAGTTTTAATATGCTAATTGGATCCCAAAAATATGCATTTAAAATAGAAGGATTATGATATAGGCCTTATATCAAAAGAAATTTTTTGAAGAACTATTTTGTTAAGGCATCCGAATTCCATTCTAATATTGTTATCAATGAAAATATCACATGTCATGCATGTAATAAAAAGGGCCATAAAATATTTGAGTGCATAAACAAGAATGTGATTAAAAATGCATGGATTCCTCAAGGAATCAAGTTTAACCCCCATGGACCCAAGAAAGGTTGGGTACCAAAATGCACTTGATAACTTTGTAGGGGGAGCTTTGGGAAGGATCTTAAAGAGAATTGCAAACTGATCCCAAAGGCTCAAAGAAATTAGGAATCATAACGGTAATAGGTAAAATACGTACTCACGGAAACATTGGTACCGTTTCCTCTAAATTATATGTGTATGCCTATTTCAAATTGGTATAAATATTTTGAAGCAAACAAATGATTAAGCAATGTATTCATACTTCTATTGGTATCAATTATTCATTTGATATCATTAAATATCTTAATCATATATTTAAACCCCATTAGTATCAATTAGTATCACATTGAATTTATTGAGTTAAATGACATACATGTGATTACTTGATTGATTTGCATTGAACACGTCTTTGCCATTTAACATATTTGAATGAAAATGAAATGCATGTATATCGACATAAGTTCCCATTGGTATAATGAAAATCATGAATATTTGATTTTTTATTAATTGGTATCATAATTATGGGAAGAAATCATTAAAAATGCATTGATGTTTATTCAATTGGTAATCATTGGTATAAATTTTGAGAAATACTTTATGCATGATTTCTACATCTTATGGAAAAAAGGGGAAATGCCAAAATATGCATACTTTTAAATTTTAGTATCATCATTTAATGCACATATTACTTGGTATCTCATTTAGACTTAAAATTTTGCTTCTCCACTTTTTGATAATGTCAAAGGGGGAGAAATCATTAGAAATGAGATTAAAACTTGTTTTACCCTCACCCTTATATTAAGAGGGAGTAAATGTACTAATATGTTTGTTTAATTCTTATAGAGCTATTTTGAAGACAATCACACATTGAGGGGGATCTAATATTGAGGGGGAGCAAAATCGTAAACATTCGGACTCTTAGAAGCTCACAAGTTTTAAGGGGTTGCCATCATCAGAAAGGGGGAGATTGTTAGCGACATAGTCGCATAATGGATTTTGATGATGCAACGAGAGTGAAGTCCTCGTCGCGCAAAAGCGAGACAATACAAAAAGATGTCGAAGCACAATGGTGGTGAAAAGCGAAGATTGTGAAGACTTGCACACATTGAAGAATTTATGTGAAGTCTTAGCTTAGGGCTCTAATTGTAATGTGAATTGTTTATTCTAGTGCCTAAGCTCATAGGAAACATGCACATTCACTTAGATGCATTAGGTTCATGTACAAAATGCTTTAAAACCTTCATATTTGCATTTTTGGTACAGAGGTCGGCATACCAGTCCCTTATTAGTATCCATACCGGTGAGATGCTCTATTTTGCATGCTCACTGGAATCGGCACGGTCCATACCGGTCCCATATCGGTCACCATACCGGTGAACCTAAGGATTGCATGCTCACAGGAACCGGCACAAACCAAACCGGTGTCCATACCATTCCCATACCAGTGAGCCTAACGGTTAGTTCCTTTACTGGAACTGGCATGACCAAAATCGGTCATCATACCGGTCAAGCCCTTCACATTGCACACTCACTGGAACCGGAAAGGACCATACCGGTCCCCATACCGGTAAGAATACCGGTCTAACGGCTAGTTTCTCCAAACGGTCATAAATCCGTTGGAGACTGGCATACCGGTGTCAGAGACCGGCATACCGGTCTCAGAAAGAGCTGTTGGGGTAATTCTTGTATTTTACTATAAATTGAGCCCCAATTCATTTTTACTTGGCTAGACACTTAAGACACAACCTTCATATCATCTTATAGAGAAAAAATAAGAGTGTTTCATAAACCTTGATAGTCATATACACTCATACATCAAGCTCACACATATTACACCTTCATATATATTTGTAGTGAGCTTAGATCACTTGGGTAACCAACTCACATAATCTTCTTTATCAGTGTGAGTGCCCAAGTGTGATTTACATCTTCTTATTCAAAACACTTGTGATTTGTGAAATCTCATTTTTTGGGTAATTGTAAAGGTTTGTGAGTGAGCCTACGTAGAAAACTCAAAGTGTAAAGGTTTGGAGTGCACCTTACGTAAAACTCCTGGTTGTGAGTGACCTACAGAAAAAACTCGGTTGATAGTGAAAAGCTTCAAGCGCGGCTTGAGGGAGTGGACGTAGGCATTGTTTACCGAAGCACTATAAATCTCGGTGTCGTTTTCTCTATCCTTACACTCTTTACATATTGCAAGTTTTATTTATTACATGCTTATATATTAGAAACTTGCATATATGTTATTTATTACAATAGAGAAAACTGACCTTAAGCTTAATTGGTAAAATAGTTTAAAATCGGCAAAGAGTTTTAATTACACATAATTTAGCCGTAACCCAATTTACCCCCTCTTGGGTATAGTATTTGCTTGTCGCTAGTGCTTGTAGATAATTTCACCATCACCTTATAAAAGGCTGAGACGAGATTGACTGAGATCTGTCAGTTTCCATTTACGATTAGTAAGAGTTATAAGGCAAAGATATTATGTGATGCCATTGATATTGATGCATGGAATTTTTTTGGGGAGACTTTGTTAATTTGATGTTGATGCCCCTCACAAGCGCAAGAAGAATGGACATGTGATTTGGTGGGTGGTAAGAAAATCAATTTGATACCAACTGAACAGAAGAGATCTCCTATAGAAGGCAAGAGTTTTCTCACATTGTTGAATGAGCATATCACTGAGTGCAAAGGTTGTACTATGATGGTGGATGAAGATCGTGTTGTAGGGTCAAATGTACCTGCATGGGTTTAATCCTTATTAGATGTGTTTTTAGATATGATGCCTGCAGAGATGCCGTATGAGTTGACACCAATAAGGGATGTGCAATATTGCATTGATTTCATAAACATTCATACTTTACTGAATTTGGCGTATCATAGAATAGGTCCACGGGTGAAACGACTAAAATTGTACATAATAGCTTAACGAGAATAATAGTGATTGGAGTGTGATAAGTGTGAATTATACCCACTTATTCATACATTCATAGTTTATTATTTTGTTAGGTTTCGTACCATTTTATGTGTATTTTAGTTTGTTCTGTGTTTTATTGATAGGAAACATTAGAGCATGAATCTTGAGGCTAACATACGTGTTTTGGGAGATTAATGATGAAAATGAAGCATACATGAAAGGCAAAATACTCAAAAACCACACATTTTGGCAGAGATTCTGGCGTCGTGAAGTCCCGAACTATTTTCAGACTGGGAAATCTTTTTTCTACATGAAGAGGATTCCCAAAACTTCCCTATAAATACATAATGCAACAAAACCCTATAGGAGATAAGTGGACACAATTAGAGAACCCTAAACACATAATTTAGAGAGATCCAATGAGAGGATTGAAGAGAAAGAAGATGAGGTGAAGACGGTGACGTTCGAAGATGAAAGATTTGATTCAGGTTTATTCTTCTAGTTTCTTTCTTCAAACTCTTATGATGTTCAATATGTTCTTACTCTGTTTTGATTTTTCTTTTTATTTAATCATGAAGTAATTTTCTTATTCTAGATGATGATGTAGGCAATGCTTGAACCTATTTTTTTGATGTCCAATTAATTATTATGAAGACTTAATTCGGTTTATTTATATTTTTTTGTGTTTAATGCCTTTGGTTTGCTGGCCACAAATTAAATGATTCCATGTTTAAAATTTATCATTCGAGAGAGGGGATTTTGCATAGGAACTATAAAATATAACCTACGAATTTTATAGAGTTTAGAAGTCTTATAATTCCTTTGAAGTTGCTAATAAAGAATCATAGAGTGTAATGAATTATTTTTATAAGGACAAAGAAATTGGTAACTAATAATATTTTCACTCGTCATTCGGGAGAGGGAGAAAAATAATTTAGAACTCTTGGCTTATAAACTATGAAATTGAGTAATAATTGATTGACATAACAAATACATAGGGGTAGCTAGGTTAAAACAGACTCTAGAATTCATCTCATCCTGTTATTCTTTATTGCCAATTCTTGGCTTATAAACTAAGAAAATTAAGTAATAATTGATTGGCATAACAAATACATAGGGGATAGCTAGATGAAATCAGACTCTAGAATTCATCTCATGCTGGTCTTTCTTAATTAAACATTTTGACTTATTGCTTCTATAGTTTATAATTTTAATTTAGTAAAAATTGATTTCTAAATAAAGTTAAGTTTATTAATTATAGTAGACCCGGCCAAGGTTCCGGTTCGGAACCGTAACCGAATCGGCTGGAACCGGACGGTTCCGGTTCCAACCGGTTCGGTTCCGGAACCGAACTGGTTGGAACCAGTTTGAATTTATATAATAATTTTTTTTATTTTTTAGATAAGAATTTTATTTGTAATTTAATGTAATTATATAATGTAAATGTATTATATAAATTCAAATTCATAATTTTAAATTATATTGATTTATCAATCTCAATTTTTTAATTTCAATAAAGCAAAAAAAAAAAAAAAAAAAAAAAAACCGAATGGAACCGGAACCGAACCGGAATTAACCGGTTCGGTTCCGGTTCGGAACCGAACCGAACCACTGGCCGGGTCTAAATTATAATACTTAGTGTGAATTTGATTTCAATCCCTGTGGGTTCGACACTCTTTATTCATCATTTACAAAAACTTTACACCGTATTCTTGTGGTACGATAATCTGACAATAAGGTTTTGGTGCCGTTTCCGGGGATTATTTAATCTTATTCACATTAATACTATTACCAAGTAACCTTAACTTTAAATTAGGTTATTTTTATTTTTATTTTATTTTATTTTATCATTTCTTTCTTTTCGTACTTCATAGTGAATGCGAAGATCCACAAGTTTTGATTCACCTTTGTTTGATCATGAAATAGAGACAAACGATAAGGAGACTAAGGAAAGAAATGAGAATTGAAAAAGAAGCAATGACACCTAAAAACAGAGAGAGCAACCCACGCAATGTGGCAATCCGAGATCACTTTAAGTCGGTCATTAATGATAGTCATTCTGGGATTATGCACCAATTGGCCAATGCCAATAATTTTGAGTTGAAGCCTACACTCATCAACATGGTACAACAGAACCAGTTTGGGGATTCAGCTGTAGAGGATCCCAACATTCACTTAGGGATGTTCTTGGAGATGGCAGAGGCCTTTAAGATGAATGGAGTAACTAAAGAGAGCATCAAGCTACGCTTGTTCCCACTCTCTTTAAGGAATAAAACGAGGGGTTGGGTAAAATCTATACCAATGGGGAGCATCATGACATGGGATGATATGGCCACACGATTTCTTGAAAAGTTCTTTCCACCCACTAAATCAGCCATACTGAGAATAAAGATAAGCTCATTTAAGTAGTTGGAGACCGAGAACCTATATGAGGCATATGAGTGTTTTAAAGATCTACTCATTTGGTGCCCAAGACATAATTATAAAGACTGGGTTAAAATTCAGTTATTCTATAATGGGTTCTATGGTCCGAACTGGACTATGGTTGATGCAGCCGCTGAGGGAATTATCCTTAAGAAGACTGTTGAGGATGCTTACGCTCGATTGGAAAAAATGGTCATTAATAATTTCCAATGGCCAAACGAACACTCTACCATAACGAAGGTGGCATGTAGACATGAGGTGGATCCTATTGTTACTCTTACAGCTCAAGTTTCATCCCTCACGACTCATATAGCAGCAATGACCAACCAAAGGGCCCAACCATCTATTGAAACTGCTATTGCAGCTAGTCTGATGTACCTAGACAGATGAACAAGTTTTGACAAGCCCAGTATGTGAAAAATTGGAACTTCAACAACTATAAAGGAAATTCTATGCCTAACTATTATCATCCGAACTTGTCATATGCGAACATAGAGAATGCCTTAAAACATTCTTCTGGCTTCAACAATCAAAGGACTGAGCAGAAACCATCCTTAGAACACTCTATGAGCACGTTTGTTGTTAAAACTTTAGAGAGCTTTGAGAATAATGAGTCACAATTGAACAACATTGAAACACCTTGCTTCTTCCTTGGCTAATCAATAGAAATGGGTATTTCCTATTAATATCGAAGTAAATCCTAAGTAACAGTGCGAAGCCATTACCCTCAGGAGTGGTAAAGAGAATAGAGATACCTCTAGCGACTAAGGCCGTCAAGATAAATAAGCGTCACTTAAAGAGGAAACAATAACGAAATAAGAGAACAATGTATCAGCTCCGCTGTATAAGCCACCCTCACCCCGAATACACATTTGACATATCCCCAACACTTTCAAAGAAAGAAGTTGGATGATCAGTTTGCCAAGTTCTTAGATATCTTTAAAAAGTTCAATATCAACATTCCTATCATAGAAGCGTGTAACACCCCGGTAATCCCGACGACTACTAATTCTGGATGGCCTATTACATGATGTAAGTCATATTCAAACAAGTATGTGCTTGTGAAATTACTTTAGAATGTTCGGCAAATTTCTTACAATTCCAATGCGGAACTTAGCTTACATTCCTTTCCGAACAACCCTTAGTAGTTGGGGCATAACCTTTTCATACGATCTCTGATTTTTATGAACTTTATATCGTCAAAAAACTAAGACCGAGCTACAACTTCCGCGTTGAACATGTTCCCAAATTTGAATCAGAATGAGGTCAAAATTGAGATTTTATTGCCTGCTATAGTAGAATTTAGGAATAGTCTAGACTTGGGTGATGTGGCTCAATCATAGCCACCCATTTTATAATAAAAATCAGACCCTTTGCCTATAAAAAGGGAACTATTCCCTCATCTTCCTTAAGGCCAAGAACGTGAACACCATGGAGAATTCTTCAAATTTTCCTTTTCTTCCTCAAGCTATTTTAGATGCAATAAGTGATGGTTCCAAGCTCATCTCATGCAAAGTTAGTTCTTTATCCTTTTTTCCTTCTCTAATTTTAGTTGTAAGCTTGAAATATAGAAGTCCAAATTCTCACTTTATAAACCCTAGAATTTGGAATTTCCTAATTGGCTTTGATTTAGTTGCTTGTATGCTTTTTGGAGAGTGTTATAATAGTATTAACATGAATTGAGGCCTTTGTGAGTGTGTGAATGTGTTGAGAGGGATTGAATATATTTCTTGTGTATTGAGGTGGATAATTGGTATATATAGAAGTTGGGAATTGAATATGCCTCTTGTGTGTTGATATAGAAGTTTGGAAAAGTACCTATGTGAGGATGTTAGAGTGGTGTTATAAGAATCATTGAGCTTTGTCTTTGAGGAGTTGGTTTTCAGCCCTGAAATCAGGCCAGCGTCGCGATTATTGATACCTGATGTCGCAACGAGTCATCAAAAGGTGCTCACTGACTAGGTTTGATCGAGTGGGCGTCGCGACGCTTAAAGCTTAGAGTCGCGACGCGGAGCAAACAGAGGCTCTACCTTAGGTCTGAACCAGTGAGCATCGCGACACGATGTCAAATTTCAGAATCATATTTAACCCTTCCAAATGCAACATAGGATTTTAGAAGTCACCCTAAAAGTCTCATATCGACTCATCTACACCCACTACATCATATTATAAGCACGATACGCCATGTAGTGATAACGAGTAGTTGAATTAAAAAATAAATTAGCCTAGTTCTGAAACATATTCCACGATTTATATTCTAATTAAGTTCATCAATTATAGATCATCACAGGAACCACAAATTCCTCCGACAAGATAAAGTAATACTAACTGGACTTCAAATCAGTGATTGGACCATTTTCTCAATCTGGTTTTATTTAAATATTTTTGATGTAAGACTTACATTTAAAAGAACATAGGGTGTTAGCCAAAGTTTGATTTCAGTTATTTTATGATTAATGATGTCTTAGAAAGATTGTTTTCAAAGAGCTTAAGTTTTGTGATTTCGAGGCATGAGGGAAAAACCAACCTCAGTATGTAACTTGATTCAGATATGGAATTGACGGATACAGATATCGTGTGCACACACAGTTTAGGACTAGGGATGATTGATTCTCTAGATCCCAGATTTTGAGTCTGGAGGGTAGCATAGATCCGTACCTCGACTCCAGATTTATGGCTTGGGGGAAGGTGTGATGTAACGCCCAAAGACCACCAGATATTTACGTACGGGGGACGCCCCTAAGCGCCATATTTTACATATGGGGGACGGCGATACGTAATGCCCCCATGCGCCAGATATACAGAGACAGATTCCTCAGATATAGAGTTTTCAGATACAGACTTTACAGAAATAGGTTTTCAGAAACTGATTTCCAGAAATTGATTTCTTTTCAGAAATGATAAGATTTATAAAAAATTTTCACGGGAATACAGTTTTACTGAAAAACACAGAGTCTTATGAACATAGAAGAGTTTTTAGAAGAGTTTTACAGAAACAGTGGTATTTTCAGTTAAGATTGAGATCTCAGAAAATATTATTGTCTGAGAGGATTTACATTTTTATAACCATGAGTTTTCCTAAAAGAATCAGTTTTTGATTCTTACCTCTCCACTCACTAGATCGTTCAAACGATCTAACCCCCCAATCCCAATTTCTTGTTTTACAATTATACCCGGAAGACGAGCTCGAGAGGATGGATACTGATGGCAGTCATTCAATGGTCTGAGTCCACCAGGTCAAGTCAGAAACATAGTCAGTCATAGTTGAAGAAATAGTCATGTATCATATATTTTGTATAAGTTGAAATGATGTCTGTTTCAAGCCAAGTGTTCATGCCAGACTTACAAAATGTAAAGTTTTATATACATGAGTATGAGTATGTAAATTGCATTTCATATTGTTGAGTTGGGCAAGGGTCCCATTTGTAAGTTTGTTTCCAAGATAAGTTTAATAGTAAAGATCATAATCAGATAATTAGAGGCTCAGGGGAATAGATCAGTCTATTCCCTGCCGGTAGTATCTCATGGATTGGGGATGTTACAAAGAGTTAGAAAAATGCCTAACTATGTGAATTTTATGAAGGAGATGATGTCCAAGAAGAGGTAGCTAGTTGATTTTGAAATAATAGCACTCATAGAGGAGTGTATGGCCATCATACAGAAGACGATCCCTCCCAAGATGAAGGATCCTGACAGTTTTACCATACCATGCACTATTGGAAATCGAGACTTTGGTAAGACGCTACACTTTTTGGGTGCGAGTATCAATCTCATGCCCTAATCCATTTACAAACAATTGGGCTTATGAGAGGTGAAGCCAACCACTGCCACATTGCAGCTAGCAGATAGATCCCTCACCTACACGCGAGGAATAGTAGAGGACATGTTGGTTAAGGTGGATAAGTTCTACTTCCCTGCTAATTTCAATGTCTTTGATATGGAGGAGGATCATGACGTCCCAATCATCCTTAGGAGACCTTTCTTGGCAACAGGCATAATGTTCATTGATGTGCAGAATTGTGGACTTACAATGCGAGTGCAGAACGAAGAAGTCACCTTTAGTATTTTCAGAGCCATGTCGAGTCCTTAAGGTGATGAAGAATGTCGCAGGATAGACATTATAGAGAAATGAGTTGCAATTGACAATAACCATGTGTTAGGTGCGTCTCCATGTATTCAAGCCAACACGCAGGGAAACAACCACTGAACATAGTGAAGCCAGGCAAAAAAGATCCTCTACAGCTAAAACTGAAGCCATTCCCAAGACATTTCATTAAAAGGAACTCAAGCGTCAATGCTCACCTGAAGATGATCCCTGGAAAGCTAAACAAGAGCTCGAGCCAATTTTTCCACATGTACAGTCCCAAATTTCAAACTGGCGAAATATTTACAGATCTTGACCCAATGGTGGAGCCAATAGTTGAACCATTAAAAGATCCTGGCAGACCTTCCATAGTTGCTCTGCCATAGTCCGCCAAGCAATATTTTTCATGTCATTATCACTGGTGGATAACAAAGAAGAAAGCACATGAAACTACCCGGTTCGCTACATTGAAGCCATTTTGAGCACTTGAGACGAAATCACTAAGTTGGATTACTTATGAGTCAAGCTGTGATAGAACTCTGACACACAAACACTCTGTGAGTCTAGCTTAGATAATTTATTCAAGAACTTGGATTTAAGTTGCATTAGTACTTTGAAGGTTCTCTGATTTCATTGGTAGACATTCTTTGAGAACAATATTATGAGTAACTATAAGGACTGTTTTATTTGTTTCTTTATTTTTTTGCAAGATTGCGTATGTGTGAATGACGTTTGTGGGTGTCATCACTGTAAGCCCTCATGAGACTATAACTCGTCCAATAAAACTGCCGAGGGTTTTAAAGACTTGTTGCATACGCTAAATGCAATAGTGATCCCTACAAACGTGGCCTATATAATTTTGTTACTTTTATTTATTTATTTTTATTTAGTTACTTTTATTTATTCTTTTGCTCGGGACTATCAAAATTTTAAGTTTGGGGGTAGTTGATAAATATGATTTATACCCATTTATTCATACATTCTTAGCTTATTATTTTATTAGGTTTTATGTCAATTTAAGTTTTTTGTAGTTTGTTTTCTATTTTATTGAAAGGAAGCATTAGAGCATGGATCTTGAGGCAAACATACGTGTTTTGTGAGCTGAAGGATGCAAAGGAAGCACTCAAGAAATGTAAAATAAGCAAAAACCACACATATTGGCAGAGAAGTTGGCATCGCATGCCAGATGCGTCATAACGCTTTTACAATCAACAAGCACTTGGATTTCCAGACAAGCTAGCATCGCGACACCCTAGACGATTTTCAGACTGGGAATTCCATTTTCTACATGCAGAAGGACTCCCCGAACTTCCCTATAAATACATAGTGCATCCAAAACCCTTGAGAAGATAATTAGACACAATTAGAGAGCTCTAAACACATAATTTAGAGAGATCCAATGAGAAGATTGAAGAACAAGAAGAGCAAACAAATACGGTGACGTCCGAAGACGAATGGATTCGATTCAGGTTTATTCTTCTAGTTTCCTTCTTCAAACTCTTATGATGTTTAATATTTCATTGTCTTCGTTTTCATTGGTATTTTATTTAGTCATGAACTAATTTTCTTATTATAGAGGATGATGTAGCATATGCTTGAACCTACATGTTTGATTGCCAATTAATTATTGTGAAGTTTTAATTCAGTTTGTTTATATTTTCTTGTGTTTAATGCCTCTGGTTTGCTGGTCGATAATTAGATGATTCATGTTTAGAATCTATCATTCGAGAGAGGGGATTTTGAATAGGATCTAGAAAATATAACCTATGAATTTTATAGAATTAGAGAGGCCGATAATTCCTTTGAATTCGTTAACAAAGAATCACAGAGCATAGTGAATTGTTAATTATTAGATTTTTATAGGGATATTGAAATCGGTAACAAATAATATTTCCACTCGGCACTCGGGAGAGGGAGTAGAACAATTTAGGATTCTTGGCTTATAAACTAAGAAATTAAGTAATAATTGATTGCCATAAAAATACATAGGGGATAACTAGGTGAAATCAGACTTTAGAATTCATCTCATCCTGATCTTTCTTAATTAAATATTTTTAATTCTCGATTCTTCAGTTTATAATTTTAATTTAGTTTATTTTAAATTGATTTCTAAATAAAGTTAAATTTATTAATTGTAGTACTTAATGTGAATTCGATTTCAATCCCTACGGGTTCGACACTCTTTATTCATCCTTTACTAAAACTTGACACAATTTACTTACAGTATGATAATCTTATAACAAGTTTTTGTGACCAATATTAAGCCATTACCCAATTCAGCACCACTTGGGTATATAATTGTTTATTTGTTGTGCGTTTGTAGGTTATTTCAATTAGTATCAAAGTGAGGTATTCTCAATAAACATCTAACCGTCTGAGGATCGATTATGGCCTCTACAAGTTACTCAACAAATTTTGCCGAAAGATTTTCAACAATTAGACCTCCCTTCAACACCGAAACCGATTGTAGCTATTGGAAGATGAGGATGTTGAACCACCTTCTTATCGTTGATATGAAATGATTCAAAGCGATCACAAAAGGTACTAGAATGCCAATTAAGAAGGATAACAATGGGGTCGAGTTTCCTAAGCTATATTTTGAATGGACCGACGAGGATTTCATGGATGCCTCAATATATTCTAAGGCTCTTAACCATATACTTTATGCATTTGATAGGAGCCGAATCAACAAACTTCTGAAATTTGGAAATTCATATGAATTGTGGAAGTCTTTGGAGATTGTCAATGAGGGCACTAGACAAGTCAAGGAATCAAAGATCAATCAGTTTATGTGTGACTTGGATAACTTCAAGATGGAAGCCGAAGAAAAGATTGCTATGATGATTTCAAGATTCTCTATAATTATAAATCAACTAAGTACTTTAGGAAAAATCATTTGTACAAGTGATCAAGTGAAGAAAATCCTTAGGCCTCTTCCCAAGGAATATAGGATTTGTACTTCTTCCATCAAAGAGTCATGTGATATGAACACATTGATGATTTGGTGGGAAAATTGATAGAATATGAGATAGAGATTGAGAAAGATTCAAGGGAAGAAGAAGAAAAGAATAAAAAGAGAATAGCCCTTAAGTCATTTGTGATAAAAAGGGATAGTGCTAGCTCTAATGATGAACAAGATGATAATGATGATGAGTGGCATATTTAACCAAGAAGTTCCAAAAATTCCTTAAATCCGAAAAGTATAAATGGAAATCTCGGATGGATAAGAAGATGGAAGAGAATTGGCTAAGAAAACACAAGAAAGAAAAAATCATATGCTATGAGTGTGAAAACCGGGTGATGTAGTTGTCGATTGTCCGTTGAGAAGATTCAAAAGAAAACTCAGAAAGAAATGAATGAAGGCAACTTGGAGTGATAAGGACTCTAGCTCATCTGATGAGGAAAGCGATGAGGGAACAAGAAATCTCGCTTTCATGGCTATGGATGATCTTTTAGCTGAAAGCGATGAGGAAAATGAAAAATGATCCCAATGACTTATCTCAAAATGAGGAAATAGCTCAACAAGAAGAAAATCAAATGCATACCTAAAAAACGAATGAATTTTTAAGATTGATGGATTTGTCATTTGTTGACAATGGTTGAAGATAAAAATTTGTGTTTATGGAAACATTGGTACCATTTCCCCCATCATATATAAGTATGCTAGTTTCAATTGATATGAGATTGGACTTGATTGTGAAGCATATTAGTGATTAGGTAATTTGAATTTCAATTGGTCAATTGGTATCAAACTATGCTTAATTATATCATAAATCTCATTTAGTATCAATTGGTACCACATAGAGCTTATTTCCTTTTATGATATATATGTGATTCTCTTGAATTAATAATATGGAATATGCTTTGCCATTGATCTCTATTGGTTGAAAATGAAATGCATGGTTACTGGTTTAATTTGAATGATTTTAATGATCTGCGCATGAATTTTATATTGTATGGAAAAAGAGGATAATTGTATGAAAATGCTAAGTGTGCATGTTTATGAACTTTTATATGTTTTGTGCACATATTGATTGATATCTTATAGAGATTAATTTTTACTTCTCCATCTTTTTTGATAATGTCAAAAGAGGATAAATCATAAGAATGAGATTAAAACTTATGTTACCCTCACTGTTGTATTAAGAGGGAGAAAATTTGTACAAATATATTTTTCTATGTTTTATAGAGCTACATTGGAGACAATCACATGTTGAGGGAGAGCTAATATTGAGGGGGAGCATAATCCTCAACAAATTTGGAATTATCAAAGCTTACAAGTTTTAAAGATTGCCATCATAAAAAAGAGGAAGATTATTAATGCAAGAGCTCTCAATGATGGATTTTGATGATGCAAGGCGAGAGAGACTTCGACGTGCATTGGCAAGCTTAGAAAAAGATGTCGAGCAATTGGAGATGAAGAGCAAATGGATGTGAAAACTTAAGCGCCTATTAAAGAAAATCTTGTGTGGTCTTAGCTTAGAGCTCTCCATGTAAGTGAGTTGATAATTTAAATCTCTAAGCTCATATGACATATGCACATTCATTTAGATGTATTAGGGTCATATGAAAAATATTTTCAACTTTCGAATCCTGCATTTTCTACGTTGAGACAGGCATACCGACTTACCGATGACCTTGCTCTGCCTTTGGTAGATTTGCATGCTCTTTGGAACCGGGCTGCTCCATACCGGTCAGCTAAAGTTTGCACAGCCACTAAAACCGGGACGGTTCATACTGGTCCATATATCAGTGAGCTGGCTAGCATATCGGCCTCCATATCGGTCAGTAAACCAGTATGTGCGCTTTAACCTTCAACGATAATATAGTCGTTACATTTGCAGGACCGACATACCTGTCTCAGAGAGAGAGCATGGGCGGTTTTACACCTTCAATATATATATTGAGCCTCAAATCTGTTTTTGCCGAGTACTTGCACATTCATATAATTTTCTCTAAGGCAAAAACAAAGAGTTTTACTAAATCTTCTTGATCATACCTTCTCATCTTAATCAAGCTCACATACCACACCATCATATCATTTAGTGAGCTTAGTTTACTTGAGTTAGCAACTCACAATCTAAATCTTCTTTATCATTTGTGAGTGCTTGAGTTGTACTTTAATCTTCATATTCAAACACTTGTGGTAGTGAAATCCCTTTGTGATTGGACATACTCAAGAGGGTGTTTATTGCAAAGGTTTATGAGTGAGCTTAAGAACAAAACTCATTGTAAAGGTTTAAGAGTGAACATATGGATAAAACTCTCTGTGTAAAGGTTTAAAGTGAACTTAGGGGACAAAACACTTGGTTGTGAGTGAGCCACGAAAAACTCGATGTAATTTATAGATTCAAATAGTGGAAAGCTTTAAGCGTGGCTCAGAGGAGTGGACATAGGCAAAGAGTTGGCCGAACCACTATAAATCATCGTTATCAATTTCTCTATCCCTAAACTCTTTATTTATTGCAAGTTATATTTTATATTTACATATCAATTAGTACCTTGCATTTGGGAATATATTACTATTGAGAAAATTACACATTAAGCTTAATTGGTGAACCTACTAGCTTAATAGCATAAATTCGGAAAGATTTATATTTCCGCAATATTAGGCCATTTTGGGTATAGAGTTATTTATTTATCGTGCACTTGTAGGTAATTTTAGTTTTGAACATTTGTAAGGATTGTATGCTGACGATGTTGACTTTGGAGACACGTAGTAGAAATATGTTCACCATCAAGATGCTGGCGAGTTTTTCCTTCTTGACAAATATCTTTTTAAGGGTAATCAGTTGTGCATTCCTCGTGGTTCAATGCATGAATAGTTGAAACAGGATGCTGGTAAGATTGTACAGTGTTGTCAAAATTTTCATACAGTAAAAGGAACAAGCCAGAATAAAGGGTTGTATGCTCCATTGCCCATTCTTAAACACATATGGGAGGACCTTTCAATGTATTTTTTTACTTTGGTTGCCGCGTACACAACATTACAATAGGTTTTTGAAGATGACTCATTTTATTCCTTGCAAAAATCAATGCTGATGCTTGCTTTTATATAGATGTAATCGTTCATTTGTAGATGAAATTTAGGACAGATTTGTTGTAGAATAGTGTTTTTCATCCTCAAATAAATGGTCAGACTAAGTTCATGAATTGAAGTTTGGGGAATATGTTTGTGGCGAAAAACCTAAGTAATGAGATCCAATTCTGGCGTGGATTGATTTTGTTTACAATATATATGATGGTAAATCGACCAACTGGTAAGGCCTTCTTGACTTGGTTTGAGCAAGGCTACTAAGAATTTGATAGAAAAAGTGCAACAAGTTCATTCTAAAGTTTGTCATAATTTGGAGGCTGTGATCTTGTCATGGCTTATATATGGCACAACCATTTTCATAGAGTGCATAGGAAACTCGCCAATAAAAAGTATGATCTTTTTTTGTGTCCGACGTCGGATCGATGATAATGCTTATGTTTTGAAATTTCCGGATGATTGGCATATCTCTAACACTTTTGATGTTTCTTATATGCTTGAGTATCATGAGGATGAGCCAATTTATGAACCAAAACTGAAGGACAAGCTTTCTCTTAATGGGAGAGAATTATGTAGCATATTACTGTCGTAGATTCAAATGGCCATAACTTGGGCTACAAGTATTCATTTTTGGTCCATAATATATGATGAGTGGTAAATCTATCACTATTTCTCACTCAATTAACCTAATATTTTGTATAGTTACTTGAGTTTTGTGAATATTTTGATGTGTTTTGTGTTATTTTGTAGATAAATAAAGTTTCAGGACATTCTGGAGGTGAATTGGAGCAAAACAGGAAAAACTGGACAAAAAGGGCAAAATCGTCATTTCAGAGTCGCGACGCTGAAGCCTTGCGCGTCGCGACGCTCAGCATGCGCCGGACTTGCTAATGTACGCCGTGGACACGTGGACCAATCAGAAAATTTGCTAACGTGCGCCGCCTGCTAAAATGCGCCGATCATGCTATCTTGCGCCGTGCCACGTGTCGCTATCTCAACGGACTTGCTAATGTGCGCCGGTGCCACGTGTCGCGATCTAACGGTGCCGACAATCGCCCTCCACACGTCAGCGTGATGCCACCAATGACGTCATGAACAGTGCCACGTCATCGGATAAGAATCTGAGCCGGTGAATCAGCAAGTGACACGTGTCACTGTAGCTGCGCGCCTATAAATGGAGCTCGAAATTTCAGATTTCAGTGTACCTCTCCCTCCCACTTCTTTGATGTAATTAGGGAGTTCTTCTCTCTCTAAGTTTCTTTTAATTTAGTTTTGTAATTTTTAATTACGTTCTGTAATAATAATAATTTACTTTCTTTATTTTACAGTTTTACTATTCACTATGAGGAGGTAACTTCCTTATGCTAGGGTGAAAGGTAATTTTTTACTATTACTATTTAGATTAATCTCCCTTAAAAATAATATATTTACTATTTAAAATTTGACTTAATCAGGATACCGCCAGATTGGTCGGTTGGTAATAAAATTCCTTTTCCGCCTTTATGGCTGGTTTATTTGGTTCCGCCTTTATGGCTGGTTTACTTTGGTTCCGCCTTTATGGCTGGTTTACTTTGGTTCCGCCTTTATGGCTGGTTGGACTTAAATTGACTTAATCAGGTTACCGCCTATATGGCTGGTTGGTAATAATCACAAGTTTATATATTATTTTACTGGGAGATATCTAAATAAGTAGTAGTAGAAATAATTCCTTTTACCTTAGCATTTTATTTTATTTTACTTTTAAGCTTTTACTTTACTGCAATTACTTTTCAGCACTGTTATTATGGTTTTTACTAGCCCTAGTTATGTGTCATAACTAAGTTAGTTATCTAGGGTTGTGATGAAATCCAATATCACGTGTTTATAAGGGGTTAGATTATAGTTTGAGTAATATAAAGATTTATTTATTGAGTCTTAATCTTAATGCTCTTTAATTAACTGGCCATTAATTAAATTGATTAGGTAAACTTAAAATGAACTAGACATAGGGATTTTAGTTTAAGACCTTAGACTCAATAGCCCACGATCTTCCTTGAGGATAGATAACCCTTTTAATAGATTTCCTTACAGGATAGGAATATACCTGTCGGGCGGGGGTAGCCATAATTGGAACTTAATCTTAATGAATCTAGGTAATTTGGTTGACATAGACATATGGTTCAATTGGATTATACTAGGTATTTGTAATTGACCATCGGAAGAGGCTTTTACATAAATTAGTGTTCCAGGTTAATAAATCAATATATTACCCAACTATAAGATAATCACTTCATCTTTAATTAATATTGGAATAAATCACAACCCTAGATAGTTTTTAATATTAAATTTTCTTAAAATCTACTTTCGAACAATTTTATTTACTTGTCTTTAAATTTAGAATCGTCGCCATTTCAAATCAATTAAACAACCTGTTAGATACTGGTAATCATTTGGCCCTCATAAATTGATAACAAAAGGTTTTAAGTCCTCGTGGGATCGATACTTTTTATACTACTTGAACGATACGTACGCTTGCGTTATACGTGTGTGTTTACGCCGGTCAAGTTTTTGGCGCCGTTGCCGGGGACTTAGTTATCTTTTACTATTAGTTTACGGGTTAGATTCGTTACTTGTATCTAATTTTTCTTTTTACTTATTGTTTTTGTTTTTTTGTGTTTTCAGGTTCTCAGACACTTCATGAGACGAACCAGAAGCTTTGAACTCCGACCGCTTGACCCAGAAATTGAAAGAACCATCAGACAGTTGAGAAGGGAAAGGCGAGAAGGCCAAGAAGCCTTAGTCAACATGGAACCTGAACCTTTGGAGGTTGCACCACCAATTCCCATTCGAGACAGAACTATTCCGGTGGTTGACGGACTCATTTCTTGTATTGTACTTCCTCCTTTACCAGCAAATGCAGGTGACATCAAAACTTGCATTCAGATGATTCAGCAGACAGTTCAGTTTGGGGGAAATGCAACTGAAGATCCTAATGCCCACATTAGCAACTTCCTGGAAGTTTGCGGCACGTTCAATTACAACCGAGCAGTTGAAGAAGCGATGAGACTGAGAGTTTTCCCATATTCCTTGAAAGACAGAGCAAAAGCTTGGCTACATTCACTACCAGCAGGATCCATCACAACTTGGAACACTTTAGCCACCAAATTCCTTGCAAAATACTTTCCACCAGCCAGAACTGCAAAGTTGAGGAATGACATCACATCCTTTGTGCAGCAAGATTCAGAATCCCTGTACGAAGCTTGGGAAAGATACAAAGATTTGCTCCGGAAATGTCCTCACCATGAGATTCCAAAATGGCTTCAAGTCCAAACATTCTATAATGGACTTTCTGGACTGATGAGAACCACATTTGATGCTGCTGCTGGAGGAGCTTTGATGGCAAAAGGAGAAGATCAAGACTGGGACCTAATTGAAGAAATGACCAACAACAATTCCTTGTGGCCAACAGAAAGAAGTCTGATTCAAAGAATTGCAGGAATTTATGAAGTTGGAGCTAATACAGCAGTCAGTGCCAAGCTGGATCAGATATGCAAATTTATGGAGACTCAACACTCAAAGCACCACTGGATCCACAAGTTCACCATATGGAGGAGCACCAGAACCAAACCAACTTGAAGAGACGGTGAATTATGTCAACAATTTCAACAGACATGGGAACAATCCATATTCCAACACCTACAACCCAGGGTGGAGGAATCATCCTAATTTTTCATGGAGCAACAATTCAGGGCAAAAGAACTATCCACCACCTGGATTCCAGCAACAGAATAAAGGCCAGGAGCAGACAAATGAACCAGTGATGGCAGAGATGTTAGCTCAATTAAAAAGATATGAAGCCATGATTCAGAGCCAATCAGCTTCCATCAAAGCACTGGAGAATCAAATCGGACAACTGGCCAATGCTCAGAGTTACAGACCGCCAGGTAATCTTCCCAGCAACACAGAACCAAATCCAAGGAACCGAGGGAAGGAGCAATGTCAAGCCATTACCTTAAAGAGTGGTACTGAGATCAACAAAGATGTTGGAATCAAGGCAACAATTGAAGATATTCCAAAAGATGCAGTTCCACAGATGGAAGAAAAAGAAGCAAAGGAAAAAGAAAAAGAACAGATCACTCCACCACCACCTTTTCCTCAGCGTCTTCAGAAAAACAAACTGGACAAACAGTTTGCTCGTTTCTTGGAGATTTTCAAAAAGCTGCACATTAACATACCATTTGCAGAAGCCTTGGAACAAATGCCCAGCTATGTAAAATTCATGAAAGACATTCTTTCACGAAAACGAGATTGGGAGATTACGAGACAGTAGCTTTGACAGAAGAATGCAGCGCCATCATTCAGAGGAAGCTTCCCCCGAAGTTGAAAGATCCTGGCAGTTTCACTGTACCTTGCACCATTGGAGAACATTACATCGGTAAGGCTTTATGTGATTTAGGTGCCAGTGTTAATTTAATGCCTTTTTCTATTTACAGGAAACTGCAAATTGGAGAAGCAATGCCTACCTCGGTATCTTTGCAACTTGCTGATCGAACGCTCGCATTTCCGAGAGGAGTCGTTGTGAAAATGTGCTTGTCAAAGTTGACAAACTCATCCTTCCAGCAGACTTCATCATCCTTGACATGGAAGAAGACAAAGAAATACCTATCATTCTTGGGAGACCATTTTTGGCTACAGGTAAAACTGTGATTGATGTGCAAAAAGGAGAACTAACCATGAAAGTGCAGGACCAAGAAGTGACATTTAATGTTTTCAAAGCCATGAAATTTCCGAGCGATGAAAAGGAAGAAGAAGAATGCTTCAGAATTGATGTTGTTGATAGTATTGTTCAGAATACTGAGCCAAATCCCACAGGATACACTTGAAGCTTGCATCACCAACATGACTGACAGCGAGCTAGATGCTGAAATCCTGGAATGTATCAACTACCTTGACAAACCATTCGATTTCAAAGCAACACCACCAGTTGAAAGCTTGGAACTGCCAAAGAAAGATCGAATCAAACCTTCGATTGAAGAACCACCACAGCTGGAACTAAAGTTACTTCCGAGCCATCTCAGGTATGCATTTCTTGGAAACTCTTCTGAATTACCTGTTATTATTTCTTCTTCACTAACATTGGAGGAGAAGGAAGAAAAACTACTGAGAGTGTTACGAGAGCACAAAAGAGCCATTGGCTGGACTATAGCAGACATTCGAGGCATTAGTCCATCATTTTGCATGCACAAGATCTGATGAATGATGAATACAAACCCACAGTGGAGCATCAACGGAGACTCAATCCAATCATGAAGGAAGTTGTGAAGAAAGAAATCATCAAATGGTTGGATGCTGGCATCATTTACCCCATCTCAGATAGCACTTGGGTGAGTCCTATGCAGTGTGTGTCCAAAGAAAGGAGGAATTACTGTGGTCACCAATGAAAAGAACGAGCTGATTCCAACAAGAACGGTGACTGGATGGAGAGTATGCATGGACTACAGGAAACTTAACAAAGCCACGAGAAGGACCATTTTCCGCTACCATTTATTGACCAGATGTTAGACAGACTGGCAGGACATGAGTTCTATTGCTTTCTGGACGGATATTCAGGGTACAATCAGATTGCATTGCCCAGAAGATCAGGAGAGAAAAAACCACTTTTACATGTCCCTATGGTACTTTTGCTTTCCGCAGGATGCCATTTGGATTATGTAATGCTCCTGCTACATTTCAGCGTTGCATGATGGCCATCTTCTCAGACATGCTGGAGCAGAGTATGGAGGTTTTTATGGATGATTTTTCTGTGTTTGGAGATTCTTTTGACCATTGTTTGAAAAATTGGAACAGGTATTACAAAGGTGCGAAGATACAAACCTGGTACTCAACTGGGAGAAATGCCACTTCATGGTGCAAGAAGGCATTGTTCTTGGACACCGGATCTCACAAAAGGGAATCGAGGTAGACAAAGCAAAGATCGAGACAATTGAGAAACTACCTCCACCAACATCTGTCAAAGGGATTCGGAGTTTTCTTGGACATGCAGGTTTTTACAGGAGATTTATCAAAGACTTTTCCAAGATTGCCAAACCTCTTTGCAATCTTCTGGAAAAGGATGTGCCTTTCAACTTCACCAAAGAATGCCAGGAAGCTTTCGAGATCTTAAAACAGAAGCTGATTTCTGCTCCATCATTGTAGCACCAGATTGGACCCTTCCATTTGAAGTAATGTGTGATGCTAGTGATTTTGCTGTAGGTGCAGTTTTGGGACAACGCAAAGCAAATTTTCCACACCATTTACTACTCCAGCAGAACTCTGAATGAAGCTCAACTCAACTACACAACCACTGAAAAAGAGTTGCTTGCAGTTGTGTACGCTTTTGACAAATTCCGCTCCTATCTGCTGGGTCCCAAAGTGGTGGTCTACACAGATCATTCAGCAATCAAATATCTGATCACAAAGAAAGATGCCAAACCCAGATTGATCCGTTGGATACTTCTTTTGCAAGAATTCGACGTGGAGATTCGAGACAGGAAAGGAACAGAAAACCAGGTGGCAGATCACTTATCGAGGCTCGAGAATGGAGAAACAGCTGGCAAAGAATTATCAATCAAAGAAACTTTTCCAGATGAACAGCTGTTCGCCATAAAACAACAGGAAGTCCCTTGGTATGCTGACTATGTCAACTACATTGTGTCAGGAAAATGGCCGTTGGAATGGACAACTCAGCAACGGAAGAAGTTCTTCAAAGAAGTCAAGCACTATGTCTGGGATGAAACGTACCTGTTTAAACGCTGTGCTGATCAATTATTGAGACGGTGTGTTCCACAGGAGGAGGTCAACAGTGTTTTGCAACACTGTCATTCATCACCATACGACGGACACTTCAGCGGAAACAAAACTGCAGCCAAAGTCCTTCAATCAGGTTTGTTCTGGCCCACACTTTTTAAAGATGCTTATCTTTTTTCTTTTCAATGTGACAGGTGCCAGAGAACGGGGAATATTTCGAGGAGAAACGAAGGACCATTGCAAAACATTCTGGAAGTGGAGATATTCGATGTATGGGGTATTGATTTCATGGGACCCTTTGTTCCATCATTTGGAAACCTGTACATCCTGGTTGCTGTAGACTACGTCTCCAAATGGGTTGAAGCAATTGCACTGCCATCCAATGATTCAAAAGTGGTGATCAAATTCCTGAAAAAGAACATTTTCACTCGATTCGGAACACCTCGGGCAATTATCAGCGATGGTGGCTCACATTTCTGCAACAGATACTTGATGCACTCCTATCCAAATACGGAGTTACTCACAAGTTGCCACAGCTTACCATCCACAGTCAAATGGACAGGTTGAGGTTTCAAACAGGGAGATCAAGAGAATCCTAGAAAGAACCGTTGGATCAACAAGGAGGGACTGGTCTACAAAACTAGATGATGCATTATGGGCCTACCGAACAGCTTACAAGACACCCATTGGTATGTCCCATATCGATTGGTGTTTGGGAAAGCATGCCATCTGCCAGTTGAGCTTGAACACAAGGCGTACTGGGCACTGAAGAAGTTGAATCTTGACTCACAAGCTGCAGGAGAGAAAAGACTTCACCAACTCAATGAATTGGAGGAATTTCGCCTACAGGCTTATGACAATGCCAAATTATACAAGGAAAAGACCAAAAAATGGCATGACCGAAAAATAGTGCACAGACAGTTGGAACCAAGGCAGCAGGTGTTGTTGTACAACTCGAGATTGAAACTTTTCCCTGGAAAGTTGAAATCTAGGTGGTCCGGACCATTTGTGATCACTCAGGTTTTACCATATGGAGCTGTTGAGTTACTGGATCCCAATACCAACAACACATTCAAAGTTAACAGTCAGCGTGTCAAGCACTACTGGGGAGAATCATTTGAGCGACAAAAAGAAAGTGTCACACTTTCAGATCCAGCATAAACGTTCGAGCAGTCACGTCTAGCTGATGACGACTTTAAACTTAGCGCTCGCAGGGAGGCAACCCATGCAATTTTTGTATATATTGTGATTTGGTGTGATTTAATTTTGTGTGTTTAGTTTTTGCAGATTAAGTCATTTCAAGATGGAAGAAGCTCTCGCAAATCTTCACAAGCAATTTCCTTCTCTCCCTCAAAAATCTCTAATGAAAGTTACAAAGCTCGCTTGGAACGGATGAGGTTACTGACGATCCATGGTGTTCCCAATGACATTCGTTGGGTAATTGAAGCACGAGTCCGATTGGCAGGTGAGTCTTCTGACTCTTTTATTTCACATCTGCCTGGTTTTGGAAGAAGCACCTATGCAAAGAAACGAAGAGCTAAACAAATGGGTGTTTGTTACAAATGTGCACGTTGGAATTGCAATACTCGTTGTCGTTCTTTAGGAATGGTGTCTGTTAATCGCGAAGACAAAATTAAATTCATTAGGGATGGCTTGAGTAAGGAGTCTTTAGATGATATATCTTCGACTCTTGAGACGCATCCCAGTGGATATGTTCACATAGACTTTCGCAGATTACATACACAATTTCAAAAAGAAAGACAACAGTTAAGTCTTGGGAATCTGACTCAAAAAGACCCTGTTTGCCAATTTATAAGAAAATTGGATGGGAAGCTTGTCCCTGACGCATAGACGTTAATCAAGCTGTAAATTCTTGTACATATTATATCTCTTTGTCTTTTCCTAATAATTGTGATTTGTTTTGTTATTTTCTTTTATTTCCTCCGACAGGATCCAGATCTTGTTGACTATCACGATCTATTTTACTATTTTGCTACTAATCGTCCTTTGGAAGATACTTGTGCTATTTTTACTCACCCTTTTCAGGTATTATAAATTCAACTCATCATTGCACTTTTGAAGACATCCAGAGTAAAAAAATGGAAGCCACTTCAAGAAGACGAGTTGAAAACATTTGTGTGTTTTGCGGTAGTACTGTTGGTACTAAACCACAATACATAGAAGCAGCACAGGAATTGGGTCGAGTCTTAGCTGCAAGGAATATGCACTTAATATATGGCGGAGGATATCTCGGACTTATGGGGATCGTTTCAAAGGCCGTACAGGAAGGAGGCAGTCACGTTTTAGGAATCATCCCAAAACCCTTGGCAGAGGCAAATCTTATTGAGCCATCAAACGGAGAGGAACTGATCGTGCCAGGTATGTCTGAACGACTGGTAGAAATGATTAACCGTGCTGATGCTTTTATTGCTTTGCCAGGTGGCTTGGGCACATTGGAGGAAATTTTTATTGTACTATCTTGGGCGAACCTGAACATACACCAGAAACCAATTGGGCTGTACAACGTTGATGGGTTTTATGATTTTCTTTGTGTGTTCTTGATGATGCTCGGAGAAATGGGTTCATGTCAAAACCTTTAAAAGAACTCCTCTTTACTGCCAGAACTGCTCCAGATCTAATTGACCAACTCATAGCCTATGAACCAAAGTTGACCCTATCATTTCAAAGATAAATTGGTCCGAGGACGATCGTGGTAAGAGGCGTCGAATTAATCTGGATCTTAACCTTTAATTTCCTGTAAAATTTCAGCGAACCAGGTATTATCTTCTAAACTCTTCTTCTACTGTTTAAGACATTGGGGACAATGTCTCATTTAGGTTTGGGGGAGGAAATAGTTGATTAATATCTTTTTTTTAGTTGTTTGTTTTTGTTTTTGTCCAAATTTTTCGAAAAATACAAAAAAATTGAAAAATTTTCAAAAATTACAAAAATATTTTGTGTTTTTGTGTTTTGACTAAAAAGGTGAAATTGGTAAGAGGTAGCTGAGTAAGGAGTTCCCACTCCTGATACGTATCTCAAACCATTTATTTCGGAACAAGTTAATTTTTGTTTATTTCATTTTAATTATTTAATTTGTAAATTCTCCTTAACACTGACTAAAATGGATCTTCATATGCTCAGTTGGCAGGTATTATCAACATACATGGAAACATACGGACATGAGCTAAAATTGAAAAGTTTTAATATTCAGTGCTCTAGTTTAATTGGAGGAGGAGGAAGCATTTAAAAGTAATGGAGTAAAAAAAAAAAAAAAAAAAACGTCTGAGATCCGAGTTATTAAGTCTGTAAGGGTGTTTTAACACCTAGTGCCCTAAAACCAACTGGTTTGGGAGTCACTGGCCCAAAGCTCGCTACATGGATCAAAGATGCTGCAAAAATATATATATCTGAAGTCTGAGTAATTAAGTCCGTAGGGGTGCTTTAACACCTGGTGCCCTAAAGCCAACTGGTTTGGGAGCCACCGACCTAAAGCTCGCTACATAGATGGAAGGTATTGTATATAAATAAAAAATAGAGAAAAATCAAAGAAAAAATCAGAAAAATCAGAAAAATTATTCCATTGCTACAAAAAGGTGTGAAATCTGATAAAACTTTAGGACAAAAATATTACTCTCTTATCAACTGCACTTATGACTGTTGTGGGCAAAAATGAGTTGATTAATATTTTGTTGGCTGTGTATATGGAGAATGGTAAAAATAATCGGAGAATTTACTTATTCAGTAATTTAGAAAGAAACAAAACAACTAGTAACTTGGAGTAGAAGTTTCACCTGATTAGTCACTAACTTCTTTATTCTCTTTTCACTTGTCTTTTTGTTTTTGTGTGCATTAGTTTTACTACCTTTTTACTTTTGTAAAATGTTTGTGGGTATCATTGCTGTAAACCCTCACGAGACTACAACTCGTCCACTAGGGACACCTAGGGGTTTAAAGGCTTGTTGCATACGCTAAATGCAACCGTGATCCCTACGAAAGTGGCTTAGTTAAATTTTATTATGTTATTTTATTTAATGTTTTGCTCGAGGACTAGCAAAATGTTAGGTTTGGGGGTGTGATGAGTGGTAAATCTATCACTATTTCCCACTCAATTAACCTAATATTTTGTATAGTTACTTGAGTTTTGTGAATATTTTGATGTGTTTTGTGTTATTTTGTAGATAAATAAAGTTTCAGGACATTCTGGAGGTGAATTGGAGCAACAGGAAAAACTGGACAAAAAGGGCAAAATCGTCATTTCAGCGTCGCGACGCTGAAGCCTTGCGTCGCGACGCTCAGATGCGCCGGACTTGCTAATGTACGCCGTGGACATGTGGACCAATCAGAAAATTTGCTAACGTGCGCCGCTGCAAATGCGTGATCATGCTATCTTGCGCCGTGCCACGTGTCGCTATCTCAACGGACTTGCTAATGTGCGCCGGTGCCACGTGTCGCGATCTAACGGTGCCGACAATCGCCCTCCACACGTCAGCGTGATGTCACCAATGACGTCATGAACAGTGCCACGTCATCGGATAAGAATCTGAGCCGGTGAATCAGCAAGTGACACGTGTCACTGTAGCTGGCGTCGCGACGCTGAACTGTTCCAGAGTCGCGACGCTGGACCCCTATCCGCGCCTATAAATAGAGCTCGAAATTTCAGATTTCAGTGTACCTCTTCCTCCCACTTCTTTGATGTAATTAGGGAGTTCTTCTCTCTCTAAGTTTCTTTTAATTTAGTTTTGTAATTTTTAATTACGTTCTGTAATAATAATATTTACTTTCTTTATTTTACAGTTTTTACTATTCACTATGAGGAGGTAACTTCCTTATGCTAGGGTGAAAGGTAATTCTTTTACTATTACTATTTAGATTAATCTCCCTTAAAAATAATATATTTACTATTTAAAATTTGACTTAATCAGGATACCGCCAGATTGGTCGGTTGGTAATAAAATTCCTTTTCGCCTTTTTTATGGCTGGTTTATTTGTTCCGCCTTTATGGTGGTTACTTTGGTTCCGCCTTTATGGCTGGTTTACTTGGTTCCGCCTTTATGGCTGGTTGGACTTAAATTGACTTAATCAGGTTACCGCCTATATGGCTGGTTGGTAATAATCACAAGTTTATATATTATTTTACTGGGAGATATCTAAATAAGTAGTAGTAGAAATAATTCCTTTTAGCATTTTATTTTATTTTACTTTTAAGCTTTTACTTTACTGCAATTACTTTTCAGCACTGTTACTTTATGGTTTTTACTAGCCCTAGTTATGTGTCATAACTAAGTTAGTTATCTAGGGTTGTGATGAAATCCAATATCACGTGTTTATAAGGGGTTAGATTATAGTTAGAGTAATATAAAGATTTATTTATTGAGTCTTAATCTTAATGCTCTTTAATTAACTGGCCATTAATTAAATTGATTAGGTAAACTTAAAATGAACTAGACATAGGGATTTTAAGTTTAAGACCTTAGACTCAATAGCCCACGATCTTCCTTGAGGATAGATAACCCTTTTAATAGATTTCCTTACAGGATATGAATATACCTGTCGGGCGGGGGTAGCCATAATTGGAACTTAATCTTAATGAATCTAAGTAATTTGGTTGACATAGACATACGGTTCAATTGGATTATACTAGGTATTTGTAATTGACCATCGGAAGAGGCTTTACATAGATTAGTGTTCCAGGTTAATAAATCAATATATTACCCAACTATAAGATAATCACTTCATCTTTAATTAATATTGGAATAAATCACAACCCTAGATAGTTTTTAATATTAAATTTTCTTAAAATCTACTTTCGAACAATTTTATTTACTTGTCTTTAAATTTAGAATCGTCGCCATTTCAAATCAATTAAACAACCTGTTAGATACTGGTAATCATTTGGCCCCATAAATTGATAACAAAAGGTTTTAAGTCCTCGTGGGATCGATACTTTTTATGCTACTTGAACGATACGTACGCTTGCGTTATACGTGTGTGTTTACGCCGGTCAATATACCAATTCGAAGTTATCGAGAAGATATGTGGTGTTGATTGCTATACCAGTTTGGCCTAGTGAATCATACCTATATTCATTTTTAAAAGATATCGAATTGCATTTTGAAGTTTTCTTTTCTATTTTCAGCATTCTTTCCGGAATTGTTTCTTTTAATTTAGGAATTATATTTTAATATTATTTTATTCCTTATTTTAAGATAATTAGACTATTTTAGTATTTCAAATTATCCTGATTTATTAATTTCATATTAGTTAGGGTTCTATTATAAAATAGTGTCAAAACCCTAAATTATTGTAACACCCCGCTAGAGGCAGGATGTTACCGGCATGAGACAGAATTGACCCATCTCCATAAGCCTTTATATTTACGAAAATCCGGCAACCTGGATCGCAGTCCAGCATCAAATGCAATCCAAGAATACTCTAAACAAATAAAAGGACCTTAGGTCCACACAAATCTCATCAAAATCATATCCTAAGGGCTCCGCCTACACAATCTATCAACACTCAAGGGCCTTGTGCCCACCATATCATAAACAATCAAAACTTTAACTTATTAATATAAACCACGTGCTCAGCACGATAAATAAAATAATAAATCAGATATCATAATCTTCTAAAACCTTTCATAAGACATTTGCGAGGGTGACTGCCGCTTGGGTGATCCACGTCTCGAGCATGACTTCCAAAGCTGATATGGTTGACCTTTCAAGAGCTAACCTGCCAAACTACAAACTGGTTTGGTGTGAGTTATAAAACTCAGTAAGTAACCATGCTCATACAACCAATAAAACATAAAGTTAAGCATACTAGAAACTTTCCAACATTACCAAGTTACAAATTCAGCTCTTAACTAATCCTTTATCTACTACATATGCAAACTCTCATATCTATTTACGTATATATGTGTCAATCTAAAAATCAAAACATCCTAAGCATGCAAAGCAAAACTCGAATGCCATGGAGTATATCGTTTAAAATCAAATTCACTTCAATCACATGACACATGAAATCATACATATATACTTTTATCACAAATATCCATCGTTGAAATATTATCAAAACGAAAAATCCAATAAGCTTAATTCAATTTGATTACAAACTTTCTTTCACTTACTTTAATCACGATAACCTTACAATAGCTTTACATTCGGGATTCATATGCATTTACACATACGTATAACACATTTCTCTTATATTCATGCAAACACACTTTCAGAATTCTTACACATACATTCATACCAATATAACTTATCAAACACGCTTTAAAACATCTGATATTCACATCAGTTTTCAAATCATTCATTTATTTTACATAAGCATACACTATCTATATATGTTATGAGTTCTATCATGCACATACATACACTCAGACATACATACAATCATCTTACAACCAACCACGAAGCACACATAACAACCATTTCATCAAAAAGCACATAATCATACAACACATATATAAAGTCGGCTTATACATACAATACTCGTACGAGACTCATTAACTATTTTAAAATAGGTATGAGATGAATATCGTCCGAACGGATTCCTAACCAGCCCGACTACTATAACATGAGATTATCAACCAATTAACATACACACGTGCACACATATCACGAGACACAATCTCACATACACAACACATACATGTCAAACATTGTTTATCATCCTATATACATACGTATATACATCAAACATATGAACATACTTATCACTTCGAATTCAGATACCGTAGGCTTTAACAATCTTCATGTGTTTTATTTTTCAATCAAATGCACTTTATCTCCAGAATTCTTATCAGAAACATTCATTCATAAACATATCCATTCGCACATGTACTTTACCCATTTAAAGAGCCTATACCAATTTAGAAAACATGATTTTTTCCATTTACCGATTCCGTATACCCAACCTATACATATCTTAACATCATATGCATATACATATACATGTTTATATACTTATACATTTACATAACGTATACATATCGTTACCGATTCTTACATCACACAAACATTGAGCTCATTTCATACCTTATTTCATATCATATTAGTAACAAAGTTTCATACATGTTGTGGTCGTTTATCCTTACTATGTGTAACCTTGAACTATGTTTTCAAAAATATCTCTTATGTATTCTCGTCTTAACCTAAACACGTCAATCATATATATTTAAAACATCAATAAATTGTTCAAGCACTCATTGCATGAGTTACTTACTTGGCTTCGCGAGCACTCCAGGTCCTAATCAAATCTGCCAAAACAAATGGCGAAATACCGTCAGAAACACGACTTACGGAGTTCTCGACTAAACTACGATAAAATTTCGGATCTTTCCGGAACAACCAAACAAGTCCGATTTCAACACTTTCAGTTTCAGTAGTCTTAAAACATCATTATAAAGTAACTCAAGTCATCAGTTAACTTAAATTCTCAGTTTACGCATTTTTGGAAAAATCTTCCGCAAATGCTACGGAAGGGTCCCGAACCCTCAGAATCTACCTGGATTTATCCAAATATTCTCGTAATATCATATATAACCCATAACCATCATTAAAACTAAAAACAACTTTATACGCAAAAAAAACCAACTTTTACCAAAAACTTACATATTCTATAGGATAGAACAAACTCGTTCCGTTTTCACTTGAATTCTACCAAAAGCACACATTCTATATACTAATACTTAATCAATTCAATTTATATCATTAAGCTACTCTACGAAGTTACTGGATACATCCGAACATTTAAATATACACTTGAAATTTGCGGATTTTTACCGAGAGGTCTTACCAAGATTTCTATGGCATATACAGACTCCAAACGATCCCACGAACGCGCTGGAATCCACAGAATTCCGATTGGAACTACTGTTCATCATGGGTCACTTTTCATCCGAATCTTCCTTCCTAATTTCGCGTGCAACCGTGCACGGAACGGAAAATCTGTCATCGCCAACTTGTAGTACTCTCCGAGAGCTTCGATTTGACGGGTGGTTTGGGTCGTGAAACGAAGAGACGACCCGAGATCGGCAAACCCATGTGTGCGCGTTTTCCACGTTGTTTCGCCGGATTCCGATGTCCTTTGGTCGGCCGCCGGCAGCTGGAGGTTGGGGGTAGGCCGGCGGTTCTTTTTTTGTCAGTGCGCCGGTCGGCTGGCCACCAACGCAAGCCATATCCAAAAAAGCAGGGAGGGGGGTCGGGTGGAGAGGATGGGAAGCTTATGCCAATTCTGCAATTTCTTGAAACTTAAAGGTATATATAGAAAAGTTTCTGGAATTTACATTCAGACCCCCCAAAATTACATTCAGGCCCCTGTCATGGAACTTTCTAGAAATATCGCATTTTTAAAGCCCTTCTGATGCAAATTTCGAAAAGTGTTCAACATGAAATCTCGGAAAACCGAGTCTGATGGTTCAAGAACCAGCTCAATCAGAGTTCGTTTGAAAGTTTTATAGCCGAAACAAGAATCTTTTACACGAAGAATGATAAAATCAGAAATCGTGTAACTGGTTCTCGAAACCACACGTTTTCCAACACGACCAAACTCCACTTTAAAATATTTCGAACTATTTTCCAACACATAAAACTCTTATTTTTGATTACCATCTCATTCCAAATCCTTAACTTTAATTCGGAAACCTTCCAACACTATTATTAAAAACTCGAGATATTACAATTATTTTCCATCACTTATTCAATAAATTATAATTATTCAGAATTTTAATCTTCTATATATTTTCCGCTTTGTCAATCGTATACAAGAATACAATTCTCAATAATTATTATTTTATTGAATAAGAGAAATGCACATGATAAAATAATTTTATCATGTGCTTCAACCAATAGAATGCACATGCCATTTAAGCATATTTGAAGGTCTAGGTATCTTTTTACCAAATTTTTAAAAAAAAAATATCCAATTGATACAATAATTTTTAAAAGTTTTATTATCCTTTTAGTTAATTAATCACCTGAAGAAACTATGCCACTAACAAATATAAATTTTAGTATACCTTGTACAATTGTCAAAAGGTCCAAGGCAAAGGTAATAAAATTATTTTAAAAAACATATATGTATCATATTGTCAATACCATAAATTAACATAGGCACATTTTGAACTTAATCTCAAATATATTGCCATTACCATTAATTAACATAGGCACATTTTGACTTACAAATGATGCACACTTTCTGCTCCCTCTCACTTGCAACATTCATTCTCTATAAAAACCTCCCAAAACTTCAAGTTCTAATAAATAAATACCCATACAACAAATTAAGAAGTCACCATGGATTTCAAAAATGTGTTTCTCATTTTGTTTCTGACATGTCTCATGGCATATACAACAGCAGCAGCCAGGAGCTATGATCTACAAGCAAGGCTCAAAGCTGGCGAAAACCAAGGGCCTGAGTGTTTCAAGGTGATTGAGGAGTTCAACAAGTCTTGCTCAAATGTGACTCTCCAATTCTTCTTCACTGGCCAAGCTGATATTGCTCCTTGTTGCAGTGTCATTGATACACTCACAAGTAAATGCAGCTGGGCTAACACGTTCCCTTTATTCGGCTTTTCGCCTGAGGAAGGCAACATTCTGAAAGCTTACTGTGATGCAATTTCTCCAGCTGTATCTCCAGTTTCAGGTTGAAAAAATAAATTTTAATGGTTTAATTTGAGGGACGTCAAAGCCTGTTTGAGGTTCAATTCTGTGTGATTACAGTGTAATGATATGTTTTTCTTTTGTTTCCGGAGATTTTTGTTTGCGGACAGAATCTCTTTTTTATATTTTCACTTGGAGAAAGTCTTGTGTTATGATGCTTCTGGTTTGTTTGTATTTATATATAAATTACCCTCATACGTTTATGGAATAAAAAGTTATTTTTGCTATTGTTTTTTTAAATTTTTTATTTGAGTGTAACAAAATAAAAGACAAAAAAACTGACTTCTAAATAAAAGAGAAAAATGATTTATTTATTATTATTATTATTATTATTATTATTATTATTTATTTTTTTTTTCTTAAGGGAAAAATGAGACATAGACCCCCAAAATTTGTTCAAATAATCATAAAAATCCATTTCATTTGAAAAATGATAATAAAAAAATTCATTTTGATAATTTTACTCTTTAACTATTTACACAAAATATCAACTTTAAAATTATATAATAAAAGCATATATTATATTATATAAATATTTTAATAAAATAAATTTATAAATAACATTAAACAAAATATAACATAAATTTATATTAAAATAAATATTTAAAACATAAATTTATTTTAAAAAAGGTAAAATTGTCAAAGAGATAGTTGTGACCGATTGTAAATAGTTTCCTGAGCCTTGAACGATGAAAAATAATTTTATGCTAGAGTTCTAGCAGATTTGGATCTTTCATGCCCACTCCCTGATTTTCTTACCGTGGAATTACTGGACAATAGTTGTAATGTGGAAGTTGATTATGATAGGTAGAACGTTAACGGTAGGAGATAGAATCTCCTTGAGTCACAATTTTAATCGAAAACAGACATGACGTCATTTGGAATATAGTCCAGTATCAAAACGACCTGCAATGAACATTGTATATAAAAAGGGACCTTCGGTCCAACTTGTTAGATAATGAAAGAAAGTATTGAATTCACTCTATATGATATTTACAATAGTATGGGCCTTTATATAGGCTACATAGAAAACCAAAATAGGAAAGAACTAATGCTAATAATGGAAACATAATAAAATCATAAAACCTAAGGATTCTAGGAATCATATCTTGGAGATTGATTTCATAATAAAGAGACAATATTTCCTTAATAATATTTCCTTAACAATAGTATTTCCTTAACACAACTCATGTCAAATCAAATCTCATCCTCAATTCCTATAGGCTTTGTGCCACAATCACAAATATAATTCAAAATTTTTATTTATATATAAATAACAATGTATATTGCACGATCCAATATATAAACCAGAGGTACAGAATCCTATACACAATTACATTCCCAGGCCACTAGAATGTGTGACTGCAACTTGGGGATCTCTCGTCTCAAGCTTAAGCATCCAAAACTTGATGGCTGACCGATTTGGTTGCCAACTTGTAAAACTATCAAACTGATGTGGTGTGAGTTATAAAACTCAGTAAGCAGCCACACACATCAAAAATAAATTTCAAATATAGTACACATATAAACATGTGTATATATTTATGCAGTTGTTTGTCAGAAAATATTTAACTTCGTACTGATCTTGCACTCTTTAATCATAAAGTCTTTCGGACCAAAAATCTGAATTCATGAAGCGTACCCGATGCGAATTACATACAAACATTTACACACTCAGAAACATGACACATATAGGTTTCTAAATCTTCTTTCTAACAACATACCATAATCATCAAAAGCAACAGATCAACACACGCATACCCACAACAACATCACAAAGTTAGTCTCTTCACATAAAACAGAATCAGAAAACACACAAGCAATTTCTAAACAGTCAAATGACATTCATTATCAGAGATAAAATATAGTAAGAATTCTTACAGTCAGCCGCATTCATTATCAATAACAAAAAGCATATTATAGATTCTTTACAGATAATCGCATAAATTTTCAGAAATGGAAAAAGTATTACAATTTCTATACAATTAATTTCATCCATATTTTGAAATAGAAATTAGGATGCAGATACTATAAGTCAATCTCATTCATTAGCATATTCAGAAATGAAAATGCATTTCCTTTCAGACGAATAGATTCATTACCGGAAACATACAACGCAATACAAATTCCCTATAAATAAATTTATTCTTTATCGAAAATGGAAAACACATTACGAACCCCTACAAAGATACACATTCATTATCAGAGTCGGAGAGCATATTATGGACCTTTTATAGACAATCACATCCTATATCACATACGGTAATCACATTTCAAATCCCATATAGCTAACTTCTACGTCATCAAAAATCGAAACACACAGTAATCATCTTCAATTTCGAACTTATGCAGAAATAAATCTTTCTTAAATTAAAAATGTCCAAAAACAGAATCATCAAACTAATCAGACGTCCATTACTCGATTTGCGCACCAAGACCGGGCAATTTCCGAACGGGGCCATGTCGATAGCGGATTGTGAGTCAACCATTTTCTGATGTCTAGACTCTGAAATAGGAACCACGAATGGTTAAAATCTATAACAGGTCATACAAGCACATTGGCGGAAAACATATCATATCGTATCCAATCAAAACAGAGTTATCCAAATTATTTTCTTCCAAAACACTTTAAAATCATATAACAAAAATATCAAGAAAACATATAAAATAAAAGTATCACTCGAACATAAGTCAAAAGTATCGTAATATAAAAATATCAATAAAAACATAAAACAAGGTATTCCCAATATATCTTAAAATAGATCTATGTGATCGAAAACAACTTCAAAATCCATTTTTCACAAAAACCGTAAAAGACATCCAAGAACAGACTCATTATACGAAAAGAAAACTAAGCGTCCAATGTCTGAATCGCGTGCATTCACCGAACATTGTCCGAAACAAAACCATGTCGACAGAGGGTAACAGAGTGGCCGTAATCAGATGGGCAAGACCTAATAAAATCTAGAATACACATTATGGAAAAATCATCTCGTGTTAAAAAAAATGGAGTCAAAACCTTTTTGTTTGTTTGTAAAACTTTTCAAAACAGACATGCAGTTCACTTATTTAAGAAAATAAACAATTACGAGCACCCATACACATATTAATCCATCATTCAACATTCTCAACATCAAACTAAGCATAACTTCATTACTTATTTCTCTACGAAAACACAATACCTAAGCCTTACATTTTTTCCTAACCATTCGGCCATACACTATCCTCTACCACATTTGATAAATTAAGCTCACTCGATGTACCATCCATACATACCATCACCCTCAATCACAACAAATCAAAATTTCATCAAAACTAACCTATTCGGCCATGCCCCTACCAAGTCCATTGCATGTTGAGAATTTCAAACGAAAACAAGACCACTCATTATAGTACCTTTCAAACACTATTCGACAATTGAATTAATCTAAAAAAACCAAAAGTTCTCGCCGCTACACACTCATTATAAATTTACGAGTTTATTCCGAAACAAGGTGCAATCCATGCAAAATCAACACCTAAAAATCAATAATCAACATATTATGCCTTATCATGCGAAATGAGTCCACCAAATCTTGATTTATGTTGTGATTCACCGATCACTTTAGAGAGTATTTGAGGAAAAACCGAATCTGTTTTGTATTATTACAAGAATAGATACAAAGTTTACAACTTGAAACTTAATATAAAAACCTATCTTTCTTTATTTGTTTTACACTCTTTGGGATGCCATAAACTCATTGGAATGGCTGAATTTATAGCCAAAGTTTGGCTACTGTTCACCCCTGGAATTGCTCCCGATTTCATGGAGATCACCTAAAGTTGGTTGGCTGTTTTCTTAAATTTCAAAGGAGCACCGAAAGATGATTTGGCTGATTCTCTTCATTGCTTGCAGCTGGAAATAATTGTTGAGGTAGATAGCTTGCATGATTCATGCAAAGATATTACAATTCTCCCCCTCTAGCTGCGTCTGAAACAATCGTCATCTGACAGCTATCCCGGCTATGTCTCTGCATAACTCTAGCTTGTCCCGAGTAACCACCTTTGTTAATATGTCACCTGGATTCTCATCTGTATGGATCTTCACTAGTCTCAGCAGTTTTTGATCCATGACCTCGTATATCCAGTGATATCGGATATCAATATTTTTCGTCCGGGAATGATACATTGAGTTTTTGCTTAAGTCTAAAGCACTCTGACTGTCACAATGTATCTTGCATTCTGGCTGCTTGATCCCTAACTCTTGGAGAAAATGCTTTAGCCATAATATTTCTTTTCCTGCCTCAGCTATAGCGATGTACTCAGCCTCTATTGTGGATAATGCAATACACCTCTGCAATCTTGACTGGCATGACACGGCTCCCCCTACAAAAGTGTAAATGAATCCTGATGTAGATTTTCTACCATCAAGATCTCCTGCCATATTTGAATCTGTATAGCCTTCCAAGATCGGATCAGCTCCCCCGTAACACAGACGAAACTTCGTTGTACCCTTGAGGTACCTGAGAATCCATTTGACTGCCTCCTAGTGTTGTTTTCTAGGGTTAGAGAGAAAACGGCTCACTATACCCACTGCGTGTATAATATCTGGCCTGGTACATACCATTGCATACATAAGGCTTCCAACAGCTGAAAAATATGGTATTACTGACATTTCCTCTATCTCTTTCTTGGATGAGGGGCACGAACTCTTGCTCAGTTTGAAATGGTGTGCTAGCGGAACGCTGACTGGTTTGGCTTTCTGTATATCGAACATTCTGATTATCCATTCAATATAGCTCTCATGTGAAAGCCATAACTTCTTGTTCTGTCTGTCACGAACAATCTCCATTCCCAAAATCTGTTGAGCTGGTCCTAAGTTTTTCATGTCGAATGACTTAGAGAGTTCCTTCTTCAGCTGGCTGATCTTCATTGCTTCTTGTCCAACAATCAACATGTCATCTACGTACAGTAGAATAACAATAAAATTTTCATCTAGAAACCTCTGGATGTATACACACTGATCTGCTGCAGTTCTTTTGTAGCCTTGACCCACTATGAATGAATCGAACTTCTTGTACCACTGCCTCGGTGCTTGCTTGAGCCCGTATAAGCTCTTTTTCAGCTTACAAACAAGGTTTTCTTTTCCTGAAACCTTGAATCCTTCTGGCTGCTCCATGTAGATTTCTTCATTCAGATCACCATGAAGAAATGTTGTTTTGACATCCATCTGTTCAAGCTCCAAGTTCAATCTGGCTACCAATCCTAGGATGACTCGGATTGAAGCCATTTTTACCACTGGTGAAAAAATCTCATCAAAGTCAATTCCATTTTTCTGTAGGAATCATTTAATAACTAGCCGAGCTTTGTGTTTCACCATTTTCCCGCTGCCATCTTTCTTGAGCTTGAACACCCATTTTTCTTCAGTGCCTTTATTCCATGTGGGAGCTTGACTATCTCATAAATGTTGTTTTTCTGCAGAGATTCCATCTCATCTTGCATTGCGTGCAACCATTTGTCTTTGTCCTTATGAGATACTGCTTCATTGAAGGTTTCTGGCTCCCCATCGTCAGTAAGCAGAATGTATTCTGATCCTGAGTATCTGGCTGATAGAATCTGGCCTCTCTCAGATATTTGTACTAGAGGTTCTGGCTGTCTGTTGTCATCCAGATTTGTGGATGATCCCGAAGCCTCTGATGGAGCAGGCTGCAGCTACCCCTGCTCAACACTTCCTTCCTCTTCTGGTTCTGCTTCTGGCATGTCTTGTACCCCATCATCATCTGTGGCCACTGGTGTTGGTACTGGGGATGTGTCTGGATTTGCATCGGTATTGTCGGCACTGGTTTTAGAAGGCATCTTGGGCTTTTCAATGTCTTCTATTGTCTGTTTTTCAAGAAACACTACATCATTGCTTCTGATGACCTTCCTTTCCTTCGGGTCCCATAGCATGTATCCAAATTCCTCGTCTCCCTAGCCTATGAAGATGCATGGAGTAGTCATTGCATCGAGCTTCTGCCTGGGCTCATTGGATACATGTGCAAATGCTAAACATCCGAATATTCTGAGGTGAGAATATGAGGGATTCTTACCAGACCACACTTTCTCCGGAATCTCAAAATTCAACGGTACAGATGACGATCTGTTGATCAGGTAGCAGGCGGCACAAACAGCTTCTCCCATAATGGCTTTGGCAGCTTAGCCATGTTGATCATGCTTCTGACTTTCTCCATAATCAACATATTATGCCTTATCATGCCAAATGATTCCACCAAAGATTGAATTATGTTGTGATTCACTGATCACTTTAGAGAGTATTTGAGGAAAAACCGAATCTGTTTTGTATTACGAAAAGAATAGATACCAAGTTTACAACTTGAAACTTAATACAAAAACCTCTTTTTCTCTCTATGTTTTACACTCTTTGGGATGCCATAACACTCACTGGAATGGCTGAATTTATAGCCAAAGTTTGGCTACTGTTCACCCCTGGAATTGCTCCTGATTTAATGAAGATCACATAAATTTGGTTGGTTGTTTTCTTCAATTTCAAAGGAGCACCGAAAGATGATTTGGCTGGTTCTCTTCTTTGCTTGCAGTTGGAAATAATTATTGAGTTAGATAGCTTGCATGATTCATGCAAAGATATTACAATTTACTCATGAATTCAAAATTTTGTAAATGGAAATACGTGTATAATTTCTCAAAATAAGAAGAGGAAAATAGTATTTAAGTTTACTTGTTTCTGAATAGACTTGAGAGAGCTCCAAAACTTGCTAATGGCATGAATGAAAGAGGAAATTCTCTTCTTGTTGCCATGATGAAGAGAAATCGTGGGTTGAAGAAAAAGAAAGGATGAATATTTCTCTTTTTATAACAAATAAGAGATATTTGTGCAATAAAATAATATTAAATAATTAGCACATGTTAAAAATATAGAGCATTTCCGAACTGTACAATAATATACCGAAAAAACATAATTGTTTAATTGATTCTGTTCCGAATTTAGAATAAATGTCAACATGAAAGTTTTAGATCTTCATCTAAGCTTTCCGACGATATAAAGATCACGAAAATCAGAAATTGATAGCCCAAGTTATGGTCAAAATACTAAACGTTATCTGGTATATGATAGAAAATTAATCGTGTATCGGAACTGTAAATAATTCGTCTAATTATCAAAAAATAATTTCATGAATGCTAATGTATTTATGTTTGATGTTATGATACTTAATACGTCTCGCATGTCTAAAATGATTATCGGGGTTACGTTGGGAGGATCGGGGTGTTATAGATAATCTTCTGGCTCAATGTTTACCATGTGGATGTTATGGGCACTCAGCCACAAGTTGCAGATCCATCAAAGGTCAAGGTATTGATGGTAAGACTCTTACATTTAAACATGAATAATTCATAAGAAAATACAAGAAACAACATTTATGCAATATTAATCAAAAGGGATTGAAAAACCTGTCAATTCTATAGATCGATGTAAATTACACCAAGTCGCGTTTTACTATATCCTTAAAAACTTATTAGCCCTGTCTCGGTGCTCTATGAATCTGTGGCTAATGTTCTCTCAGGATTCTTGGTGACTTCTTTATTAAGGAGCACTCATTTTGATCAAGAACACGAACTTAGAAAATTGGTGGAAACTCTCTCTAATATGTAGACTTTAGCCCCTCTAACATGCCTAACTTTGAATGCAATTAATTAAGTGAATAACAAATAAAGACATAAGGGGCCTTATTTATAGACATGGATGATTGCCTTTGCAAAGACACCTTTATATTAAAGGATGCAATCATTTAAGGATTGTAACCCTCCAAAAACCCATTTAAGTTAAAGAGTTATGTCATTTCACATTAAATGATTAACTCTTTCATTATAAGGGACAGATCCATTCTATTTGTGTCTTTCCCAAATGACATATCAAGAGACATGTATTCTAATTAGACCCATATAAATATACATATTATTTAGAAAATTTCCTAGAATCCCCCATAATTTTCTAAATATCAATGTAGACACATAAGAGAGTTTCCTTGAAATAAAACTATATCAGAATATGTAGTTTTCGACTTGAACCTTTCCTACTAAATGACTATCGGATTTACTTAGCAAACCATTGACCCATAGTCTTAAACTGTTCCGTCGTTGGTGTAAACCAAGACAATAGCCAATCACACAGCTACACTTCAACCATTTCCAGTTCTATGGTTGTGTTCAATTCGGCCATGAACATTGGTCCTGACTTCATCAAGTACTTTAGGGAATCTAGCCTTTAAAATTCTCACAACAACCTCACTTTTTACTTGAAATATTTGATCTACTGTATAAGATATTCTGTTGATATCCCTATTAGGATTTTTTTTCCCGTAAAATAATAATAATTATTATAAGAATATGAAAGAGTATAGAACTCTATAGTGCTTGGTTTAAATTGCACAAAGTTTCAGTTTTCTTTTTGAACCTAGTTTTTGGGATTTTCATTCAGCTAGGTTGGGTTTCCACAATGATAATCCTTAATTTATAGGATTCAAGCTCATTCCCCACGATGACTTCTCAACTAGCTCTCGAGGTAAACCTTTAGTAAGTGGATCCGCTAGGTTTTCCTTTGATTTAAAATAATTTATTGAAATTATGCCGCTTGAGAGTAGTTGTCTTATGATATTATGTCTTCAACGTATCTGATGAGACTTACTATAATACATTATATTTTTGGCCCTCCCAATAGCGGATTGGCTATTACAATATATGCTTATAGCTTGCACTAATTTTAGCCAGTTTGGAATATCCTCTAAGAAATTTTGAAGCCATTTCGCTTCTTCTGCAGCTTTATCTAATGCTATGAACTTAGACTTTATAGTAGATCGAGCAACAGACGTTTGTCTTGAAGATTTTCATGATATGGTTTCACCTCCTAACATGAAAAAAATCCATCTGTGGACTTGGAATCCGCTGTATCATATTTTCAGTTAGCATCATTGTATATTTCTAGAACAACATGATATCTTGTATAATGCAAACGATATCTTGAAGTCTCTATTAGATACCTGAAAAATCTTTCTATAGCTTTCCAGTGGGTATATCCTGGATTACACGTATATCTACTAAGCCTATTTATTGCTTGAGCGATATATGATCGTGTTCAATTAGTGAGATACATTAGACTTTCGATGTTTCTCGAATACTCTAATTATGATACACTTGAACCAATTGACGCACTTACAAAGTGGTTCCTTACTCCCAAGTATAAGAGTGTCAAAGTAATAAGATAACCATGTGAGTCCGGGGTCGATCCACAAGGAATACATTTAAAAGGATAAAATAATAATTCTATAAAAATAATATAATAAAATATTGAGATTATGGGATCCACTCTTGATATTTCAAATATAAAATAATTTTTACTTTGTATAAAATATAAATTATAATTATTTCCCAATCAATTTATTTCATGATTATCAGGTTTTAATTATGCTAACACATGTAATATTTATTGTCTATAATTAGTTCATGTCAAGGTACTAAATATGCCAAAACATGTAGAACCGTATTATCTATAATTAATTCAGATTTTTAATAGTCCACGCTCTCGTATTTATGGGATACAAGTATTATCTGTGTCAAACAAGGAATGTATACACCTAGTTAAGAGTCCTAAATAAATTGGAAAAAGTATGAATTTTATCTGAAAAATCATAATTTATAAATATAATATAAATAAAAATTACATATATTTTCGTACAAAGAGCTTCACTCTTTACCCTAACATGATGCAATTAGCTACTAATGATATGCATAAAAACAAACATGAATTTTATTTATAAAAGAAAAAAATAGCAAGAAAAATAAAACACACAAGTGCTGTGACTCCACAAACTCTCAGAGAGAATTTGTGGAAATCTTCGCTACAGGAAATGAGAGAGGTGAGCACCTCTATTTATAACAAGAGTGGAATAATTCAATCCGATCAGATATTGAGTCCTTATCAAATCTGATCCGATCTGATTCAATCCAATAAATATTGAATCGAACAAATTTCATTTGATCTTATTTAAAGCCTTAACGGATTGGATAAATTGATTTGATAACTGATCCGAATTCGATAAAGCATCTGATTTGATAACGAATTCGGTAGTGAATTCGATTTGATAACGGTTCCAATTCGATAACGAATCTAATTCGATAAAATTGATTTGAATTTTAAGTTATCTGATTCGATTCGATAAAATTAATTTAAATTTAAGATCAATTTTATCGAACCGGATTATAACACCTTGCCAGAAACTGGATGTTACTAGTAGGAAACAGAGATGATCTATCTCCCTGAGTCTCAAACCAACAAGAAATAGACAGGACAAATCCCAACATTTGACAGCATGCATGAAACATAACATACAAAAGACCTCCAGTCCAACTAAATCACATAAATCATAATAGCCAAGGGCTCATGCCCACAATTACATATACTGTATGAACCGAAATCCTCGCGCAGTGGAAGTAATTTTAAAATTTTTATGCTCTGTCTAGCCCTGTTGACTCACTTTATTTCTGTTTTTGATGATTTTAATAGTCCCGAATAGCCCCCGAATAACAGCCCAAAAACTAGATAGATTTACACATTGAATCATTGATGCCACACGCACAGCTCATTATTTTTGTTGCTGGTTGTTTGCTAGTTTTTATGCCACTATTTTTGACAAATAAATCACTACAAAACAGTTCTGAATGGTCCACAAGACACCTATTTGTGTTCCAAATTTTTCGGCACACAAAAAGGAGCAAAACTAACACAAACAAAGTAAAAAACAAGAAGACATTGAGTAGAATTTTGCTCACTGTTATTGGGTCAAAATCGAAGAAGAAAAAAATGTTCCTTTCGTAATCAAAACGATCTTCCATGCTTTGACTCGCTACCAACAAAGTGAAGAGTGAGCTTCACTCACAAAACCAAATCCCTAAACACTTTAGGAATTAGAAGTTGTCACACTTATTTTTTTCAACTATTGAGAGAAAAACTATAGACAATGGAGGCTAGGGTTCTTCCAAAAAGAATTAGGGTGAAAAGGAAAATCATTTTCCTGTTGATATCTAAGGTTTTATTAGTTGTCAAAAAATAACAGAAACTCTTCTCCACCCTTGTAAAATTAGGCCACAAGGCCTACTAAAAAATGAATATTTTATTTTTTAATTGTCTTCATAAATGCATGATCAATTTCCCAAAATAAAATATTATAACTTCCATATTTAAATGATGAATTTAAAATCACCATTTTAAATTCATTCACTTCAAAAAAAAGGACTTATTAACTTCTATATAAAATATAATTTAATAAATAAAATATTTTAAATTAAATGATTATCTCATAATCATTTACACGAAATAAAAAATATTATATTAAAATTAATGTATGTTCCAAGTGTGACATATATATTATTAATAATATTAATAATATATGTGAGCTTATAATTGGACTAACCAATTATATTTAATTTTCTACAGTATATGGAGCTAGTACGTGGACCAAATAGACCTATAGTTTCGAGCTCCAATAATCTCGGAATATTAATTAAACTCTTTAATCAAATATTCTGAATTAATAACTTTACGTTATTCCACTAAATACCTAAAGTTGCACTCTCGTTGTCATAGATATATTAATCAGTATTTTTGCAAGAATGAGTGAACTCCATATATATGTAAAATATCTCCAGCTACACACCAAACCATGTCTCTGAAGTACATAGCTATTGGTCGGGAATTCTACACTAACCTCGCCTTTAGAAATCAAAGCACATAGCTTGTCATGCAGAAGTTCGTAGTATACTCAGAATTCAGATCAATCCATATATGACCATCTAGTAGATTGAAACATTTCTATCTAGGTCCAGTCCTATATTATCACATCATATAAGGTGCTCCATTCTCATATCACCACTTGGACGATCCCAGATTAAGGTCGCCATACATTTATAGAATGGACCGAAGTTATAGATAAACCATAAACAAAGTACCCGCTTTGTTTGCTCTCTATGGACTATTTTAGATTACTAATTTCAAACTTAAGTAATCTTGTGTATGACACTCATACACTAAACTTGAAGGTACATAAATAATCAAGGGTAAACTAGACAATTTATAGCATGTGATTTAAATCAAAAAAATTGATAAATGAATAATGCATCTAAATTTCTAACAAAGAGTTCCGTTTACAAAATTACATGAAGCTCTAGGGCATATATCCCAATAATCACCCACTTGCACTAGAGGAAATGAGACATGTCATATAATCCTAGACCCTATAGGTGACCTTCAAACACTTTAGCCGATAAGGTCTTTGTAAACTTATCAGCCAGGTTCTATGCGGATGCAATCTTCATGACAGTGCATCTCCTTTCTGCACTATCTTCCTGATGAGATGATATTTTCTCTCTATATACTTCCCATCTTGTGGCTTCTTGGTACTTTAGAGTTCCCCACTGCACCACTATTGTCCTAATAAAGTGTGGGTAGTTTATCCATACCTGAAATAATTTCCTGATCTCCCAAGGAATTTCGGAGCCAGACCGATTCCTTAGCTGCTTCGCAAGTTGCTATATACTCAGCTTCCACAGTGGAGTCAACAATACAAGATTGCTTTTATACTTCTACACACAATAACTCCACCACCTAGGGTAAACACTAAACCGGTTGTTGATTTCCTAGAATCGACATCCGTCTGAAAATTAGAGTCTGTATATTCTCTGTGGATCATATCCTCACCAAAATACACAAGCATATAATTTCTCGTTCTCTTAAGATACCTGAGAATGTATTTCACAGCCACCCAATGATCTAATCATGGGTTAGACTGAAACCTACTGACTACTCCCACTGTAAAACAGATGTTTGATCTTGTGCATAACATAACATACATGAGACTACAAACTGTTGAGGCATATGGGATATGTCTCATTTCCTCATCTGCTTGAAGTGTCTTAGGAGACTGTTCCTTTGACAAATGAATTCCAAGTCGAAAGACAAACTGCCTTTCTTAGAATTCTGTATCCCAAATCGTACAAGGATCTTGTCGATATATGATGTCTGAGACATAGCCAACAGTAATTTCTTGTGATCCCAAAGAATCTGGATCACATGTACATAACTGGCCTCTCCCAAATATTTCATTTGAAATTGGTTGGCTATCCAGGATTTCACGTCCAATAATATTTTTACATCATTCCCAATGAGTAAAACATCATCGAGGAATAAAATGAGAAAAACAACCTTACCATCAATGATGCGCTTGTATATTCAAGGCTTATCGACGATCTGCTCAAAACCATAAGACTTGATCGTGGTATCAAATCTTATGTTCCAAGATCGAGATGCATGCTTGAGTCCAAAGTTGGAGTATTACAGCTCGCAAACCTTTTGCTCTTGACCTTAGGCTACGAACCCCTCTGGTTGTACCTTATAGATACTTTCATCAAGATTTCCATTCAAGAATGCAGTCTTGAAGTCCATTTGTCAAATCTTATTATCATAGTTGCGACAATGGAGAGAAGAGTGCGGATGGATTTGATCATGTCTATTAAGGAGAAAGTCTCTGCATAGTCGACTCACTCTTTCTGGTTATAATCATTGGTCACTAGCTTAGCTTTGAAGGAATTTACCTTCCCATATGGTTCCTTATTTTTCTCGTAGATCCACATGCAACCTATGGATTTTACCCCATCACCTTGGTATATAAGTTCCCAGACTGAGTTGGAGTACATCGACTTCATCTCGAAGTTCATTGCTTTGAGCTATTCCTCTTTATTAGAATCATCCATTGCACTACGATAGGTTAATAGATCATCTACACCATCACCAGATGTGATAACTTGTGCCTCTCCAACTCTTATATAACAATCAGATTATTGTACAACCCTCCCACTAATCTTATACATACTTCCAAATTTTTACCTATCAAACACTATGACATTCTTCAGGCAAACGAATCACACACACACATGTCCACACAAAAAACACAAATTCAGTCTCATCCACACAGTCCAGAACAAATCACACACAAGTAATCTCTATACAGTCAAACAACCTTCATTATCAGAAGCAGAGAATGATACAAATTCTTTACAGACAACACATACATTATCAAAAATGGGAATTACATTAAAAGATTCATAGGATCCACTTCACCCACAATCAGAAATGGAAATCTAAATGCATATACCATAAGTCAATCTCATTCATTAACCGACACGGAAAGCGAAATACAAACATTCTTACAGACAAAAATGTTCATTAACGGATTCGAAAACCACACAACAGACTCCATATAGTCATTTCAAACATCATCAGACATCAAAACACAATAATAATCTTTCGAAAACCCAACTTGTTCAAAAATGGATCTTTCTGAAAATCAGAAGCATTTGAAATACAGAATAATCAAAACTAATCAAGCATCCGTTACCCGAGTTACGCACAAGAAGTGGGCAATATCCGAACATGACCATGTCGACAAAGGGTAACGGGTCAACCATTTTCTTATGGTCAATACCGTAGAACATGCGCCACTGAGGGTTAAAATCCATAAAATAAAATTTTCATATAAGAACCATGGCAGAAAATATATCTTATATCTTCCAATCAAAACATATAAACCATCTTATCTCAATCCTTTTTCAAAAAAATTTCAGAAATTCATTAACTAAAAGTATCATCAGAAACATAATTTGAAAATATTAGAAAACTCGTAAATCGAAAGTATCTTAAATTAAAATATCAAAATTATCAAAAAGTAGATCAAAGTATTATAAATAAATAAAATAAAAGTATTCACCGTATATCAAAAATTGATCTCTGTAAAAGAAAAGAAATTTTAGATTCTCTATTTCATAAAAACCATATCAAGCATCCAGAAACTACTCATTAGACGAAAAAAACCAGGTATCCAATATCTGAATCGCTCGCATTGACCGGACATTGTCCGAAATAAGACCATGTCAATAGAAATCTTCTCGTATTAAAAGTGGAGTCAAAATCCCTTTCATTTATTTGGAAAACTCTTCAGAATTGGCATGCAAATCAATTATGGAAAAAAGTAAATAATTCAATAACATCCACACACATATCTGACTCATCACATAACACGCATCACACTCATCAGTCATTAGTAAGAACTCACAATCTAAAAAATACAAACTTCAATCATAAACAGAAATGCAAACCAGAGCATCACACGAGGAAACACACATGAGTTGATACGTGTATTGGCATATACATACAAGATCGTACATAATCCATTACCTATTTTGGAATAGGTATGGGAATAATATTGTCCGAACAGAATCCTAACCAATACTTCTAAATTGAAGCTTATGAATAAATTTCATGGATGGGAAACTCACAGGTTTGGCATACCACATATCATATTTCGGATCCATTAAATATTGACAAATAACTAATATATCGGAGAACGCTATTATCAATGCTCACTAAAATATCATAATTCTAATGTTCCATTTATGTCTTTACACTAGTTCATAAGGTTTTATATATACTTTCATCAGTAACAGAAACACAAACTAGAGCATCACACGAGGAAACACACATGAGCTGAAATGTGTATTGGCATATACATACAAGCTAGTATAAAATCCATTACCTTTTTTGGAATAGGTATGGGATAAACCCATGGTGGTTTGGATCTAACCAATTTCGTACTTAATTCATGCTAGTAAACACTTTTCTAAACACTATTGTAGCTTCCCAATTCATGGATCCCAACATATTCAAATTCCCCAACACCTAGGGTTTCACTATTTCACACATACAATGGATTCCAACTCATTTCATGCATATTTCATGATGATACTCACATAACTAAGCCTTTCTAACTTACTAATCATTCAAATCATGCAAGACAAACTTAAGTCAAGAAATGGGTTTTCCCCAAATGCAAAATGATATAAGGAGATGAGCTTCAGAGACTTACATGAGCTTCCTAGAGCTTGGAATGCAAGAGATTCTTCAAGATCTAAGCTTGATTTGAAGATCTAGCTTGGCGCTTTTGAGAGTTAAAGGCATGAGACAAAAAAGGGAAGGAAAACGAAGAAAAAAATCTAAATGGGTGATGAGCGGAAAATATATCAATATTTACCGCCCCTTTTTCTTAATATTTTGTTTAGTTTCTCAGGTTTGATGAATGTTTTGATGTGTTTTAGTTTATTTTGCAGATAAAATAATATTGGGACTCAATGGAATCATTTAGGAAGAAATGTGAGTCAAATAAGAGCAAAAATTGGACTTGACATATTATTTTGGAGATTGGAAACTTGAAAGGGCGTTCTAACGAAGTACAGTTTCGAAAATTCCATTTTACGCAATTATCGTATTTTCATCATAACTTTTTACTCCTCCGATATCGGATTGAGCTGATTCAAGTTCCAGATTAAAAAAGACTCAAAGATCTACAACTTTTAAGAACAAAATAATTTCGCCAAACCTAACATTTTTCTAGTCCTTGAGCAAAACAACAAAATAAAATATAAGAAACAATTAAAATTAAACTAAGCCTCTTTCGTAGGGATCACGGTTGCATTTAGCATATGCAACAAGCCTTTAAACCCCTAGGTGTCCCTAGTGGACGAGTTGTAGTCTCGTGAGAGCTTACAACAACGATACCCATAAACGCTTGATAAAAGTAACAAGATAGTAAAACTAATGCACACAAAAGCAAAAAGACAAGAGAAAAGAGAATAAAGAAGTTAATGACTAAACATGTGAAACTTCTTATCCAAGTTAATGATTGTTTTCTTTCTTTTTAGATTACTGAATAAGTGAATTCTCCGATTATTTTTTACCATTCTTCATATACACAGCCAATAAAATTTTTATCAACTCATTTTTTCCCACAATAGTCACAAGTGCAGTTGAGAAGAAAGTAATATTTTTTGTCCTAAAGTTTTATCAGAATTCAAACATTTTTTTAGCAAAGGAAACACGACTCTCAAGCAGCTAGGTATGATGCTTTATTTCAATCCCAAGCAGCATTAATTTAAAGTCAATCTGCTTCTATTAAAGCACTGGAGAATCAAATTGGACAACTGGACAATGCTCAGAGTTACAGACCGCCAGGTAACCTTCCTAGCAACAATGAACCAAATCTGAGGAATATGGGGAAGGAGCAATGTCATGCCATCATTTTAAAAAGTGGTACATAAATCAACAAAGATGTTGGAATCAAGGCATCTATTGAAGAAGTTCCAAAAGAAAGCAGCGAAGCAGTTCCACATATGGAGGATAAAGAAGCAAAGAAAAAAGAGCAAGAAAGAATCACTCTACCTCCACCTTTTTCACAACGTCTCCAGAAAAACAAATTGGACAAGCATTTTTCTCGATTCCTAGAGATCTTCAAAAAGCTGCATATCAACATTCCATTTGCAGAAGCATTGGAACAAATGCCCAGCTATGTCAAATTCATGAAAGACATTCTTTCACGAAAGAGAAGATTGGGAGACGACGAGACAATAGCATTATTAGAAGAATGCAGTGCCATCATTCAGAGGAAGCTTCCCCCAAAGTTGAAAGATGCTGGCAGTTTCATTGTCCCATGCATCATTGGAGAACATGACTTCGGTAAGGCTTTGTGTGATATAGGTGTAAGTGTTAACTTGATGCATTTTCTATTTTTAGGAAATTACATATTGGAGAAACAATGCCCACTTCAGTCTATCTGCAACTTGTTGATAGAACGCTCGTATTTCCGAGAGATGTAGTTGAGGATGTGCTGGTCAAAGTTGACAAATTCATTTTCCCAGCAGATTTTATTGTCCTTGATATGGAGGAAGACGAAGACGTGACGATTATCCTCGGAAGACCATTCTTGGCTACAGGTTGAACCATTATTGATGTACAAAAATGAGAACTAACCATGAGGGTACAAGACCAAGAAGTAATATTAAATGTTTTTAAAACTATGAATTTCCCGAATGAAGAGAATGAGGAATGTTTCAGATTTGATTGATAAATAGTACCATCCAGACCTCCAATGCAATTCAAAGTTCTACTGACAAACTTAAAGCATGTCAATTGCCTGTGGAGCCTGAAGATAAAGCGTACTGCGTATTGAAGAAGCCAAATCTTGCACTACAAGCAACAGAAGAGAAACAGTTCCACCAGCTCAACGAATTGAGGAATCTCACATTCAGCCTTTTGAGAATTCCAAATTATACAAAGAAAATGCCAGAAAGAAACATGATGAGAAGTTAGTGTGCATACAACTGGAACTAGGGCAGAAGGTACTGTTAAAAAAATCAAGGTTGAAACTATTCTTATGGAAGCCGAAATCTTGGTGGTTATGACTATTCTTAATCACCAAGGTTTTACCAGATAGAGCCGTTAAGTTACATGATCCCGACTCCAACAAAACATTCAAGGTTAAAAACAAGCGTATCAAGCACTACTGGGGAGAATCAATTGAGCGACAAAAAGAAAGTGTCACATTTTCAGATCCAGCCTAACGTTCGGGCAATCATGTCTAGCTGACGACGTTAACTTAGCGCTAGCTGGGAGGCAACCAATGCAATTTGTGTATATATTGTGATTTGGTCTGTTTCATTTTTGTGTGTTAATTTGTGTAGGTAAAGTCAGATTTCATGATGGAAGAAGCTCTTGTAAATCTTCACAAGCAATTTCCTTCTCTCCCTCAAAAATCTCCACCAAATCCATTATTAATTACTCCACCAAATCCATTATTAATTGCTATCATGTTTGGTGGGAGTTTGACTATTTTTATTATTTATTTGTTTTATTTAATATTTTGCTTTGAAAATGACTTTAATAATTACGCATAACACACTTCTAGATGTTTCATCCATTTTGGTCATGAAATATTCAGAATTAGAAATTACTTTATTCTTACAAGTTGTAGCTCTTTGCGTTTTCTTTAATCTGGAACTTGAATCAGCTCAATCTCATATCGGAGTAAAAATTTATGCCCCAAATACGAAAATTACGTAAAATTGGAATTTCCGAAACTGTACTTCGTTAGAACGCCCTTTCAAGTTTCCAATCACCAAAATTAATATGTCAAGTCCAATTTTTGCCCTTATTTGACCCACATTTCATCCTAAATGATTCCATTGAGTCCCAATATTATTTTATCTGCAAAAATAAACTAAAACACATCAAAACGTTCATCAAACCCGAGAAACTAAACAAAATATTATGTAAAATTGGCGGTAAATATTGATATATTTTCCGCTCATCACACCTCCAAACCTAACATTTTGCTAGTCCTCGAGCAAAACAATAAAATAAAATACAAGAAACTATTAAAATAAAACTAAGCCACTTCCAACCAGCCATATAGGCAATATCCTGATTAAGTCAAATTAATAATTAATTACCAACCGACCAATCAGACGGTATCTAGTTTAGTCAGGTTAAAACTAATTTAAATAATTACCAACCGACCAATACGGCGGTATCATCGTTAAGTCAGGTTTTAACTAGTTTATATATTATAATTAAGGGAGATTAATCTAAATATTAGTAATAAAAGTTTTACATTTTACCCCAGCAAGGGGGAGTTACCTCCTCATTACTGAAAAGTAAATTGGTATCTTATTTTTATTGTGTTATTTTAGTTAAAAAATTTCGAAAAAAAATCAAAATCAAAAATAAAAAATTTTACAAAAATTAAAAAAATATTTTGTGTTTATTTTCTTTTTAATTTGATTAATCAGATGAAATTGGTGTGAGATAGCTGTGTAAGGAATTTCCACTCCTGAGACGTATCTCAACCTATTTCGGAACAAGTTAATTTTTGTTTATTTCCTTTTGAATTATTTAATTTGTGAATTCTCCTTAAAACTGATTAAAATGGATCTTCATATGCTCAGTTGACAGATATTATCAATATGCATGGTAACATTCAGACATGAGATGTAATTGAAAAGTTTGTAATATTCAGTGCTCTAGTTTAAATTGAGGAAGCACCTAAAAAAATAATGAGTTAAAAAAAACGTCATAGATCCGAGTTATTAAGTTTGTAAGGGTGTTTTAACACCTAGTGCCCTAAAACCAACTGTTTGGGAGTCACTGGCCCAACACTCGTTACATGGATCGAAAATGTTACAAAAAATAAAAATTAAAAAATTAAAAAAATATATACATTTATATAGGAAATCTGAGTAATTAAGTTCGTAGGGGTGTCTTAACACCTAGTGCCCTAAAGCCAACCGGTTTGGGAGTCACTGACCCCCTTAATTATAATATATAAACTAGTTGAAACCTGACTTAACGAGGATACCGCCATATTGGTCGGTTGGTATTTATTTAAATTGGTTTTAACCTGACTAAACTGGATACCGCCTGATTGGTCGGTTGGTAATTAATTATAAATTTGACTTAATCTGGATACCGCCTATATGGCTGGTTGGTAATTATCATGCAAAGTTAATATATTATATTAAGGGAGATATCTAAAACAGAAGTAATAAAAGTGGATTATTTTACCTCAACATTTTTTTATTGTACTTTCACTTTATTTATCTTCCGGCATTTACTTTTCAGCAATGGGCCTATTTATAGTAGGTCGAAATTTCTAGATTTCTATCCAAAATCATACCCGTGTTCAAACGCCCGTCGAATGCCACATGATGATTTTTACCTACCCACGTTCGAACGACTGACGAAAGTAATATGACTAGGAACACTCTGGATGATTTTGTTCGAACGTGTTGATGAACATGCCACAAATGCAAATACTAAATGCGTTCAAAGGCCAATACGAACGCAACACTCACGTAAAAATGCTGAAATTTTCAAATCTCTACATGACAAATGAACTGATTTGTACAGGTCGGTCTGCACTCGGAGACCCTACATGTATGTGAAATATCACGTACATAACTTATATGACCTTTATAATCATGATAGTATATATGGGATGTTACGCTGATCTGTTATCGAATCCACTATCGGATTTAGATCATTTTATCAAATTTGATGCTCAATTGGATTTGAATTCGTTATTGAATCGAATGAAATCCGATTCGATCCAACAGTTATAAAAATTTTCTGATCTGATCTGAAATCCAATGTACCAATCAATGTCCTCCTTCAGGCACTTGATTTTATCATCGTAAGAAGATGAAGAAGCCATAGTAGCTGAAGGATTGTGAGCTTGGATTTGGAAGAGAGTGTGCTAAAAAGAAACGATTTCACAAGGGAAGAGAGTGCAAAGGTTTGAAATTTGAAACTTTGAACTGGTGGAATTGACAAAGGCAGTCAAATCGATATTTATGGGATGTGATAGTCAAGCTCCCGAGGAAACAAAGATGCGACCCAAAACAACCATAAGTCCACACCATACTATTTTGGCTAAAAAGCCATCTCATTGCTGGCCCAAACTGTAGAGTATGAACAATGCACTTGGCCTTTGAAAATTTGGATTTCCCTAGAAAAGAATGTTTGTTCCTATCATTTTATTCAAAATAATACAAACAAAAGGTTGAAATATTTGGGGAAAATCAAGCATTTAGTGAAACGATACATGGCTAGGCGAAGAGAGCTCTAGAATCTCATATCGGAACCAATATTTAGGACCTAACATCAGAGTCTGTCACAAAATCTGATAACATGACCCATCACTAGAGTCTGAAGTCAGGACCTAGGGCTCACCAATAGAAAGTCCACACCAGGACTGACTCCAACAAAGGCAAGCAGAAGTCAAAGAATAGGCCCGAAATATCAGCTCCATGATGACGCAAATATTCCAAACAAGGAATCAGACAGCCTATTAAGTATTTTCCGTTCATTTAAACTAGACAACCGCCCAAAATAGTGCAATTCCGAGATTCTAGGGAGTGGGCCAGCTAATGGGAAACATGAATGGAATGTAACCGTCGTTAGTTTTATTTTTCTTGTAATAGAGTATTATAAATAATGAGAGAATCATGAGAACAAAGGATCGACCTTTTGGTAACCCAGTAATAATATAGCACTTCTTGTCAATCTCTGTATTTTTTTGTTTCCATTTTATTATTTGTAGAGTTTATTACACAAACAGTATTGTATGCATAAACCAGTACATATGTTAGTACACCATGAGTCTCGTCATGTTTAAAAGATCATGATGTTTTTCAAAATATATATAGCTACAATACAGATCTTGAAATGCAAGTATGCAAAAGATGTCTTCTAGATTAGTTAGAATGAGTTATTCTACACCGTGTGTCAGTAAGTTTTCGACTTATATTCCAATTGGCTAGAATAGTTACTAGTGGTTACTAGATCTGTACACACTTTAGTATGTATGTTTATTCAGTATTAAGGTTTATTAGGAGTTCTTACTAGAGGTTTGAGATAGAGATCCTGAAAAAAGCTCAAGAGAAAGTGTGTTCTGAAGCTAGCAGATTGAAGCCTTGAAGATAGGACATATATATATATATATATGTTTCCATAAAGCCTATTGTATATTTTATGTTTACTTAAGGCGTGAGATACTTACTGTGTTTATAGCTCACCCAACAACATTTGTTAGTTTTACAGGTTAGCAACGAACTTGAAGAGCCAATAGTGTTTCGGATAAGACTTTGAAGACAACGGATCACCCCAATTACAGTCAAGATTGTCATAGAGTCATTTGTATAGTCCTGGATCAAGTTACGAGTCCATAAAACCTTAGATGTATTTGTGTTGTATTATGTATAGTATATACATACTGAGCATGTCATTGTATAGTTATATATTGAGTTACAGGCTTGAGGCCGTTTTACATATTGAGTTGAGTTGGTTGTATTTAATTGTATTTGTAGATCACCGTTAGGTGTTGGATTTCACTTCAGGTTGCAAGACGTTTAGCATACATCATGCCGAAAATTTGTAGATCACCGCTAGGTGTTGGATTTCACTTCAGGTTGCAAGACGTTTAGCATACATCATGCCGAAAATTTAACTACATTAAAGACTTATGAAGATAAGTTATTCATGTTTCTTGTCGGTAGTATCCTGGCTCAGACGAGATGCTACGGCTATAAAACTGATATGATGGACCACTGATAAATTTAAAAAATGAGGTTTTTTTTTTTTTTTTTTGAATTTTTGCTAAAGATCGGATGAACTGCTTATAATTTCCCAAAAATAACTCCTTCAATATTATGATTTTTCTATTTGAGTTGATTAACTAAAATATAATAAAGAAAAAGATATTATGTCCGAAAATTTTGTCCTATTTCATGTCCGAAAAGGGAAATAGAAAACGAGTCATTTTTTATTTGCCTTTTTAGATATGAAATCGCGCAAAATTTTCTCAATGTTCATATGATAAATAAGTGCAAGGACCTTCAAGCTTGTTCTAAAACAAGAGATACACGGGCTAGATAAGACATTTAACTTGGTGAAACTCTGTTTAGCTCTTGGGTCCGAGGGACTTGGGCCCAAAAAAGTTCTAAACATAAGTACACTGTGGCCCCTTAAGTTTATAGAATTTCTATTTTGACCCTTTTAGATTTATAGTGTTGACATTATAACCCTTGATGAACCAAAATGGGTTAACTACCTAAAAGAATTTCATCATGTAAATTTCGTATTGATGGCCCCTTGAATTATATTATCCTAAGACTATAATCTTCTAAATTGAACACTTAAATGTCATATGCCTGCCCCAATACTTAAGAATTTTAACAGGTGTATTTCATTATGTACGGGTTAACAACAAAGGCAATTTGGTCATGAGACCTTTAACTTAACCGTATATATGTGGCACAAGATTTTTAAAAACAATATTCATATTAATATTGGATCTAAATTCTACTAAAACACTCTTTTGAGAGAAATCTTGTAGGATAAGGCAGTAGATAAATATGCTTAATAGAAAGAGTCATATGCATAGATACAACAACAAGCAACTCACTTGAAAATCATCAGTTATTAGTAAAATTATTATACAAGGAAAGTTGATTATTTTCTGCTAAAGTCTTACTATAAATATCTTAATTTACTATTGTCTTGAGGTATTCAGCTATTCGTTTATTCATTTCATGATTCAACAAACACATACACATTCCAGATTACTCCAACATGTGCTTGCACTTCTACATGCGTTATTTTCTCTCATTTTCTCCCAGAACAAACCCAACTTTCCCGCCGCCAAACCACCTGACCCGAACTTAAGCGGAACAAGTAAAACCTCATGCTACCCCAAGCTCCTACAAAACACACACCCTGGATTTGAAGCCAGGGCCTGAAGGCCAGATCTTACGCCCTACACCAACTTCATTGTTGGAGTATCTGTTACAAGTTTGCCTAGAAGCTCAGTGAACAAAAAAGAGATTAGATCTAGTAATTTCCATCATAAGGTGTTTTATCTTGTGTCCATAAAGACATTACATATTGGTTCATAGTTTTTCTCTTAAAAATGTTTGGATGTTGATGAGAAATTTCACCTACTAAATACTAAACCCTTCTGCCTATTAACTCTCAAACCCGGGTAACTATGAGCACCAAAACACATTAATGGCCAACTGAGATATGCTCAGAGGTTTGGTTCATGAGCTTGTACATATAGTTATGTATATATGATGTAAAATATCATAATATAAAATCACTCTCGTATATATATGATTATTATCTAAACTAGTTAACACATATTGTCACCTCTCATCATATTGCCAACCCATACCCTAATTTACAAAAACATTTGAAATAGTAGTAAAATATCATTCACATGCTTACATATTGCAATAACATATATACTAAATAACTATATTATCTCTATCTTATTCCTTCTACTCTCAAACTGTGCATATATATATACACATACAATAATCAAAAGGATCTATTATAGAAGCAGAATTTGATATTTAAAAAAACTTGATTAACAAAATTTGTAGCTTTAGTTATGAATTGGAGGCTTCCTTCTTGCTGGTGTGTAATCCACAGTAACCAATTCATCATCACCATACTTTTTCTTCAATCCATTTTCTTCAGCTGGTGCAATAAGCACATCATCTTGTCCCCTTTCTGCCACAACACTAGGCGGCAGTGCCCCCAAACTCCGTGCTACATATACACAAAAATAAAAAATAAAAAAACAAAGAAGACAAAAACAAATACATCCATTAAGGAATTGCTTCATATCAAACGATATCACAATCATTTGAACTTGAATATACAAAACTTACCTCCATTAGTGATGGAGATGAAGCAAAGAAAGATGAAAAACACAAAAACGAGATGCTTGCAAGAAACCCTAGCCATGTTATCAATTGATCTTTCTGGGTTTTTTTTTTGGGTATCTTTTTTCCTATGTGACTAACCCTCTTAGTTTTGGCTCCCATTTATAGGCACAAAGACAAGTAAACTGCTGCCTAAATTTGCAGACATGTTGAGCCATAGACGGTGACCTAATTTTTGTAGTCACCCAAAGTAGAGAAAATGCAATCAACATCAATGTCTGCTAATGTCTTTGCATGAAAAGGCTGTATGGCCTGGCAAGCTTTGTTTGCTTTGGAAATTTGATTATTTTCGATTAATCACTAGAGAAAATATTTGGTTATTGTCAAATGTGATTTTGTTTTTGAGTTAGGAAGAGTTCAATTCTTGTCCCCATGATAGTTGCATATTTTGCACACAAGAGGGATCCACTTTTATATCTTGCGCAAAGCTAAAGCAACAATATATTTATGTTAAATCTGATTTAAAGAGTTGATTAATTAACGCAAGATTTACCCTTTTTTTTTTGAGTTTTAGGTTTTAAGTGAACTATTTGGAGATATATATTAAGATGATCAAACAATATATTTATTGTTATAATTAGGTGAGGGATTAATCACAATCCAGTTGGAGTTCGAGGAAAATTATGGTGGAAATTGAAGTCCATGTTCCCATAAATGACCATATAAGTATCTAAACGAAGTTTAGAAGGAAAATGTTTACACAGGAAATTATCAATTTAACACCTAACGTTTAATGGAAGTACGAAAATATCAATTCAATAGCTATTGATTAGCGACCCCCTGAAGTTTGCAAAGATTACTACAAAACTAGTTTTTAATGACGTAGAATTTTTGACGGTTTTAACAAAAACACTCATTAAAAATAAAAGATTATGATTTTTATAAAAAATGTCATATTTTGTTGGACTATTTATGACAGTTTTTTCTATCAAGCCGTCATAATATTATAAATATGAGAACTAATGACGGTTATAAACCATAAGCGTCATCATTGATTTAGATATTTTAGGATGGTTTTTTCATGAAACCATCATAATGTTTTTTTTTATGAAATGATGACGGTTATTTTTTAATAATCGCCATATTTTCGATAGAAAAAGATGATGGTTATTTTTTATGAAAAGATGACGGCTATTATCTAATAACCGTCATATTTTTTAAAACAAAAGATGATGGTTATTATCTAATAACCGTCATCTTTTCCGTCATTGTTTTTTTTTATGAAAAGATGATTTTTTTAAAGTAAAATCATGACGGTTAGTATCTAATAACTGTCATCTTTTCACTGTTATTGTCACGACCCAAAATCGGGACCAATGATAACAAGGTAAATCAATAAAGCAAAATTTTAACAAGACCAGTCAAATGGTCAAAAAGTCAGCAGAAAACAGTCAAAAAGTTAAAAACATGACTTCGTCAAAAGGGACCAAAATATACAATTTCAAAACATGCCCCGAGGACTTTAAAACAAAAGAAAAAATTAAATCATATGGAAAATATTCAAAATATTCACACAGTTTAAATGTGAACAACTGTCGTGAAATATATAATTTAAATTCAAATAATGGTCTGACTATGTAATGCATCACCTAAATAACTACAAAATCTGATAATCTCAAATACAAGTCTATTACCTTCGGGAATACACCAGTACCGAAGAAACAAAGAAAGCTACTCAACACTCTCGAGGAATCAAACCCACTATTTTCTCTCTGAAGCTCCAAAACCAAAAACGCACCCGCAAGCTCGGAAGCTCCAAGGTCTAATTTGAAATATTAAATTGAGGGGTGAGCTAAACCACGTGCTCAGTAGGGATTAATGTACCCACCTTAATTGGTTTTACTAAAACCGTGCATGGTTAGTATAGTACATGGATATATATGCCCAATAAAATAATATCGAGGGTGCGAGTTAAGAAATAATTATAATTTATACATTTTATCAATATAAATAAAATATACATCCTCGACAACATTAAACATTTTAAATAAAAATGTGTGAGTGAAATGCCACACGGAGCCGCGTAATCGGATTCCCAACACTGGAGCACTGAATAATCAATGTGCCACAACGGGGCCACATAACAAACATGATCATATGCCACAGAGGACTCCTCTTGATCAAATGCCACAACGGGGAAATAATAAACAAACCTACGCAGGTTTGGGACTCTCACTCAGGCGCACGAAAAATAAAGAAAAATGAAGGGAAAAAAATGGCATTTTCACTTTGTTGTGTGAGAGAGAGAAGAAAAGAAATATTTATATAGTAGGATGGGAAATATTAGTCAACTCCTTAGATTTTTGTCAAATAGAGATTGAGTTAAACTTATAAAAATTTATCAATTGACCCATAAAGTTAAAAATTAAAAATTTTAACAAAAAGACTACAATAACCTTATGAAAATTTAGGGTCATTACTTTCTTCCCTCTTTCAAAGAATTTCGTCTCGAAATTCAAAATACACAGAAGGATCTCAGTGCAACATCATGTACGTAGGTCAAAAAGATGATTTTGTCTCAAACACTTTATTAATAAGCCTAAAAACATGATTTCATACAAAGCTATGTCATACAATTGCACCCATTAACAAAGTATTGCCCGCTTTGGGCCTCACAATATGAATGGATCTCAAATCCAAACCTTACACCCTCACGGGTTTGTTCGTGGTACCACTGGTTCCTCACCCAAGAAGGAAAATGAACTAAGAAGTTGAAAATGGAAAACATATACATAAAGTTACAACAAGACTGAAATTCCATAACATGACCGTAAATTACTATGAAATCTGAAAACTGAAACATCGCAATGTGGCCGCATGTAAACGTGAAAAATCAAAAAGCATGTCAAGACTTAAAACTACGTCAGGACTGCAAACATGTAAACGTAATCTGAAAACGTAATATGATTTGAAAGTACGTAAACATGACCTCAAAAGACATGATTCGTTTTAATGTCAAGTAAAATCTGATTGAAAATGCCCTAACGTCAAATGGAAATATAACGCAACATGCATAACGTCAAATGAAATCATGACATGACTGAAAATTATATAACACCAACTAAAGACATAAAAACACATGTAAACTGTAAAGATGAAAACATGATTACAAATTGTAAAACATAACATAAGCTGAAATCTAACCACGTAGCGAAAACGTAAATGTGAACTTGAATGCGAATGAGTCTATGAGGGTGATCAATCCCCATGTGGCATTACGAAAGGCATAAAAGAACGTCAAATAAAGTCGTGTAAATGGGACACGTAAGCTGGAAACATAAACTGTATACATGAAATTATGAAGAATGTCAACCGAAAACTAAAATCATGACACATGGAAGATGACAATTGACAGCATGTAAACATGAAAAATGAAGAACGTAAGTTGTGAACATGTAAACACGACACATAAAAGACGTTAATAGGCTGAGAATATGAAAACATGACTGAAAAATTGTAAAATGTAATATAATCGAAAACTGAACTACGTAGTAAAAACGCAAACATGATCTTGAAATCATGGTCATAAATTGAAATTGAAAATGAGAATGTGCACTTGACAACATAAAGTAAGTTGGCACAGTAACCATAAGCTGACACACGTACTGTCTTATGCATACAAGCTCATACATTGTTCATTACCTCTTTTGGAATATGTGTGGAATGAATGTCGTCCGAATAGAATCATAATCAGTACATTTAATTATGGGAATATGCCATGGAAAATGAAATTCATAAACATGTGGCACGTAATCATAAGCTGAAAATGTAACATGAAAACATAATTAAAAACATGAGTCGGGACTTGAACTGAAGACATAAACCGAACAAGTAAATTGATAACGTAAACTAATATATCAACTTGAAAACTTGAACCGAATATGTAAAATGTAAACGTAATAATTTAAACACATAAACACAGGAATATGGGAAACATCCACTCACAAACCCTCAAAACCTAATGAGTTCGCAACTAGGCTTACAACGCCCTACGGAATCCACAAACGACTGAAGAAAACACCAGAGAAGTTCAATGAACCAAACTTGACATTGACCAACTCTATTCCAAAAGATAGAACTTTGATAATTATGGAGCAATCTTTTACCCAAAAAGTAAGATAATAATGTTTTAGGCAGCCCATAATGGCCCAACTCTGAAGCTCTAGTCCTACAAGGTTCCAATCCTACGTCAACATCAAGGTGACAAATCATAATCTATTTGCGGACTCTTACAACAGACTATGTATTATATTACCAGACTTTCGCTACAAGATGATGCATATGGACCAAAAAATTGAAAACACGAAATCAAAACCCAAAATATTTCATGATATATGTCACATCCCAAAGAAAGTAAAGCTAGTGCTCTGATACCAAAAATTTTATCACGATAAAAAATCAGAGCCAATGACAACATGGTAAATAAATAAAGCAAACGGTCAAAAAGTCAGCAAAAAAGTCAAAAACTTGACTCAATCAAAGGGTACCAAAATGTAAAATTTAAAACATGCCCCAGGGACTTTAAAACAAAAGAAAATATAAAATCATACGGAAAATATTCAAAATATTCCCACAATTTAAATGTGAACACCTGTCGTGAATTAGATAACTAAAATTCAAATAATGGTCTGATTATGCAATGCATCACCAAAACAACGACACAGTCTGATAATCTCAAATACAAGTCTATTACCTCTGGGAATGCACCAATACCAAAGAAATGAAGAAAGCTACTCAACACAATCCGAACACCCTCGAGGAATCAAACCCACACCTTGCTCTCCGAAGCTCCAAAACCAAAAATGCACCTGTAACCTCCGAAGCTCCAGGGTATAATCTGAAATGTTAAATTGAAGGGTAAGTGAAACCACGTGCTCAGTATGGATTAATGTACCCACCTTAATTGGTTTTACCAAAACCGTGCATGGTTAGTATAGTAAATATATATATATATGCGCAATAAAAAAATATCGAGGATGCGAGTTAAGAAATAACTATAATTTATACATTTTATCAATATAAATAAAATATACATCATCGATAATTTTAATAATATAAATAAAAATTTGAGAGTGAAATGCCACACGGGGCCGTATAACCGAACTCCCAACACTAGATCGGTGAATAATCAATGTGCCACAACGGGGCCACATAACAACATGATCATATGCCACTGAAGGCTCCTCATCATCAAATGATAAAACAAGGCAATAATAAACAATCCCGGCGTAGGTTCAGGACTCTCACCTAGGGACACATCATCACCGTCCAAATAGCAACACTTGTGGCCACATAACAGTTGCCACAACGGGTCAACAGGGGTCAATAAGATGGGCCAAAACGGGGCTCCACACAAACAAGTGCCATAACGGGCTATATAATAACCAAGATGTACGCCACAACAGGGCTCCACAAGAGCTTATGTTTGGCCCTGAAATCGGGCTAGCATCGCGACGCCAATGGACTAGCGTCGCGACACGTAACAAGGAGGAGCTATATGCCTCTATTTTATTTGAGTGTGCATCGCGACGCTCAACACATGGCGTCATGATACGAAGAAAGATGAAGCTCTTTGCCTCAGGTCTGATCATGTGGGAGTCGCAACGCGGAACATTTACCGTCGCGATGCGCAATAAGAAATGTTCTTTGTTTCATTCTGATCGTACGAGTATCGTGACGCGCAAGACGTGGAGTCACGACACACAACAAGATTGGTTTAATCATATTTCAATTTCGACCTAGGATGTTAAAGTCAGTTAACACGTTAGCTATCCCGGCACGTATGCAATATGCATGAGCATCCACTACATCCATGACTATGATTAGCTTCTAGTTTATAAATGTTAATCATACTCGAATACAAGACAAACTAGCTTTTCTGTATGAACATCTTCAGTCTCATCCAGGATAATTAGAAATAGTTATTAATCTGTGAGTGGATATTTTCTTTTCAAGTTGATATTTACTTAATTGATTTTGATTTGAGATTTACTTTTAAACGTATTAGGGCGTTAGCCAAGTTGATTTTCAGTTATATTATGAATGAGCATGTTTTAGAAAGATTTGATTTAAAAAGCATGTTTATTATGATTTTGGAGGCATGAGGGAAAAACCCACCTCAGATGTAACTTGGAATTGACGGATTTAGAACATATGCATATGTAGATCAGAACTAGAGGGACAATGATACATAACTCCCCTAGATCCTAGTTCAGGACTAGGGATGACAGATGCCCCTAGATCCTAGATTGAGGGATATAATGATGGCATGCATTGGGGGACGACAATACGTAATGCCCCAATGACATGAATTTACACTCCTTGCTCTAGTTTAGTGGCTTGGGGGACGATGATACGTAATGCCCGAAGGCACTAGTTTAGGCGTATGAGGGACGACGATACATAACGCCCATATGCGTCAGGTTTTTTTTTTTTTTTAATAGATTCTCATAGACGTGATTTTCAGAAAAGATAGTTTTATGAAAGTGTTTTCAAGGGAAATAGTTTTATGAGAATCTCAGAGTTTTACAAACATAAATGATTTGCAGAAGAGTTTTAATAGAAAGAGATGTGTTTTCAGATAAGAAAGAGTTTTCAGAAAAGATCAGTTTTCCTTGAGATGATTTTGATTTCAGATAAAAATGAATGTTTCATAAAGTATTTGAGTTTTCGTTTTAAACTCTCTACTCACTAGGTTGTTCAAACGATTTAACCCCCCACTCTCAGTGTTTTTGTTTTACAGGTTTACTTGGAGGACGAGTTCGAGAGGATGGATACTGATGACAGTCACTAGGTTGTTTTAGTCCACCAGGTCGAGTATAGAGGCTCAGTATAGTCAGTGTCAAAGTAAAGTTGCATGTCAGTCATTAGTAATATATAAGTCTTTGTAATGTGTTAAAAGTGTTCATGAACAGAGTTTTAAAGAGAAGTAATATTGAGTGTAAAATTATGACTATTAAAAATGTATTCCATGTTGTTGAGTTAGGAAATGGTCCCTATGAATGAGTTTATGTTTGAAATGGAATACTAGCGATGTTCACAGTCAGTAAGTCAGAGGCTCTGGGGGATAGGACAGCCTAGTCCCTACCGGTAGCTGTTGGGGTTTTGGGCGGCAATTCGAGTAAACGCAGCGGAACGCGGAAAATCAAACTTTTCTGATTTCAAAAATTTTTCTTGGGTAATTAAAATAAAATAATTTATCTTAATTACTCAATACTTAAAAACTAAAATTTTTACCCAAAAATTAGATTTTTCAGTAATTACCGTTTTGCCCCAAAACTTTGTATTTTTGTCATTTTAGTCCTAAATTGTCAAATACAATTCTAATTGATTCCAAATAAACCCCAAAATGATTTTATACATGTATAATACATGAAAATACAATTTGCAACTCAAAGAAACTAATTTTCCAGAATTTACCGAATGGTCCCCATATTTTTAAGAATTTGCAATTTGGTCCTTTTTGTTCAAAACATGTCAAGATCAAATCCAAAAATTCCCAAATTTAATATACATCATATATACATCAAATCTCATCACATATATGAAAAGCCCCAAATTTTGTGAAGGTTAAGAACCATAATTTTATAATTTCACAAATTAACAAAATTAACACCAAATTAATTAAATTCAATACTTTAATTCAATTCCCACAAAACCAAACAAGCCTCACCATCATGAAATAACTCAAGAAAAATTATAGGTCAATCATGAGTGGCTAAGTAACTCTAGAATGGCAACTAACCATCAAATGGCAAAAGAATAAAAATAAACTAGTTTACATGCATTCTTTAAACATATACATGCTTCTATCTTTCATCCAAGTTCCCAATCATCAAAAACACATCCATAAAAGAGTAGAGAACAAACTAAGCTACACATGTTGAAGCCTAGTATATTAGAAATATTTTTCATGTAGGAAAAAGTAAGAAAAACTTACTAAAATACTTGATTTTCCAAGCTTTTCTTCCTTTTTTTCCCCTTTTTCTCTCAAAGCCTCTTTTGTATATGCTTTTAGGGTTCTTGAGTAATGAAACAAAAAATGAAAACATGACTTATATATTTATTCTCAAAAGCCAAGAAAATATAGGAAAACTATTGGCCAAGTTTCAATTTTTATTTCAATAATTAATTGGAAAAAGATTTAATTAAATTTGTGATCATTAAACACTTTGATGTTTATCACAAATAAACAAATTAAATCATGCCAATTTATCCAATAAATATAGGCCAATTAATCCAATTAAAAAATGCCATTTAACTTACTTTATTAAAGTAAACAAGATATTAATTATTTAATTATTTAATTATTCAACATTTGAATAATCAAATAATTAAATACAAATATCTCAAATATATGTATTATATTTACATTAAATAATCAAAATACATATATTAATAATAAATGTCAAATATCACAATTCGACATTTAAAAAATGGCCGAAAGATCTCAAACGCATGTATTATCATTTAACCGTTAAACGACATATAAATAATCAAATTTATTTATAAATATTGCTCTAGTTCTTTACGATTAAAAATCATTAGGGAGACTCTCTAGGTTCAGGCATATCCGTCACGAAATCCAATTTCGTGTCCATAATCTACCCACCCGTAAATTATGACAAACACGGATAAAATCTCTGAACCATACAGGTCGATGTCACTGCATACGTATAATCCTTCTGTCACAGGTATCCAGATTATCCCAGAGATATAGATATAAATGTCAAATCTTTATAGGTATAATCTCATCGACGATTCTATTAGCAATCTCTTAAAATAACACTTAGAACTGATTTCTACAGTGTACCACGGGCCTATGGATTTAACAGATTACTAATTCCATAATGGATACCTATGCTCTGTACACATAACTGATGGATCCTATCTTGATACGCACTGGATATCCAGAGGATCAGTCCACACTCAACGAACATGCGAAGGTCTAATCTAAATAGATCGGTGACGTGACTACCATCAAAGTATTGAGGATACCTCATATATCCACAGTGGTATCTCAAGTTGAAGGATCATTATGCTCACTCAACCCAAGAAGATTCTTATTGACGTTGGTGTACCATCTATTAAGAATATTTTGTGAGTCGTTCAGTGTTTATCCGATATAAACACCTACGTGTCTATATGAGTCTCCCGAGAATCATGGTTCATTGAGAAATCATTAGAATCCAACATTCCAATATACGACACGTACCGGTCTCAGCGGGTTTATTTACTGACCAATGTAAACCTTGACTAGGAACAATTAAAGAATGATACTGTTATGATAATGCTCAATGTAAGTTGCGACGCTTTTACAACTGTATCATAACCAATCACTCTATGGTCAGTTACGTCTTTACCATATAATAAAAGAATTTATATTATAGAAATTGTTTATTTTATTCATTAATAAAATATATACAAGAGTATTTACAAGGAAATACATAAGAAATTGGCGCTCAGAGCACCAACCCTAATAAAATCTCCCACTTGCTCTAGTGCCAATATCGATTGTATCTAATACCCATCGACTCCACATGCTTATCAAATAACTTCGGAGGTATGGCCTTCGTGAGCGGGTCTGCTACATTATCTTCACTGGGAACTTTGCACACGATAATGTCACATCGTGACACAATCTCTCGAATGATGTGGTATTTTCATTCCACATGCTTCGATTTCTGATGCGCCCTCGGTCCATTTGCTTGCGCAATAACACTAGTATTATCACAGTATAATGGAATCAGATTCTCGATACTCGGGATAACTCCCAATTCTGTGATAAACGTCTTAAGCCAAACAGCTTCTTTTGCAGTTTCAGAAGCAGCAATATATTCTGCCTCTGTGGTGGAATCACCTGTAGACCCCTGTTTGGAACTTTCCCAACAAACGGCACCTCCGTTAAGGGTAAATATGAATCATGATGTAGACTTTCTATCATCGGGATCTGATTGGAAATCAGAATCCGTATACCTATTAACCTGTAGTTCATTTCCTCAATATATGATAAACTTATCCTTAGTACCTTTAAGATACTTCAGGATATGTTTAACAACCATCCAATGGTCATTTCCTGGATTGGACTTATATCTACTGGTTACACTAACCGCAAAGCTAATATCAGGCCTCGTACATAACTTGGCATACATAATGCTACCCAAACATGAAGCATAAGGCTGATTAGATATTCTAATCTTCTCATATTCTGTTTGTGGAAACATCTTCTTCGAAAGATGAATGTCATGTCTGAACGGTATATTTGTTGTCTTACAGTTAACAAAATTGTATCGTTCTAAGATCTTATCTATGTGCTTGATTGGGATAACCCAATAAGCTTCCTTTCTCTATCCATATAGAGCTTTATACCCAAGATATAAGAAGCTTCACCCAGATCTTTCATGGAGAAATTCTTACAGAGGTAAGCTTTTACGCCTTGCATCATTCCTATATCATTCCCAATGATTAGGATGTCATCGACGCAACCCAAAATGCTGAGAGCACGCTGAAATTGAACGGTGACGCGTCGTGATGCAAAAAGGTTTGTGTCGCGACGTAGATAAGACAATGAGTGATTTTTCATTTCAAAACATTACTAAACACTTCCAATTTTCTCCCAATACTTCAAATACACTTAAAATCCAATTTTAACATCATAAACAACATCAACACATGTTTTACAACTAGCATATATGTATTCTAAATACTTATATGCATTTGTTTGAATCTAATCAAAAACCATTTTAGAATCCTAATTAGAGATGTCTCATGAACAATTCTAGTTCACCTAAAGGTGGTCAAGTGAATCTAGAATGGTAGTCATAGCTCTACGCTTTAATCTAGAGTTCCAAACTCTTATTAATTGTTCCATGTCTAACATGACCTAATACATAAGCATGTTGTGTTTATACTTCAAAAGTATCCTAACACAATTGATTAGCCTTATTTCAACATTAAGCTATGTGATCATGCACCTAATACACATATGAACATAGCTTATGAGAAGATCAAACTTTACCTAGTAAGCTTGATGTAAGATCCAATCTACTTCTCATTTGTTGAAATCATCGGAGAACCTCCAAGGTGTGCAAGCTCTACTTCAAAATCCAATCTCGATTTCCAATACTAGCAAGCTTCACTACAAGATCTAATCTTGATTTCTCCTTAATGAAATGTTTTAGAGACCTCCCAAGCTTCTCTAAATACTTCTCTAACTTAGGCTAATCTCTCAAGAATAACTTGTGTATAGCTTACTCAAGCTTTTGCTTATGCTTAACTTGTTCTTGTACTTGTAATTAAAACCTTCCATAAGCTTGCTATTTATAACAAAACTTAGGCAATTTTTAATTGATAAAAATTGTAATCAACTTTTAAGTGGGCTTAATCTAATTTGTCCAAATATTTATAATTAGGTGTGACTAATCTCCATTGTCTCCCACTTTGATTTAATCCAATTAAATCAAACCAAGGATTAGGAAATGGATTAGTTAAATGTTTTCCACTTTGATTTAATCCAATTAAATCAAGCCAAAACCACCTATTATTACATACTTACAATTAACATAATATCCTCAAATGGTAGAGATAATTATGATTTTATAATTAAGACCTTGTGTAATTATTGAATTAATCCAATTAATCCAATTAGGTCAAAGTAATTAATCAATGTTATCCAATAACACTTGATTATCTTAATTGATAATTATAATATCGAATATTATCTTTTATAAAAAATAATAGGCTATCCAAGTGCTCAATGAGTAAACTTCATATTGGAACTCTCTAAGTTTAGACACGTTCGTCATATAAGCCTAGCTAATATGTACGAAATTCAGCCACCTCCGAATTCGTGAAGAACATGAATGACCTTTCTGAACTATACAAGTCGAAGTAATCACACATGTTTAACAATCCCTCCGTCGTAGGCTATCCGAGTTGTGCTTAGGAAATATAGAATATACCGTCAAGTTTCCAAGGCGCACATCTCATGTCAACATGTCCACGATTCTTCATAACTGATGCGATCCACCATAGGTGATCGACTTTGGCCAAAGATTTAATAATCATGACTTTACTAACATGGATACCTAAACCCTTTATGGTACACATACGGGCCGAAAGATCCTATCTTGCTTCGCACTTGATTACTGAGTGCATCGGTCCACACCTAACGAACATCTAGAGGCCAGACCATGAAAGGTTTCTGACATACATGGCATCAAAGTGTGGAGGATCTCACACAAAATCAATGTTATCCTATAGTCAATGGATAACATATGTTACTCGACTCGAGGAGATTCCTATTGACGGTGGTGTGTACTCCCAACTATTAGGAATCACCTATGAGTCATTCAGTATTCGCTCCAACGAATACCTACAAATCTATATGAGTTTCCAAAACTCATGGTACATCGGGTTAAACCATTGGAATTCCAATTCCAATATACGACATATGCTAGTCTTCTAGGTTATAGGAATTTAACCGTATTCCAAAACCAACGACTAGGAATATTTACTTTAAGAATAATTTACACCTAGTGTCAAGACTATTCTAAGGTCGATGTCATTCTTAGCATATCTATACATCAATTTAATACGCATAATGACAATACCATTAATGAGGTATGAAATGAAAAATGTAGTTATTTTATTAATACTATTACTTAATTAAAGTAATCACAGGAGATTTATGACAATAAAGTCATTAACTTTATTAGGTGAAAATTTTAATTTAAAACATGCAATACATATCCAATATGTTTTATGCATAATTAAATTAAAATTATTATGGCATAGATTCAAAAACATGTGTTGTGTGGTTAAGTCTTGCCTCTGATACCATTCTGTTGGGGCAGTTATGGAACCCCTAGGGTCGGATCGGTACCCCGGGCAACGAAAATGGGTATAACCCATGGATTTCAAAGATAGCTGTATTTTAAAATATTTTTATGTAAAACTAAATTCCGATATGAGTCCGTAGGAAAAAATGGGGACCCTATCGGAGTCTGGAAGCTCCGGAACGGAGAAAAACAAGTTTTAGTATGAATCAGGTATTCGAGTCGTGACGTAAGTCTTGTGCGTCGCAACGCAACCCAAAATACCGAGAGCATGCTGAAATTGAATGGTGAAGCGTCGCGACGTAAAAGGGTTTGTTTCGCGACGCGCAGCTTTGTGTCGCGACGCAAAAAGGTTTGTGTCGCGATGAAGATCAGACATTGAGTGATTTTTCATTTCAAAACATTACTAAACACTTCCAATTTTCTCTCAATACTTCAAATACACTTAAAATCCAATTTTAACTTCATAACCACCATCAACACATGTTTTACAACTAGCATATATGTATTCTAAATACTTATATGCATTTGTTTGAATCTAATCACAAACCATTTTAGAATCCCAATTAGAAATGTCTCATGAACAATTCTAGTTCACCTAAAGGTGGTCAAGTGAATCTAGAATGGTAGTCATAGCTCTAAGATTTAATCTAGAGTTCCAAAATCTTATAAATTGTTCCATGTCCAACATGAACATCTTTGACCTAATACATAAGTATGTTGTGTTTATACTTCAAAAGTATCCTAACACAATTGATTAGCCTTATTTCAACATTAAGCTATGTGATCATGTATCTAATACACAAATGAACATAGCTTAGGAGAAGATCAAACTTTACCTAGTAAGCTTGATGCAAGATCCAATCTACTTCTCTTTTTTGAAATCGTCGGAGAACCTCCAAGGTGTGCAAGCTCGACTTCAAGATCCAATCTCGATTTCCAATACTAGCAAGCTTCACTTCAAGATCTAATCTTGATTTCTCCTTAATGAAATATTTTAGAGACTTCACAAGCTTCTCTAAACAATTCTCTAACTTAGGCTAATCTCTCAAGAACAACTTGTGTATAGCTTACTCAAGCTTTTGCTTATGCTTAACTTGTTCTTGTACTTGTAATTAAAACCTTCCGTAACCTTGCTATTTATAGCAAAACTTAGGTAATTTTTAATTAATAAAAGTTGTAATCAATTTTTAAGTGGGCTTAATCTAATTTGTCCAAATATGTATAATTAGGTGTGACTAATCTCCATTGTCTCCCACTTTGATTTAATCCAATTAAATTAAGCCAAGGATTAGGAAGTGGATTGGTTAATGTTTTCCACTTTGATTTAATCCAATTAAATCAAGCCAAAACCACTTATTATTACATACTTACAATTACCATAATATCCTCAAATGGTAGAGATAATTATGATTTTACAATTAAGCCCTTGTGTAATTATTGAATTAATCCAATTAGGTCAAAGTAAATAATCAATGTTATCCAATAACACTTGATTATCTTAATTGATAATTATAATATCGAATATTATCTTTTATAAAAAATAATCGGTTACCCAAGTGCTCAACGAGTACACTTCATATTGGGACTCTCTAAGTTCAGACACGTTCGTCATATAAGCCTAGCTAATATGTACGTAATTCGGCCACCTCCGAATTCGCGAAGAACACGAACGACCTTTCTGAACTATACAAGTCGAGGTCATCACATATGTTTAACAATCCCACCGTCATAGGCTATCTGAGTTGTGCTTAGGAAACATAGAATATACCGTCAAGTTTCCAAGGCACACATCTCATGTCGACATGTCCACGATTCTTCATAATTGATGCGATCCACCCTAGGTGATCGACTTTGGCCAAAGATTTAAGAATCGTGACTTTACTAACATGGATATCTAAACCCCTTATGGAACACATACGAGCCGACAGATCCTATCTTACTTCGCACTTGATTACTGAGTGCATCGGTCCACACCCAACGAACATCTAGAGGCTAGACCATAAAAGGTTTCTGACATACATGGCATCAAAGTGTGGAGGATCTTACAGAAAATCAATGTTATCCTATAGTCAAAGGATTACATATGCTACTCGACTCGAGAAGATTCCTATTGATGGTGGTGTGTACTTCCAACTATTAGGAATCACCTATGAGTCATTCAATATTTGCTCCAACGAATACCCACATGTCTATACGAGTTTCCAAAACTCATGTTACATCGGGTTAAACCATTGGAACTCTAATTCCAATATACGACATGTGCTAGTCTTCTAGGTTATAGGAATTTGACCGTATTCCAAAATCAACGACTAGAAATATTTACTTTAAGAATAGTTTACACCTACTGTCAAGACTATTCTAAGGTCGATGTCATTCTTAGCATATCTATACATCAATTTAATACGCATAATGACAATACTATTAATGAGGTATGAACTGAAAAATATAGTTATTTTATTAATAAAAAATAAAATATATAATTAGGATTGACACTCCAAGCACCAAGTCCTTCAAATGGAAGAAATGAAAAGTGCCACGATATCTAGCTAGCAAAAATCATACATAGGTCATGACAAGAAAGCATATTCCATTTCATGCCACAAGTTTTCTTTTATCCGTGAATCATATTATATGAGTCCATGATGAACTATCGCCTCAGTTATGACTTACAAGTCATGACAGACTGGGTCTAGTATATAAATCACATCATCCTATCAACATAGGGAAGACCATAATAATGTAGCTTGGTACAATTGGTGAATCTGGTTTGGTTAAGAAAATGCAATCAGTTGCTAACTGATAGGTTATGAAACAACATGTAGAACTGAGTAAGTTATGGTAAGTTACTCAACATCATTGAATCTCAAGTCTAACCAGATTTCAGAAGTTTAACCTTAAATGGGATTCAAGGATGAATCCAATTTAAGGGGGGAGTATGTAACACCCATATAATTTTGACATAAATTTCGACGATCGCTTCGTTGTGCATGATGTGATATGTGACATAAATCATGAACGAGTGTGAATATGCTCGTGAAATTACATTTCTGGAAATTCGATAAATCTTTTACATTTCCAGTATGAAATTACTTTTTTGTTCCATATCGAATTGCCTTTAGTATTTTAGCCATGACTTTTACATACAATGTGTAATTTCACTGAATTTTATATCTTAATAAAGCTAAGACCCATACCTATAACTTTTAAGTTAATAATTTTTCCAAATTTAAACCAGAAATAAGTCCAAAATCATGATTTCCATGGCTGCTACAGTGTTACACGTGATTGCCTAAATTTTTGCCATATGGCGTAGTTTCTAGCCACTCCTTGTAACTTAGAAATCAGCCCCTTACTTATATAAACCTCCTACTATTCATTAATCCTCAAAAATCGGAAAAGAAACATGAAATGTAGAGCTCTATCATGCCATTTTCGGTTCTTCAAAGGTTTCCAATTTCTCAAGAATATTTTGATGATTCCAAGCTCTATCTTCACACAAGTAAGCTTCATATCTTCCTTCCATCCTTTAATTCCAGTTTTGGGCATAGAAAACAAAATCCCCAAATCCCCAAATCTCCAAGCTTTTCCTATCTTTGCATTTAACTTATAATAGAGTTTGTAGCATGTATTTTCATGCATCTTATGATATATTACTCATGCATTGAGCTTTATTTTATTGAATGCCCAAATTATGGAAACCCTAGGTATTGAAATAAATTAGGATCTATAAGATTGAATGTTGTTTTGATGATGGAATGTTAGTTTAGTCATGTATGAATATTGTAGTTGATCTAGCCTGTTTCATGTTGAAGAATTTTTTTTGATCATGGAGGATGATGATTTTCGGCCAAGCTATATAGAGAGGAGAGGGATGTTTTGTATGTGTTATGAAGTCTTAAATCATATTGTTGCGCAATGTGATGGGTGGTAAATGTATCACTATTTCCCACTCATTTAACCTAATATTTTGTATATTTTCTTGAGTTTTGTGAATATTTTGATGTGTTTTGTGATATTTTGTAGATAAATAAAGTTTCAGGACTCTCTGGAGGTGATTTGGGGCCAAAACTGTGAAAAACGGACAAAAGGGCAAAATCATCATTTGGCGCATCGCGATGCGCTTCCGGCATCGCGAGGTCTAACATGCGCCGGGGACACGTGTCAGAATCTGAGAAGTTTAAATTTGCTAACATGCGCCGAATTTGCTAACGTGCGTCGTGCCACGTGTCATCATTCTATGGTGCCGACAATCACCATCGCCACGTATCATCCACGTCATCGCCACATCATCAGAAGACCGAGTCAAATTCCGAGTCAGCTTGCAACTTGGCGTCCACGTCATCATCAGCCAATCACAGCGCGCCACGTGTCGTAATCCTACGATGCCGACAAACACTATCGCCATGTATCACCACGTCATTGCCACATCATCGCCATGTCACTGCCACGTCAGCTCAATTATTGAATTAATCATCCAAATTTCCATGTCATCAGATAAGAATCTCGGCAGACCAATCAGAGCATGACACGTGTCAGCATCGCGACGCAAGAAAAAATTGCGCGTCGCAACGCGGAGACCTTATTGACGCCTATAAATTCAACTCGAAATTTCAGTTTCAGATGTACCTTCCTCTCTGTAATTCTCTGAATAAATAAGGAGTTTGTATCTAGTTTTCTTTTCAGTTTTGTAATTAATTTAATTTACTTTCTGTAATAGTAATAGTAATTTACTTTATTTACTTTTTCAATTTTTACTATTCAGCTATGATGAGGTAACTTCCCCCTGCTAGGGTGAAAGGTAAAACTTTTATTACTGCTATTTAGATTAATCTCCCTTAATTATAATATATTCACTATTTAAAATTTGACTTAACAAAGATATCGCTATATTGGTCGATTGGTAATCAATTATAAACTAGTTTTAATCTGACTAGGCATGGATACCGCCTGATTGGTCGGTTGGTAATTTCCGCCTATATGGCTAGATTATGGACAAATATTGATACCGCCTTTATGGCTGGTTGGACTTAATTTGACTTAATCAGGTTACCGCCTATATGGCTGGTTGGTAATATCATCACAAGTTATATATTATATTAAGGGAGATATCTAAAATAGTAGTAGTAGAAGTAGATTCTTTAACCCTAGCAATTTATTGTAATTTTACTTTTCAGTATTTACTTTACCGCATTTACTTTTCAGCATTTTACTTTATGTCTTTTATTTTTAAGTTTTTACTAGCCCTAGTTATGTGTCGTAACTAAGTTAGTTATCTGGGGTTGTGATGAATTCCAATATCACCGGGTTATAAGGGGTTATTTTATAGTTTGGGTAATTTAAAGGTTTACTTATTATGTCTTAAGCTTAATGCGTCTTGTTAAATGGCCATTAATAAGATTGATCTAGTAAATCTAAAATAAACTTGACAAGGGAATTTTAGGTTTCAGCCTTAGACTTAGTAGCCCACGATCTTCCTTGAGGATAGATAACCATTTAATAAATTTCCTTACATGATAGACATATACCTGTCGGGCGGGGGTAACCATAATTGGAACTTAATCTTAATGAATCCAGGTAATTTGATTGACATAGACATATGGTTCAATTAGGTTATACTGGGTATTTGCATCTGACCATCGATAGAGGCTTTTGCATAATTTCGTGTTCCAGGTTAGTAAACCGATAAATTACACAAACATGAAATAACCACTTCATCTTTTAAAAGATATTGGAAATATTCACAACCCTGGATAGTTTCTTAATATTGAATTTCATTTAATTTAATTTTGAGCAATTTTATTTATATATTTTTAAGTTTAAAATCATCACCATTTCAAATCAATCAATCAACCTGTTAGATACTAGTAATCATTTGACCTCATATAATTAATAGATTAGATATTAAGTCCTCGTGGGATCGATACTTTTTATACTACTTAAACGATACGTGCGCTTGCATTATACGCATGTGAAATAAAGCATTCCAGCATAACGTTCAGGCAGTCACGTCTAGCTGACGACGTTAAACTTAGCACTAGCTGGGAGGCAACCCATGCAATTTGTGTATATATTGTGATTTGGTGTGCTTTCATTTTGTGTGTTTAGTTTTTGCAGGTTAAGTCATTTCAGGATGGAAGAAGTTCTTGCAAATATTCACAAGCAATTTCCTTCTCTCCCTCAAAAATCTCTGATGAAAGTCTACAAAGCTCGCTTGGAACGAATGAGACTACTTATGATCAAAGGTATTCCTACTGAAATTCGTTGGATTATTGAAGCAATGGTCTAATTGGCAGGTGAGTCCTCTGATCCTTTTATTTCACATCTGTCTGGTTTAGGAAGAAACACCTATGCTAAAAAGAGAAGAGCCAAAAGAATGGGTGTATGCTACAAATGTGCTCGCATGTTTTGTAATACTCATTGTCGTTCTTTAGGAATGATGTCTGATAACCGTGAAGATAAGATTAATTTCATTAGGGATGGCTTGAGTAAGGAGTCTTGTAAGACATATCTAAAACCCTTGAGACGCATCCCAGTGGATATGTGTATCATGAAATTTGTGTGTTATATGCACAATTCCAAAAGGAAAGACAACAATTAAGTCTCAGAAATCTGACTAAAAAAGACCTTGTTTGCCAATTTATAAGAAAATTGGATGGGAAGCTTGTCCCTGACGCATAGACGTCATTTAAGCCGCTTCTTTTCTTGTAAATATTATATCTCTTTGTCTTTTTCTAATAATTGTGATTTGTTATTTTATTTTCTCTGACAAGATCCAAACCTTTTTGACTATCATGATTTATTTTACTGTTTAACTAATAATTATCGTTTGGCAGGTACTAGTGCTATTATTTTTACTCACCCTTTTCAGGTGTTATAAATTCAATTCATCTTTGTACTTTTGAAGGCATCCAGATTTGAGAAAAGAAACATACATAAAATGGAAGCTACTTCAAGAAGACAAGTTGTAAATATCTGTGTCTTTTGTGGTACTAGTGTTGGTACTAAGCCAAAACACGTAGCAGCGGCACATGAATTGGGACTAGTAATAGTTGAGAAGAATATGCACCTAGTATATGACGGAGGTATTCTTGGATTAATGGTGATCGTTTCAAAGGCCGTACATGATGGAGGCAGTCAAGTTCTAGGAATCATCCCAAAACCCTTGGCATAGGCGGATCTTATAGGATCATCAAACAGAGAAGAACTGATCGTGCCAGGTATGTCTGAACGACTGGTGGAAATGATTAACCGTGCTGATGCTTTTATTGCTTTGCCAGGTGGTTTAGGTACGTTGGAGGAGATTTTTACAGTGCTATCTTGGGCGAACTTGAACATACACCAGAAACCAATTAGATTGTTCAATGCAGATGGATTTTATGATTTTCTTTGTGTATTTCTTGATGATGCCCGGAGAAATGGGTTCGTATCAAAACCTCTAAAAGAACTCCTCTTCACTGCCAGAACTACCCAGGATTTAATTGAACAAATTTTAGCCTATGAACCATAAATTGACCATATCCTTTCTAAGATAAAATGGTCCGATAATGATCGTGGTAAGAAGCGTCGGATAAATCTGGATCTTAACCTTTAAATTTTCCATTAAGATGTAGAATTTCAGCTAACCAGGTATTATCTTCTAAACTCTCATTCTACTGTTTAAGACATTAGGGACAATGTCTCATTTAGGTTTGAGGGTGGGGAATAGTTGATTAGTATCTTGTTTGTATATTGTTTTTATTGGTAGTCCAAAAATTTTCGAAAAATAAAAAAAAAATTGAAAAATTTTACAAAAATCAAAAAATATTTTATGTTTTTGTGTTTTTAATTTGATTAATCGGGTGAAATTGGTGAGAGATAGCTGTGTAAGGAGTTCCCATTTCTGATACGTATCTCAACCCATTTTCGGAAAAAATTAATTTTTGTTTATTTCCTTTTGAATTATTTAATTTGTAAATTCTCCATAAAAGTGACTAAAATGGATCTTCATATGCTCAGTTGGCATGTATTATCAACATGCATGGTAACATACGGACATAAGCTGTAATTGAAAAGTTTGTAATATTCGGTGCTCTAGTTTAAGTGGAGGAAACATCTCAAAAAGCAATGGAGTAAAAGAAAAAAAATATGAGATCCGAGTTATTAAGCCTGTAAGGGTGTTTTAACACCTAGTGCCCTAAACCTAACTGGTTTGGGAGTCACTGGCCCAACACTCGCTACATGGATCGAAAGATGCTGCAAAAATATATATATCTGAAGTCTGAGTAATTAAGTCCTTTGGGGTGTCTTAACACCTAGTGCCCTAAAGCTAACTGGTTTGGGAGTCACTAGCCCAAAGCTCGCTACATAGATGGAAGATATTGTATATAAAAGAAAATCAAAAAGAAAAAAAAAATCAGCAAAATCAGAAAAATTATTCCATTGCTGCAAAAAAGTGTGAATTTTGATAAAATTTTAGAACAAAAATATTACTCTCTTCTCAACTGTACTTGTGACTGTTGTGGGCGAAAATGAGTTGTTTAATATTTTGTTGGCCGTGTATATGGAGAATGGTAAATATAATCAGAGAGTTTACTTATTCGGTAATTTAGAAAGAAAGAAAACAACTAGTAACTTGGAGTAGAAGTTTCACCTGATTAGTCACTAACTTCTTTATTCTCTTTTCTCTTATCTTTTTGCTTTTGTGTGCATTAGTTCTTACTATCTTTTTACTTTGTAAAATATTTGTGGGTATCGTTGCTGTAAACCCTCACGAGACTACAACTCGTCCACTAGAGACATCTAAGGGTTTAAAGGCTTGTTGCATACGCTAAATGCAACCGTGATCCCTACGAAAGTGGCTTAGTTAAATTTTATTTTAAAGATGTTTATGTTATTTTATTTTGTGTTTTGCTCGAGGACTAGCAAAATATTAGGTTTGGGGGTGTGACGAGTGGTAAATGTATCACTATTTCCCACTTATTTGACCTAATATTTTATATAGTTTCTTGAGTTTTGTGAATATTTTGATGTGTTTTGTGATATTTTGTAGATAAATAAAGTTTCAGGACTCTCTGGAGGATATTTGGGGCCAAAACAGTGAAAAACGGACAAAAGGGCAAAATCATCATTTGGCCCGTCGCGACGTCTAACGTGCGCCGCCTCATGCTACCATGAACGGGGGACACATGTCATAATCTGAGAAGTTTGACTTTGCTAACATGCGCCGAATCTGCTAACGTGCGTCGTGCCATGTGTCAACATCATAACCTATCATGCTAACGTGCGCCCTGCCACGTGTCATCATCCTATGGTGCCGAAAATCGTCATCGCCACGTGTCATCCACGTCATCGCCACATCATCAGAAGACCGAGTCAAATGCCGAGTTAGCTTGCCACTTGGTATCCACATCATAATCAGCCAATCACAGTGTGCCACGTGTTGCAATCCTACGGTGCTGACAATCATTATCGCCACGTGTCGCCACGTCATTGCCACATCATCTCCACGTCAGCTTAATTATTGAATTAATCATCCAAAATGACACGTCATCGGATAAGAATCTCGACGGACCAATCAGAATGTGACACATGTCCGCGTCGCGACGCAAGAACAACTTACGCGTCGCGACGCGAAGACCTTATTGATGCCTATAAATTCAGCTCGAAATTTCAGTTTCAGATGTACCTTCCTCTCTGTAATTCTCTGAATAAATAAGGAGTTTTTATCTAATTTTCTTTTCAGTTTTGTAATTAATTTAATTTACTTTCTGTAATAGTAATAGTAATTTACTTTCTTTACTTTTTTAGTTTTTACTATTCAGCTATGAGGAGGTAACTTCCCCCTGCTATGGTGAAAGGTAAAACTTTTTTTACTGCTATTTAGATTAATCTCCCTTAATTATAATATATTCACTATTTAAAATTTGACTTAACAAGGATACTACTATATTGGTCGGTTGGTAATCAATTATAAACTGGTTTTAATCTGACTAAGCATGGATACCGCCTGATTGGTCGGTTGGTAATTTCCGTCTATATGGCTGGATTATGGACAAATATTGATACCGCCTTTATGGCTGGTTGGACTTAATTGACTTAATCAGGTTACCGCCTATAGGGCTGGTTGGTAATATCATCACAAGTTAATATATATATTAAGGGAGATATCTAAAATAGTAGTAGTAAAAGTAGATCCTTTAACCCTAGCAATTTATTGTAATTTTACTTTTCAGCATTTACTTTACCGCATTTACTTTTCAGCATTTTACTTTATGTCTTTTATTTTTAAGTTTTTACTAGCCCTAGTTATGTGTCGTAACTAAGTTAGTTATTTGGGGTTGTGATGAATTCCTATATCACCAGTTTATAAAGGTTATTTTATAGTTTGGGTAATTTAAAGGTTACTTATTATGTCTTAAGCTTAATGCGTCTTGTTAACTGGCCATTAATAAGATTGATCTAGTAAATCTAAAATAAACTTTACAAAGGAATTTTAGGTTTCAGCCTTAGACTTAGTAGCCCATGATCTTTCTTGAGGATAGATAACCATTTAATAGATTTCCTTACAGGATAGACATATACATGTCGGGGGGGGGGGGGTAACCATAATTGGAACTTAATCTTAATGAATCCAGGTAATTTGATTGACATAGACAAATGGTTCAATTAGGTTATACTGGGTATTTGCATCTGACCATCGACAGAGGCTTTTGCATAATTTCGTGTTCCAGGTTAGTAAACCGATATATTACACAAATATGAAATAACCACTTCATCTTTTAAAAGATATTGGAAAGATTACAACCCTGGATAGTTTCTTAATATTGAATTTCATTTAATTTAATTTTGATAAATTTTATTTACATATTTTTGAGTTTAAAATCATCACCATTTCAAATAAATCAATCAACCTGTTAGATACTAGTAATCATTTGACCTCATATAATTAATAGATTAGGTATTAAGTCCTTGTGGGATCGATACTTTTTATACTACTTGAATGATACGTACGCTTGCGTTATATGCGTGTGAAATTACCGGTCACAGTGGTTATGTAAAATACTGATAGTGTTAGCTAAAATTAAAAGAAATGTAGAATTTAGGCATGTCGCATACCAAGTGTTCGACGTAATGCAAAACTCGAATTAAATTAAGAAATTAAGCTTGTTTTTTATGTTATTTAGAATTTTTATAATATTTGAAATTGTGTTGAGGGTTGTTGGATTAAATGTATTAAATTAGACGATGAAATAAGGAGGATAGATAGCGAAGTCAGTTTCTGTCTCATTCCAGCAGGCTATGTTTTGTCGCTTATACTTGAGTTATTTATGTCCGATTGATGAACATTAAAATCCTTGATTGTACATAAGGTAGTAACATATTCAAAATTCATAATTTTTAGACTTAAGATGAGGTCGAGCCAAATTTTTGATTTTGGGGGACCTGCTGCCACTGCACCTAGTTTTTCAGCTTGAACAACCCATGAACTTTGGATTATAACTTGAGTTTCTAAAATCGAAATTTAGATCCGTAAAAACTGACATAAACTAGACATAATAAGGTCCATTTATTAAAAGTTTAGCTCATAATTCATTCCCAATTAAGTACTGTAAATTTTCAAAATTAGACGTTAAGCATTGGGTTTTCAGCGACTTAATAGAATCTAAATTTCCACTCCCGCACTCATGTAACTCAAGACCTTAGCCCGTAAAAATTTGTAGATCATGTTATAAGTTACTAACTCAGCAAAGTCAAGTATGCATGCATTGTATATTTTATTTATTGATCGAAAGCATATCTCACAACTTATATTCTAATAAAGTTTTTTGATTATAGATTATCGGCATGAACCGTGACTTTCTTCGATACCATGAAGCAGTGCCAGTAAGTTTCCAAATCTCTTAGTGGATATTTTATTTTATAATATTTTATTGATTTTATAAAGTTATATGAATTTATTTATATTTAAGTTATACTTTGAGATGAGACCAAGTTTCCAAAATAATTTGACGAGTTAAAAATATTTTTAGATTAGTTGAGAAATGTTGTCATGTTTTTGATATTTTGAAATGATTTCTTTTATGAATTTTTCATAGATTGGGGGAAAAACTCAATCTCATAGACTTTTGGAATTGACAGATACAGTAGAAATGTGCACATGTAGTTTCAGGACTAGGGGGACGGTGCTACATGACGCCCACTAAATCCTTGTTTAAGGGTCAGGATGTCAGCATTGATTAGCGCTCATGTCTCTAATTTAATGACTTGGGGGACGACGAGACATAATTTCCTAATTCACTAGTTAGACGTGTGAGGGGACAACGATACATAATGCCCCAATATATCAAATGTTTTTCCAGATGAGATTTTCAAAAACTACAGTTTTATGGAATAATTTCATCAAGAAATAATTTTATGAGAGATCTTAGAGTTTTATAGAAAGAAAGAAGTTCTTAGAAAAGTTTTGTAGAAAGACATTTCTTCTCAAGCAAAAGAATTTTTAGAAAAGATAAGTTTTCTTGTAAAATAAGAAGATTTCGGTTTCAGGAAAGAAATTTATCATAAAGCATTTTAGTTCTCGTTTTAAACTATTCACTCACTAGGTCGTTCAAACGATCCAACCCCCCTTGCACTCTCTAGTGTTTTCTGTTTTACAGGTCTACTCGTAGGACGAGCTCGAGAGGATGGATACCGATGGCAGTCTCTAGGGTTATTTGATCCATACATCAGTCAGGTCTGAGGTATATAGATCAGTCAATGTTGTAATAATTAAAGTACAAGTCGAGTTTAAGTTGAATGAGAGTCTTTACTTAAGGTTGTCAGAGTCAAAGTTACCAGAGTTTAGCATAATAAGTTCAGAGTTGTAAAATACAAAGTTTACTTAATGAAATTAAGTTGGGCATGTAGCCCTCCAGTGTAAGTATGTGACTTGTGATTGTCAAATAACAAGAAAGGCAGTAGAGTTCGATTAGTTAGTCAGTTAGTTAGAGGTTGAGGGAGATATGGTAACTTGTCACCTGCCGGTAGCATCTCCGAGAGGGGGATAATACAGTATCATAGCCTAGTGTTAACTATGCATTGCATCAATTTGTAGAATTAAATGTTGATTATATGGTCTTATATTAGGTTCGTCACTGGTTGATACTAGGGTCTAGGTGTGGGCCCACTCCCGGTGGTTGGTTAGATGGGGTCCACGGTAAGGACTATAATATATATTTTTTAATACAGCAAAAACGATGATGATTTTAAGGTAAGAACTGTCATAAAATAAGAATTATCATAAGAAGCCCTTTAAAACCGTCATAAAAGGCCTATTTTGTAGTAGTGAAAATGTAATAATTTTTCACTTTCCTGATAATAGCTAATAAATTTTGTTGACGTTATAAGGGCATTTAGTCATTTAAGACAATGATGTCACATTTTGTAATATCCTAAATTTTTGAAACAATTTTGAAAGTTTACCGAATTGAAAGTTTGGTCTCGTAATGAGATGACGTTGGAGAATAAATATTTTAGTGCTGACATATGTGTTGGAATGTCTTCAAGAGAAGTTCCGTTGAATTGTAAATCGTGAAATTTGAAAAGACCCATTACGCGATTTAAGTATATTATTTTATGTGGAGAAATTTTATTATTTCAGGTATACAAATAGTAAACAAACTTTTATTGAGATGATATTTAATCCATTGGAAAGGTTTTTCGAAGGCGAACAACTGTTATGGTAAGTACTTTTCCAAATTTACACCTGAAGGGCCTTAAAAATACGAATTTCCCAGTTAGCATAATGTTAGAGATGTAGATGAAATTTTCAAAACATTTCCCTTATATACCATAACTTCTCATTAATCACAAAATAGCCTAGAACCAATAGATAAGAAAAGAAGATATATAGGATGCATACAGTAACAAGAGAGTTCAATACATATAGTGATATAGATATTGAGGTAGGAATGTAAAGGAGAGACCTCAGGATAAGTGATGAAAGTTGAGGAATCCTAGAAAATTATATAGTCGAAGCATATTTCAATGGAATGATTAATAAATTTCCCTATTAGAATTCCCAAACTCTAAGTAAGCTTATGGACACCTAACCAGATTGTCATCAAGTTTATGAAAGTAATAGAAATGCGGGTTCACAGATCCCTATGGAATATATGTACACACATTTTTACTTAGAGCCCAGTAAGGAACATAATCAGTAAAGAAGCATATTTGACAGAGTATACGGATTATGAGATAGCTAGATCGCCAAGCCAACGAGTGAAACGAGACATAAATAAGAATCATAGATGGTAATGTTTTTATATAAGATAGAATAATTTGAAAACATGGAAAATAGAGCTAAATCTCAAAATTATCATTGAATTGAGAACCTTTAAAGAGGCAAAGACTCAGAAAAGTAAGAAACCAGTGAGAAAAATTCTCAGGAAGATAGCATATAAAGAATATTACTGAATTGCGATGAAAGAAATAGTAAGGGACTAGTACCTGAACCAAATGATTTAATAGAGAAGTCCTAAGCAATTGAAGTAGATAGAGTTTTCAGGGGATTAGAGACTAAAGAAGTTCAAGGAATTGAGATGAAAAGAAAATCTAAGTAAGCGGAGTAAACTTCATAAGAAGCAATAATAGAGGAAGTATAGTAGTACTCAGAGAGTAAGCAATGATTGCAGACATTCAAGTAACACTGACTATTGAAAAGAAATACAGAGGCAGCATAATGGAGTTTTTAGAGAGCATGGCTCTAGAAGAGGCAGTATGATTGATAGTCGGAAAAATAATTAAGATTGAAATTGAAGCAGGAAACTCAAGTAGCATCTAACAGAACAATTTTAGTACGAGAGTCGACGCCAGATTGGTAAATATGAGAGTTCTAGGCTTATAAATAAGCAGCAAGTACAACCACTGTATAGGTAGGTAGTTAGACTACCACCACTAGAAAGACATCATTATGATCCCCACCCTCACAGCGCATCTACAGGCAACAGCAGCAAAGATAGACCTCGATAATTACCTTAAAATATCCCCAAAAACCAATGGATACACAGTAAAATATGACCGAAATATAAAAGTCTTCAGATTTAGTACCAGAACGTGGTAAAAATGAAGAAATTGGGGTTAAGTAAAAAGTTTAGAAGAAGATAGTCTATAAGAGACGATTAAGAGAGAAAGTAATAGTCAAGCAATAACGGAATATTAGAGAACCGATGATAGAAATAACCAGAGAATTGAAAAGGTCGATGCCCCTCAAGGTAAAAAATAGAGACAGATGAGCCAGAAATTCCATAAATAGTTAAAAATAATAAAGAAGACAAGAAGAACATCAGGTGAAAGGTAGAGGTAAAACTATTGAGAAAGGTTAATAATAAATTAGATACCAAACAAACAATGACAGAGTTGTATAATGATAAGTCAAATTTTCAATGGTACTACTGAATAATAAGCTTTTTAAATGGGATAAGACTGAAATTTTATCGTATAAGGAAAATGGGATAAAGATGGATGATAGTATTTGTATGTTCCTTAAGGATAATATATATAGGATAACTCAAGAAGAGGCAAAGTACAACTTAGAGACGGTCAAGGAAACTAAGAATACCGAAATTGTTAAGATCGGGACAACTATTAATAGGATAGGATTCGAGAGATAATTAAAGGCGGAGCATGTTGGACAGTTATGACCCATAGCGTCACTATTTGTACAGATCATGGTGTTGTTGTACAAATTAACTATGTGACAAAGGAGATTGCTCTCTTATCATTTGTGATTAGATCACTTAGATATATAAATGATAGGAGGTCCTTATGATTTGTTCCTAGATTGAGATGATATGAGACAGTATCAATCCACGAAGGATAAATCATTAAATATCCCTACTTAGAGTATTACCGAGATTGGACATCGATAATGCGTAAAAGACTAGTATTACACTTGTGCGCATTGTGAGGGCATAACAGCATAGTTCTCATATATTTGGGTATAGGATACTCATGCAAGTGTAGTAGGAGGTGTATTTGGTCTTAACCTGAGACTTGCACCGCTAATACTTGCGACAATCAATGTACTTTGGTTTTAGGTCGTCCAGGGCTTTAACAGGTTCTGTGTACGCCTCTGCTGGGTATATTGAGAATCGTATTGTGTTGGGTGTGATGTCAAGACGGAAGTATCACTCCAGTCATAGTGGAGATGATGGTCACGTAGGATACGAGACTGGTTCTCTTAAATGCTGCAGCTATCGCGATAAAATGACTAGGTCATGTTTATCCGATTATAGAGACTAGTTACCAGAGATCTGATATGTGCTTCGTACGGGGCAGACACAATTCCAGCCCCAGGCCTAGCACGTGACATTCGATACTGGATCAAAATACGTAATACTACGTATACTACGCCTGATATAGATCACATATTCCTGTAAGGATGTTTCTGGAGAATTGGGTAGGCACGGTGTTTTGCTAGAAGCCAACCATGTCTTGTAAATCGGTAAAAACGTAGTACTAGGTACTTATGTGTTCGGATAGTCCGACGATCGGATTTACTGCCAATATATCCGGGGATCTCATGGGTCACTTCTCGAAGATTCACCAATGATGTATGACTCACATTTTATTAATCTGGGATTAATTAGATGAGAGAGAAAATTAATCTGGGATTAATTATTAAGATATTTTATCTGGGATAAAATATCAATTTAAAGAGAGAGAACGATTAATTTGGAATTAATCGATTAAAATAATATATTCGATATATTATAAGAAATTCGAGCGAACGAGTTAATTTAGAATTAATTCGTTAGCGACGTGAATAGTAATTATGCTAGGCATGATTATTTAATTAAATTAGATTTAATTACGACGCAACGGAAAATTCGTTAATTTGGAATTAGCGAACCCAAGCCCACAAGTGTTTGCGAGCGCATTCGCATTTCGAATTCGAGTGCGGCACGCAAGTCACATCAAGCGTCAAATCATTAGTCACATCAAGTATCAAATCATATGTCACTTTGAGTGATGTGACAAGTTGTCACTTGATTGATTAAATGATGTGACTTGATGGAAGTGGTTGGAAAGCTTTTTGAAAGCTTGATTGACATATATTATTATTTTAATAATTGGTATATGTTTAATTGTTTTTGGAAAACAATTATCTAACACACATTTTTCATCTCTCTCAACTTTTCTCTCTCTCTCACGCCCTTTGGGCATTCTTCTTCTTCCTTCACTGCTTTTTTGCCGTGAGTTCAAGGAGAGATAGGAGAGTGATTTTTTGTGGCAAAAATCAAAGGTGCTAGCACACATCGGAGTCTTGCAAAGGTGATAGGGAAACCAACCCGTGAGCTTGGAATACCATCACAAAGCTTGGAGCTTGGAGGAGGACCAAAGCCGAAAATGGAGCACCAAATTTCAGTAGACTGCCGAGCTTGACAGAGGGCAGAAAATGGATTTTTATTGTCCACCGCATCGCTCAACCGCTCGATGTAAGTATTCTGCAACTTCCTCGATTGTATTCACATGTTGTTTTTATGCTTATTATTCTATCCTTGGGACCGTAGAACTCCAACAATGGTATCAGAGCGATAGAAAAGCATGAAACCGATTTAGGGCTTAAAATTGGGTAAATTGATTTTGAGCATGATTTGGTTAAATTTTTTGATTAAGTGTGCTTAAATCATGTTTAATTGATGATTGATTGGATTAATTTCATGAAATTGTGATTGGATCATTTTTTCCCCTTTTTGGATGGCTTGGCCGAATTCATCATGAACCCTAATTGTCTTGGATTTTTGATTTTTGATTCATTGGATGAGTTGGAATCAATTGGGGATGTGGATTTAATGTTGAATTGGATTTAATTGGATTGAATTTGAATAGGACATAAAAATCCCCTCCATTGCCGAGAGTTGTATAGCATGATATGGGTTTGATTTTTGATAAATTGTGTTGGACATGATTTAATGTTGATAAGCATGATTAATTGCACAAATTTGTGTCTTGGAAATATTGATTTGGGTAATTAATTGTGTAATACACTTTAGTTTAATTAAATATGAAATTTGGAATTTTTGTGTTGAATTAAATGGGCTTAAATTGGATTTGGGCTTGTAATGTTGTAAATGGGCTATTGGGCTTGGTTGTACCAAGTTAGGTTTAGGCTAAATTGGTTGGATCCAATTGGGCCCAAAACCGCTTCCATAAACCCAAATGCGACTAATGGACCTTTAATAATTTAATTGGGCCTAATGGGCCTAAATTGATTTCTAGGTTTATGGGGTTATTCCTTGATTGGGCTTTGGTTATTGGGTTTTACCCAAGTTGACTAAAAGTCCACGCCTCAAAGAAATTAATTGAAAACCCATTGGACTTTAATTAAATTAACGTTGGACGTTAATCGGGCTTTGAGACCCGTAACGGTTAAATTTGAAATTTAAGTCGTAAATGTTTATTAATAAAGTGTAGCATTTAATTTGGAATTAAATAGCGAATTAGTATTAAATACAAATTGAATTGGATTTAATTTTGTAATTTAATTTAATTCAAGAATTCGTACTTTGAGTACTTGTTCGCAAAACGAGTTTGACTCGCGCAAAATCAAATCATTGTTTGAACATTGGATGGTCATTAATTATCAGATTAATTAATTGGATTAGATTGATTGATAACATGCTTGTGTGAATATATGGTTGCGATGCATGAATAATGTATGTCGGATGGATATTAGATGGGTGGGGCAATTTTGGAAATTGTTGTAATAAATTTTGAATTTATTAATTGGACCTGCGTGTCCAGCCTATTACCTCTTTACTCTATGTATTTCTCTTCTTACCTATTCCCCTCAATGTAAATGAGGTTTCTTTAGAAGTGTAGTGTAATGGGTAGAAGCAAATACTTGTGCTAGCGGGAGAGAGGAAATTGAGGGATTTGATCTAGGATCAATGTGTTAAGTATCCATCCGCATATCATTATTATTTATTTATATGCGCCATATTATGTGTTTAGAATGCATGTTTAAGGGTGTATGATGATGAGACCTTAACAAAGATAATAAATTGGTTGTCAATTTGCACGCGAAAAACCCTCACAAAATATTAAGCGTTTTTCCTTCCATTGGTTTTTTGGCCAAAGTCAAGACCTTTGTCCGTCGATGATGTGTTTGAATCACGAAGGCTTTGTTCCATATTGGTGTCTTGTCCAAGTTGTGGTTTGTTGGCCAAAGTCAAGACCACTTCTTGTCCATCGACATTGATTACGAAGTTTTCCATGGTCAATGGGTTCCGCTTAACTAGGATCACTAAGTTTGTTGTGCCAAAGCCAAGGCTTAGTTGATTTAGAGGAAAAAGGTTAGGCAATATATTGGATATATTGGCATATATAGGATATATTTTTCGGACTTGGATGTCCCCCTACTGGATCTAAGAATTGGATGGGATCCAATTGATCTTAGAGATCTACCTAGTTAATTATCATACAATTTGTTGGCCAAAGTCAAGATTGTGTGACATTTAATGGGATCCTAGCCCACTAGGAAACACGGTTTCCCGAGTACTCGACAGAGGGTTAGAGGCTCGCCGAAAAATAGTGGGAGGCAAGTATTATTTTGCAATATTCGTTTAATAACTTGCCATACGCGCTCATTACAAATTATTCGTCAAATAAATTAAATGTTAGTTGGACTAATATTTAATAGTTTTTTTAATTAAACAGTTGGACTGTATTCAAACTAATTCAATTAATAGTTGATTTTATAATTGGATTATAGTAATCAATATAATTGAATTAACCAATTAAATTATAGTTGATTATATAGTTGGATTATAGTAATCATTATAATAAATAGTACCTAAATCGTTGATTAAATAGTTGGACTATTAGAATCAAGATAAATTGAAAGATTAGTGTTTAAAACATAATCCTGGGTGAAAAAATGTTTTAAACGAATTTAATTTTCAAATTGGGAATAAAATTTCAGGATGGTCCTGGAAACTAATAAGTTACTTTATTTGATAAAATAACATATTAGGCCTAAGCCCGAAGTTAAGCAAATAAGTGGAACATGATATTTGGAATATTCATGTGATGATAACTTTAGTGATTAATCCTTTAAGCTTGCCGCATAGACTCCTTAATTCTTAGTCAGAACTAAGGATTAGATTCTTATGGTATGATATTGAAATTGATGGATCTTCATAGATCTATTCATAGATCTTAGAAGTACTAAATTGCAATAGTAACTCTCGGAGAGTTAATGGCTATACTCAAGGAGTCAAAGCCAAAGTTTGCAATTAGGCAAGAAGCGCAAGGCGCACCTTACTTCGATATTCTAAAAGGCCAAGGCTTGGCCAAAGACTTCTGGAATGTGGAAAATGGCAAAGGCAAAATCATTATAATCTTCTGGGAAGATAAATGACATATCTCAAAATGTCTGCCTTAATTGTGGCAAACGGGATCTCGGAAGCGTGACTGCCGTTTGAACAAAGAAGACATGGAGGAATTGAATAACGAGCAAGGCTCTGACTTCAAATATGTTTGTCATAAATATGTTCACTACTAGTATTAAAATTGGATTTTAAATACTTAGTGTGGTATATAAATATGTATTGATGTGCAGAATCTGCTATGAGCAGGATACTGACTTCAATTGAGATAAATCTACGAATTGAAAACGGGACAAAAGTCGCTGTTTTAACCGTAGATACCTAAGTTTAGGAACTACCCTTTGGGTGTGTACTTATATTAGGAAACTATTAGAATGTAACTAGTTTGACTAGAACATTATCTCTACATCAGAGTATAATCCGTTGCGGATATACCTTTATATTCTAGAACACTAAAGTGTTTCATTATATAAAGATGATATTGAGATAAACACATTAGATGTGAATAACAGTATTTATATTTTGAATATAACTAAATCTCAAACATATAACATGACAAACAAATAGCTCAAACTGATTTGATCAGATGAAACTTAATTGTGGCATTGTTGTCTGGGACACAATTAAACAAGACTCGTATATCCACACTTTCGAAGAGTGGGTACTAGGACAAATTTGATTCTATTCAAATAAAGTCTACGAATCTAGTTTATTGGGCAAAATACCTAAAACACTATTTACTTGGTAAAAGTGCAAATGCCACCGATCTGTTAGCCCTAATTCATAGTGAAACAAGTGGGCCCATGTCTAGCTAGGCTAGGGTGGATATGAATATTTCGTGACCTTTACGAATGTGGCATCGCATTATGGTTATGTGTTTCTTCTGAAACACAAATCGGAAACTTTTAGAGTTTCGACACGAAATAAACAAACAGATCGGCTAAAGTATTAAACCGTCACGATTAGACCATGATGAAGATACTTAAGTAATAAATTTCTCATATACTTGAAAGATTATAATATTCTTTCAATGAGGACTCCTTCTGGAACACGTCAGTTTGACGGTGTGTCCGAACGGAGAAACCGAGTTTTGTTGGACATGATAAGGTTAATCATGAGTCGCTCTGAGCTACCATTTCCTTCAGCGGATACAAATAAACAATGCAAAACTTATTTTGAATAAGGTTCCATAAAAATCTGTTTGACAGATTTCATATTAGATATGAACAGGAAAGAAACTGGGTTTTCTCATTCCTGATGATTTGGGTATGCTAGGCATATGTTTGGATGATACCAAATTAGAACCCAAATTGGATAAGTGCCTAAGTTTTTGGTTATCCGAGGGAAACCAAAGTATAGTACTTATACAACTCACTAGAGAACAATGTAATTGTTGCTCACCATACGGTTTTCCTAAGAGGAATACCTATATGCAGTGGTAAGTGTGAGGAAAGTAAAACTCGATGAAAATCGGAGTAATACTGTTCCAGGCACCGATTCCTAATGGAACACAAATAGTTCATCAAGGATGTAACTATACCATAATCTTCGAATACACAAGAACCGCGTAAGTCGGGGAGAGTCAGAAAACAACCTGGGGTATGGGTTTCTGATCTCACCTCATAAAGTTGTCAATCTTATTGAGGAATACGAACTGACTACGTATGAGGAAGTGATACAAGGTATCGACTCCCTAACATGGCAAAGTTCCATGATATCCGAAATGGATTCCATGTATATCAACTACGTTTGGATACTAGTTGATGTACCACAAGGCATTGTACCTATTGGTACTATATAAGTCTTCATGGAAGACATACATGGAAGGCAACATACCAACGTACTAAGCTAAGTTTGTAGCGAAAAAGGTATCGTTAGCAACATTGTGTCGATTACGACAAAACTTTTTACCTGTTACCACGGTAAATCCATTTGGATAATGCTTGCTGATGCTGCATGTTTCATTTATGGAATATGACAGCTGAATGCCAAAACCACTTTCCTTAACGGAAACCTTTCGGAGGATGTTTATAATATCTTGTCGGTTTTGTCGTACCTAAACTAGCAAACAAGGTTTGCAGGTTATTCGATCCATATATGGATTGAAGCGAGCATAGGGTTCTTGGAACTATCGTTTTTGATGTAATCATAATGATATATGATTTAATTCAAAACGAAATGATTCTTGTGTATATATAAGGAGGTTAGTGGGAGCGCACTGATAATCAATGTCCTATACAATGATAATATGTCATTTCTTGGAAATGATATTCCCATAATAATAATCGGCGAAAGCTTGGCTTTCATGAAAAGTATCCATAGAACTCTTGTGAGAAACAACCTTTATTCTAGGATTAAAGATCTACTGGGATAGATTCAAAGTTGTTAACACTCTCCAAAAACTCGTACATTGAAATAAATGTACGTGACCTAGTGTCTCATACGCTTTGAGCATATGGATTCACAATCGGGCCAATCCAAGTGATAGTAATTGGATTGATGTTAAAACATCCTTTAGTATTTTAGAGAACTGAGGATGTTGTCTTATACTATGGAGATGGAGAACTTGAAGTGACTGGGATAACTACTGCAAGTTTCCTAACCGATTAAACGACTAAAATTCGTAACAACGGTACTATAAAGTTTGAATAACGGAACAGTGAGTTGGAAATCTTCCAAGCAAGATACTGTTACCGAATAAACAACAAAAGTGGATTATTGCTGCAACTGAGGCAGCAATAGAAGCCTTCTAGATTGATAATAAATCTAATTAAATTAGATATAGTTCTGTTAGCAGCTGAGCTAGGCTACATCGCAGGCTAAAGAATTAATGGTCTCATCAACGATCCAGATATATACTTCGATATTCATTTGATTCGTTTGGATCATACATTGTGGCGATGTGATGATCGAATAAATCGCATCAGATGATAATCTTGCAAATTCGCTGACGAAAGTCTTTTCTCAGTAACTTGAGCCAACCGTACATAGTTCATGTGTAAGACACTCGAGTGACTGGCTATAGGCCAAGTGAGAGATTGTTCGATAGTTATGACCCATAGCGTCAATATTTGTACAGATCATGGTGTTGTTGTACAAATTAACTATGTGACAAAGGAGATTGCTCTCTTATCATTTGTGATTAGATCACCTAGATATATAAATTATATGAGGTCCTTATGATTTGTTCCTGGATTGAGATGATATGAGACAATATCAATCCACGAAGGATAAATCATTAAATATCCCTAGTCAGAGTATTACCGAGATTGGACATCGATAATGCGTAAAAGACTAGTATTACACTTGTGAGCGTTGTGAGGGCATAACGGCATAGTTCTCATATATTTGGGTATATGATACTCATGCAAGTGTAGTATGAGGTTGTGTTTTACCGATGGTATGGGTATAGGATACTCATGCAAGTGTAGCATAGTTCTCATATACTTGTGAGCATTAAATATCCATTGGTAGTATGACTATGTGTCTATTTAAGTCCGAAATCAGGGTAGGTGTATTTGGTCTTAACCTGAGACTTGCACCGCTAATACTTGCGACAATCAATGTACTTTGGTTTTAGGTCGTCCAGAGCTTTAACAGGTTCTGTGTACGCCTCTGCTGGGTATATTGAGAATCATAGTGTGTTGGGTGTGATGTCAAGACGGAAGTATCACTCCAGTCATAGTGGAGATGATGGTCACGTAGGATACGAGACTGGTTCTCTTAAATGCTGCAGCTATCGGGATAAAATGACTAGGTCATGTTTATCCGATTATAGAGACTAGTTACCAGAGATCCGATATGTGCTTCGTACGGGATAGACACAATTCCAGCCCCAGACCTAACACGTGACATTCGATACTGGATCGAAATACGTAATACTACGTATATTACGCCTGATATAGATCACATATTCCTGTAAGGATGTTTCTGGAGAATTAGGTAGGCACGGTTCTTTGCTAGAAGCAACCATGTCTTGTAAATCGGTAAAAACGTAGTACTAGGTACTTACGTGTTCGGATAGTCCGACGATCGGATTTACTGCCAACATATCCGGGGATCTCATGGGTCGCTTCCCAAAGATTCACCGATGACGTATGACTCGCACTTTATTAATCTGGGATTAATTAGATGAGAGAGAAAATTAATCTGGGAAGATATTTTATCTGGATAAAATATCAATTTAAAGAGAGAGAAAGATTAATTTGGAATTAATCGATTAAAATAATATATTCGATATATTATAAGAAATTAGATTTCGACGCGGAATTAAAATTAGATTTTAATTCGGGCGAACGAGTTAATTTAGAATTAATTCGTTAGCGACGTGAAAAGTAATTATGCTAGGCATGATTATTTAATTAAATTAGATTTAATTACGACGCAACGGAAAATTCGTTAATTTGGAATTAGCGAACCCGAGCCTGCGAGTGTTTGCGAGCGCATTCGCATTTCGAATTCGAGTACGGCACGCAAGTCACATCAAACGTCAAATCATTAGTCACATCAAGCGTCAAATCACATGTCACTTTGAGTGATGTGACAAGTTGTCACTTGATTGATTGAATGATGTGACTTGATGGAAGTGGTTGGAAAGCTTTTTGAAAGCTTGATTGACATATATTATTATTTTAATAATTGGTATATGTTTAATTGTTTTTTGAAAACAATTATCTAACAAACATTTTTCATCTCTCTCAACTCTTCTCTCTCTCTCACGCCCTTTGGGCATTCTTCTTCTTCCTTCACTGCTCTTTTGTCGCGAGTTCAAGGAGAGATAGGATAGTGATTTTTATGGCAAAAATCAAAGGTGCTAGCACACATCGGAGTCTTGCGAAGGTGATAGGGAAACCCACCCGTGGGCTTGGAATACCATCACATAGCTTGGAGCTTGGAGGAGGACCAAAGCCGAAAATGGAGCACCAAATTTCAGTGGACTGTCGAGCTTGACAGAGGGCAGAAAATGGATTTTTGTTGTCCACCGCATCACTCAACCTCTCGATGTAATTATTCCGCAACTTCCTCGATTGTATTCACATGTTGTTTTTATGCTTATTATTCGATCCTTGGGACCGTAGAACTCCAACAGAGCATTCTAGAGTACAAGTAAGCAAAGAAAGAATAGTCCGCATAAAAGACAGTAACCGTACTTGTACCAGTAAAGAAATCAAAGGTGCAGAAGAGTAAATTAGACCAGTTTTAGCATAAAGGTACACAAAGTTAGGCTCAGTATAAATACTTTGTCTCAAACTCTTTAGCCAACCGAGAGGATCGCCAGAGAAAACTACCTCAAGGTAACGTCCTAAGTATTGACAGTAATAATACATGAAAAGATTAGTTATGAGTTAGGAAGTACTAAACCCATAAATAGTTATATATTTGAGAACTCGAAGGAAGAATCTCATAAGTAACGAGGACTTAGTAAAGAGAAAAGAGAAAGATCAAATAGCTAGCTAAGATTGGGGCTAAGAAGATATTTAGTAGTATATGCCTTATAATGTCACTTAAATAGTTACATTATGAATAATAGTTAAAGGACCTGAAGTATATACAAGTTAAGGGAAAGTGAAGGTTATTGACTATAGTATAAAGTACAATTGGGATAACTTAAACATGAAGGCTAACTAAAGTTTCTAAAAATAACTAGAAATTATTGTTATCATGGCAAGAGGTATTAGGGGTTTCAAATTTGAATGGAACTAAGATAAGTAAGACGACAGACCACAAATATAGTTCAATTTTGGGAATGATAAAGGATGCTGAATATAGTTGGGAGGTTTAGAAATAAAGTTTATGTAAGTTGCAAAGATAGTGGTAATATGACGATAAGTGTAGAGTACTGAGCAAAGGATCATGAAATGATATTAAGGAATTACCTTTCAGTCAGGAAGTCAAGAAATTATTCATTAAGGCCCATGAACTTTGGAGTAGTATGTACAAGTATGACCAGAGATTTCTAGAGGTTTTAGTATTAAGATCTCGAACAGAAAATCAGAAAGGAATTTAAGGAAGTTAAGGATAATCAGAGACAAAGATATTCCCGACCAAGTCCACGAGTTCAGACCAGAAGGGGTTTGAGGACGAATCCTATTTAAGGGGGAAGTTTTGTAACGATCGAAAATCCCGACTACTGTTACACTGTGGGAAAAGTATTACATAATATAAATTATGTTTGGACACATATACTCTCGTGAAATGACTCTGAAACGATTAGAAAATTTTTCGAGATTATGATACTAGACGGTACGATATTTTACTCAAGACATCCTAGGGTATTTGGGCAAAAACTTTCTCATACGAACTCCGAGTTTTATGAATTTTATATCGTCGGAAATATGAGATCGAGACCTAAAACTTACGCGTTGAATAATTTTCCAAATTCGAACCAGAAATAGGTAAAAAAACGTAGGTAAAAAATATGGGTGAATAGTGTCATAGACCCATCTAGAAAAATCTCAAAAATTCTTAACAATTCTAAACTCTTCTCAAATTTCATTAATTTCATATAAGCCCTAGTATAAAAGGAGAGGTACTATTCAACATTTCAAAAAAAAAAAACTAGAAAAGAGAAAGAAGAGAAAACGTAAAGAGAAAGAGGAAGGAAGAAAGAAGGAGAAAGAGGAAGAAAGGAAGAAGAAGGAAATAAGAATGAAAGAATGGGGAGAAAAATATCATTCCCCACAAGCTAGAACGAAGATGACAACCATTGAAAGCTTGGAGAGTGGTGGAAATCAAAGGAAAAAAGGTAAGGTCATCTTGACCCAAAATTTTAAATTGAGAAATTCTATTAATTTGATGATTTGTTAATGCTAGTAGCACCTTAGGGAATGCGTTTAGTGGCATAATAAACATGGAATTGATTGTGTGAAGTAAAGACAAATACTTGAAACCCTAAGTATTGAACTAGATGGACTATAAGATTGAAGGGTTAAGTTGGATTGAAGAGTGTTAGTTTAGCAAGAATTTATATTAAAACTTAAGAAAATTGATGAGTAGAAGTTTTAATATGGAAGTATGGAAGTTTATTTGGGCATGTAGACATGAAGAAGTTGATATTAGGCCTGAATTTTGGCCTAGCGTCGCGACGTTCAGCACCGCGCATCGCGACGTGTACTGGGAATTGGTGAAGATTTGATTCTAGAATGCCCACATCACGACGTGCAATGACTTGCATCGCGATGCGAAATGGAAATTTTGATGATTTTATTTCCGGAATTATACGTGTCGCGATGCGCAAGGTCTTGCGTCACGACTCGATGACAGAATTTTCTCAAAATAATTTTTATTCATCTCAGTTTCACCTTAGCGTGTTAGATTCCAACCTAAAGGTCTCGTATCAACTCGTATAGATACATTACATCGTGGTGTATACATGATACGTAGTTAAGTGTTAACGAATACTTGAATAGATAAATTAGCCTAATCCCGTAACTTTTTTTCCAATCCATCTTCTAATCGAGATTTTCAATTATAGATCATCGCAGGAACCGTAGTTTCCTTCAACAGAGTAAACAATGCCAACCAGATTCAAAACCGGTGAATGGAAACGTTTTCTTTAAGTTGAACTTTTTACATGATCTTGTTTTAAGTATCAGACTTACTTTTCGCTTTTAGGGCGTTAGCCAAGTTCACTAACAGTTATATTTTGTTTAGCATGATTTAAGTAATGGTTTAAGAAAAGATATATTTTGAAAGCATGATTTTATATTTTCGAAGCATGGGGAAAAACCCACCTCAGTATGTAACTTGATACATATATGGAATTGACGGATGATATGTGCACATGAAGACGACTGGGGAGACGGTGATACGTAACGCCCCCAGATCCTAGTTCAGGACTAGGGATGAAAGATGCCCATAGATCATAGATTCAGAGCTTGGAGGGTAGCATAAATCTGCACCCTCAGTTCTAGTTCAGTGGCTTGGGGGACAGCGATACGTAACGCCCCAAGGCCACTAGTTTCAGCGACAATAGTGGCATGCTTTGAGGGACGGTGATACGTAACGCCCCAATGTCATGGATTTGCACTCCTGGCTCTAGTTAGGCATATGTGGGACGACGATATGTAACGCCCTCAGGCGTCAGCGTTTTCAGAGACAGATTCCAGTGACAAGATTTCAATGATAAGGTTTTTCAGAAAGGCAGATTTTAGAAATGATAGTTTTCTAAAGTAGTTTTAGAAAGAAAAGTTGGTTTTACAACAACACTGAGAGTTTTACAGAGAGAATAGTTTAAAGAAAAGTTTTGCAGAAAAGTGAGGTTTTCATATAAGAAAAATATTTTCAGAAAAAATGGCTTTTTCTTGTGACAGATCGGGTTTAATAAATAAAAGTTTTTATAAAAACACATCAATTTTTGTTTTAACCATCCACTCACTTAGATAGTTCAACGATCTAACCCATCACTCCTAGTATTTTATTTTGAAGGTTCATGGAGGACAAACTCGGGAGGATGGATATTGATGGTAGTCATTAGGGTGTTCGGTCCACCAAGTCTAGTCAGAAGTTGAGTTCAGTCAAATAAAATCTAGTTTCGAAGATTTTGTATAACAGAGTTGCATATAAACTTTCAGGTATAGAGTTATTAAGAAAATATGATATTGTATGTACATTCGTGTATATATTTTTTTACATACCATGTTGAGGATTTGGGCATTGGTTCCCTATACAAAATAATGTTAAGAAATGTATTAGCATTGTTTGTAGTTGAAAATTCAGTGGCTTATGGGAATGGTACGACCTATTCCCTGCAGATAGCATCTTTCGGATTGAGGATGTTACAGTCGTCGACCACCACAAGGCGGAGGGTGGCTGGTGCACCCCTCTGGCTGGTCGCGCCGGACGGCGTTGGCCGGCAGGCCACCAAAATGACCAGCAGTACCAAGAACGAGTTTTTGGGGACATGGGTGCGTGTGGGGATGTTTAATATGTTCTGTCATTTTCGCAATAAAAAGAAACTATGGGTATTTATAAGAAATTTTCTGAAAATTACATTCTGACCTTTGAAAATTGCTTCTAGGTCCCTCCTATGGGCCTTCAAGGAAATTCACATTTTGAAGCCATTCTGATACGAATTTTGAAACGTGTTCAAGATGATAGTTGTTCTTTTCGGAAAAACGAGTCCGATGGTCTAAGAATAAGCTCAATTGGAGTTTGCTTGCTATTTTTATAGCCAAAACAAGAAACTTTTACGCATATAACTATATAAATTGAAATCGCGTAACCGGTTCTCGAAACCATGCATTTTCCAACGAGAAGAAACTTCACTTAAAAATATTCTAACCTATTTTCCAACACATAAAATCTTATTTCTTAATATCATTAATTTCCAAATTCTAAACTTTAATTCGCAAAGCCTCCAGAACCGTTCTGAAAAATTCGGGATATTACACAGATTCTTTGTATTCAGTGTCATCTTTGTAGCAAAATATCTGGGAACAACTTCTCGGGCCAGTTAAGCGAGAAACTTAGTAAGCTTACCAGCCTCAGACGCTTTATTAATTTTGGAAATAGGGTAATTCAGAATCGAACCGGAACCGAATTGGAACCGATTAATAAAATATCTTATTTAATTGGGTAGGTTCCGGTTCCACTTAATTAGGAACCAATTATTTTTCAGATAGGTTTCGATTTCATACGAAACGGGAATCGAAACCGATTTTGCTCATCCTAGCAGTACGTGGAATAATGGAAAGTTGAGGAATTTATTGCAAGCATATAAATTTAAGGACAGTCAAAGCAAGAGAGCCAAATCCATCGGCACATTTACTTTGCCAATTTAAATTCAATTCTTAATATTTTCTTTTCCAGCAAGCGATAAATTTTCATAGGATTTAATTGTTTATCCCATTACGCTTTTAAAGAACCCAATAATAATCGCTTTGATTATAGAAGTCAATTTTTATTTCAATTATTTTCGGGATCCGCTATTCTGATACGTTCGCGTATGTTCGATATTATATATATATATATATAATATATATATATATATATACATATATATATATATATATATATATATATATATTATATATATATATATATATTTAATTAGAGTTAAAATTACAAACATCCAAATTGAAAGTTCTACTTTATTTTCCTTTGTTTGGTCTTTTTATATTTATTCCAAAATTAGGATGAGGTTCAACATTGAGGCATAGAAACATTTGTGGGCCTAACTTCTAATGGGGAAATATGTTATGGCTCTCTATTTTTTTTTTCAGTTACCAAGTAATTCTTCAATTTTTTTATCATAATTATCCATAAATTTTTTTTTATTAATTTTTTAGATATTTATGAAAAAAAATCAGGATTTAATGTGTAATTATCAAAAAAAATAATGATGGAGGGCATTCTCCCAACTTCTTATATGCCCAATATCATTAGCATTTAAAGCTCTCTCGTAAACTTTGTATTTGTTGTACATTTGGATTGTTATTAAATTACATTGTGTTTACTAATCCAATGGGGATGATAATGAAGAATGATTTTTGTTGAGAGGTTTTACTTCCATTTTCCATTGAGGAATGAGAATGAAAATGGTGAGTCTCACTCCAAATTGAGATTGAGAAATGAGAATCTTATTTTTAGGGATAAGACTGAGGATCTCATTCCTATTTTTGATCATTTTACCCTTATCTAAATCATAAATTTACCCCTAATAAAATAATAAAGTAATAATTGATAGTTAATAAATTGATAATTATTAAAAATAATAATTAATTATTAGATTAATAAATTTATATTTTATAATTGATAGTAATTAATAAAATAATAAAATATTTTTTTAATGAAAAGACATAATTTGAACAAAAAAATATTTATGTAATTCGTTATTAATTCACTCTTATTACAAGATAAAATAAACACATCAATGTAAATAGGTATAGGTTTGATTCCTAATACGATTTTTACAATTAAATAAACAATTTATTCTGATTCCAATTCCAACCTATTCTAGTTATAGGCCATTCCGATTACAAGTACGCAAGTACACCATAATAGTTTTGACACACTCACAAAGTGATTCTTTACTCCCAAGTATAAGAGTGTCAAAGTAATAAAATAACCTGATAAGTACGGGGTCGATCCACATGAAATAGATTTAGTAAAATAAAATAGTAATTTGAGTGAAAAGGAAAAGATGAATTGTTTGAAGTGATGGACAATTTTAAATTGAACTGCAATAATAAATTAGAATGCCGAGGCTAGGGGATACACTCTTAATATTTCAAATTTAGAGAACTCTTACTTTTTATAATATATACATTGTCATTATTACCCAGTTAATTTATTTCAGGAATTAATTATGCCAAAACATATAAAATCAGCCATAAAAGCGGTGATAACATCTGTCAATAACAAGTCCAGTTAGGTACTCAATTATGTCAAATATATAAAACCAGCCATATAAGCGGTAACAAAGTTTGTCAATAATTAATCCAGATTTAAATTAAATATTAGTTTCCAGATTACAATTCATATATTATAATATAAGTAAGATTAATTTATATTCTCATATTTAGAGTTTCACCATTTACCCCAGCGAGATGGAATTAGCTACTCATGATTTAAATAAAAACTTGTATAATTTTATTACTAAAAGAAAAAGATTACAAAAAAAAAAAAAATAACACACACAAGACACTTCTTTCAAATTCTTCAAGAGAAAAAATGAAAGAACTATGAAGAAAATAAGAGGTGAGTACATCTATTTATAATAGAAGTGCTCATTGGATTGTGACATTTCAATTTTTATTTTTTTACTTTATTTTCTAATAATTAAATTTTCATGCAACACACATTTACTTCTTCACCAATTTCGACCTTGAAAACCTCAGAGCTAGAAAATCTTGTAACACTTAAAGTTGTAGATATTTGAGTCTTCTTTCATCTGGAACTGGAATCGCCTCAATCCGATATCGGTGTAAAATATTATGGCCAAAATACGAAACTTGCGCAATGTTGGAATTTCCAAAATTGTACACTGTTAGAACGTCCTTTCAAGTTTCTAGCCTCCAAAATCTGAATTTCACGTCAATTTTTCTAGTTATGCATCCAAGGAATTGTTTTATCTACGTAAGAAATAAAAATCACAAAAAAAATATAAAACATAAATTTAATTATTATTTCACAAATATGCTAAATTAAGTGGATTAATGAAACTACAAGTGTAAAATAATTAATTTTCCTTTTAATAAATGTACACATTTTAATTAATTTTCCACAATTCCTTTCGGTACCTTGACTGATCTATCGACAAGTAAAAAACTAGTTGAAGTTAGTTTTAACTCACCAATATTAAGTTGTTGGTAAACCAAAAATGGAAATAAATTGACACTAGCTTCAAGATCAAACAATGCATGTTCAATTTTATTATTTCCAATAATACAAGAAATAGTAGAACAACCAAGGTCTTTGTATTTCAATTAGAAAAGTTTTCTTTCTTACCTGATGTCTTCTTTTAACAGTGCACAAGTTTTTAAGAAATTTGGCATAAGATGGTATCTATCTGATGACATCTAACAAAAGAATATTGACCTTCAACTGTTTGAATATTTCATATATCTCTGGGGAATGGTTCAATTTCTTTGTTTTAACGCTTGAGGAAATGGAGGTGCATGTGATAAATCGTTATCATCAATGATAGGTAATAATTCATCAACCCCTTATTTACCCTCAGAAGCTGAATCTTCACAAGGTTCAAGAATGGGTCTTTGGATGACTTTACTACTGTAAAGTGTAAGTGTCCTACACATGCCACAAGATCACTAAGAAGATTTGTGTGTGAATACATCAAGAAATTTGCGGAAAAAACTTACAATGATCGAATGAGATTTAAAACTTTTTCTTTGTATTTCGGAAGCTCCAAGCTCCAATCGAATGAGATTTAAGTTTCCCTATCACCTTAAATTGACTCCTTATGTGCTAGTAAGAACAAAATTTGAAAGAAAAAATTTCTTTTTGAGAGAGGAAGCTCACGCCAATTTTGAGTGAAAATAGAGGAGAGAAGATGGTGAATAGTTCTAAATTAATACCAAATGTGTGTTGACTTTTTACATTTCAAAAAATTAAGTGTTGTGTTGAAAAAGTTGTAATAAATACAACCCAACCACTTCCATCACTTTTCAAAAGTTGAAGTAAGTAAAGTGGGTCTCACCACTTTAAATTCAAAATTTAGTTGGCACACACAACATGACTTTGGGCCCGGTTTCGTTTAATCCGATTAAACGAATTTTCTGTCACGACGTAATTAAATCCAATTTAATTAAATAATAATGACTAGCAAAATTATTACGGAAGTCGCTTACGAATTAATTCCAAATTAATTCGTTAGCTAGAATTAAAATCCAATTTTAATTCCGTGTTGAAATCGATTTCAATTAATATATCCAATATATTATTTTAGCCCAAATAAATAAATTAAATAGAAAAATCCAATTTAACTATTAAATTTATTTTACCGATTAATTCCAAATTAATCGTGTTCTCTCTTCAAGTCGAATTAATCCCAGATCAATTCTTGACGCAATTAATCACAGATTAATTTTCTCTCTGTTAATTAATCCCAGATTAATTATTACTGTAATTAATCCCAGATTAGTTTTCTCTCTCATAATTAATCACAGATTAATTCTGTTCGAGTTAAATGTCATCGGTGAATCTTTGGGAAGCGACCCAAGAGATCCCTGGATATGTTGGCAATAAATACGGTCATTGGACTATCCGAACACGTGCGTACCCAGTACCACGTTCTTAACGATTTACAAGACATGGTTGGCTTCTAGCAAAGCATCGTGCCTACCCAATTCTCCAGAAATATTCAACGAAGAATATATAATCTATATCAGGCATAGTATACTATGTATTACGTATTACAATCCAACATCAGATTTCACATGCTAGGCCTAGGGCTGGAATTGTGTCTGCCACATACGAAGCATATATCGTATCATTAGCAATTAGTCTCTGTAATCGGATAATCATGACCTAGTCATACTATCCTGATAGCTGCAGCATTTAAGAGTACCAGTTCTGTATCCCTGCGTGATCATCATCTTCATATGACTGAAGTGATACTTCCATCTTGACATCACACCCAACACACTACGATTCTCAGTATACCTAGAAGAGGCGTACACAGAACCTGTTAAAGCCCCGGACGACCAAAACCAAAGTATACTGATTGTCGCAAGTATTAGCGATGCAAATATTAGGATTCCCATAGATACATAGTCATACTACCAATGAGATTCCGATAGGTCTATCCAGAGCGAAGCTGTTCTCGGTCCAACGGCTAACAAAACCTTCTATCACACTTGCATAAGTATCCAATACTTAAATATACGAGAACTATGTCGTTACGCTTCCATAATGCGCAAAAGTATAATACTAGTCTATTCCGCATTATCGATGTCCAGTCTCGATAATACTACGACTAGGGATATTTAATGATTAAACCTTTCATGGATTAATACTGTCTCATATCTTATTAATCCGGAACTAATCATAAGGACTTTTATCATTTATATATCCGAGTAATCCAATTACAAATGATAAAGAGCAATTTCCTTTGTCACATAGTTAATTTTTTACAAGAACACCATGTCCTTTACAAAATAGTGATGCTATAGGTCATAATTGTCCAACAATATCCCACTTGGCCTATAGCCAAACACTAAAGTCCCTAACACCTGAACTATATACGGGTCGCTCGTACTTATGCTAAGATATCGCTTTCGTCAGCTGATATGCAAGGTTATCATCTGAAACGATCTTTTGATCTTGACATCGCCATGATGTATGATCTCACGGATCAAATGAAATGGTTGAAGTACATACTTGGATCATTGATGAGACCATAATTCCTTAGCTTGCGCTGTAGCCTAGCTCAGCTGCTAACAGAACTACTCATAATCCAATTAGGAATTTTATAGATCTAAAAATGCTTCTTTTGCAGCCTCAGCTGCATCAATGTATTCCGCTTTTGTTGTTGAATTGGCAACAATATATTGCTTGGAAGGTTTCCAGCTCACTGTTCCATTGTTCAAACAAAATATGTACCCTTATTGCGACTTACAGTCGTCTTTATCGGTTTGGAAACTTGCATCGGTGAACCTAGTCACCTCAAGTTCTCCATCTCCATAGATTAAGAAAGCATCCTTAGTTCATCTAAGATACTTAAGGATGTTCTTAACATCAATCTAGTGACCATCATATGGATCGGCCTGATTGTGACTCCACATGCTCAAAGCATATAGACACCATGTCTCGTACATATTTTTCAATGTACGAGTTATCGGAGAGTGCCAACAAATTTTAGATCTATCCCAGTAGATCTTTATTCCTAGAATAAAGGTTGCCTCTCCCAAGTATTCCATAGAGAATTTTAATGAAAGCCAAGCTTTCACCGATTGTTAACATGGGAATGTTATTTCCAAGAAATAATATATCATCAATGTATAGGATATCGAATGTCAGTGTGCTCCCACTAATCTCCTTATATACACAAGAATCATCTTCTTTTTGAATGAAACCATATACCATTATGATCTCATCAAAACGTTGGTTCCAAGAACGCAATGCTTGCTTCAATCCATAAATGGATCGATTTAACTTGCAAACCTTGTTTGCATGTTTTGGCGCGACAAAACCGTCAGGCTGTTGTATAAAACATCCTCCAAAAGGTTTCCGTTAAGGAAAGGGATTTTGAAGTTCAGCTGCCATATTTCATAATCGAAATATGCAGCAACATGAAGCATTATCCGAATGGATTTAATCATGGCAACGGGTAAAAGGTTTCGTCGTAATCGACACTATGTTGATGACGATACCCTTTCGCTACAAGCCTATCTTTGTACGTTTGTATGTTGCCATATTTCATGTATGTCTCCACCATGAAGACTCATTTAATACTAATAGGCACAATGCCTTCTGGTACATCAACCAATGTCCAAATTTGGTTGGTATACATGGAATCCATTTCGGACTTCATGGCACCTTGTCATAAACCGGAGTCGATACCTTGTATCATTTCCTCATACGTAGTCGGTTCGTCTTCCTCAATAAGATTAACATCCACATGAGGTGAGATTAGAAACCCATACGTCTCAGGTTGTTTTCTGACTCTCTCTGACCTACGCGGCTCTTGTGTATGTAGAAGATTATGGAACAGTCTCATCCTTGATGAACTGTTCGTGTTCCGTGAGAGGATCGGTGCCAGGAATAGTATTACTCCGATTTTCATCGAGTTCTACTTTCCTCCCACTTACCACAGCATATAGGAATTCCTTTTAGGAAAACCGCATGGAGAGCAACAAATATTTTATTCTCTTGTGGGTAGTATAAGTAATATTCACTGGTTTCACTAGGATAACCAATTACAAATAGGCACTTATCTGATTTGGGTTCTAGTTTGGTACCATCCAAACTTTTAACATGCCTAGCATCCCCAAATCTTCAGGAATGAGAAACCTGGTTTCTTTCCTATCCATATTTCATATGGAGTCTGTCCAACAGACTTTGTCGGAACCTTATTCAAAATAAGTATAGAACTGTTCAATGCGTATCCCCTGAAGGAAATTAGTAGCTCAATACGACTCATTATTAACCTTACCATGTCTAACAAAGTTCGGTTTCTCCATTCGGACACACCACTCAATTGAGGTGTTCCGGGAGGAGTCCACTGTGAAAGAATACCATACTCTTTCAAGTAATCAAGAAACTCATTGTTCAAGTATTTTCCACCACGGTCCAACCGTGATGTTTTAATACTTTGCTGGTCTGTTTTTCTACTTCGTGTCGAAACTCTTTGAATTTATCAAATGTTTCCAACTTGTGTTTCATAAGACACACATAATCATAACGCGATGCAACATCCGTACAGGTTACGAAGTATTGATATCCACCTCTAGCCTAGCTAGACATGGGCCCACATTTGTCACCATGAACGAGGGCTAACAGCTCGGTGGCACGTACACATTTACCGCTAAAAGGCGTTTTAGGCACTTTGCCTTATAAATAAGATTCACAGACATCATATGAATTAGGATCAAATCCGTCCAAGTATCCATTCTTCCAAAGAGTGGATATACGAGTCTTGTTAATGTGTCCCAGACAACAATGCCACAAATAAGTTTCATATGATTTACTCAGTTTGAGCTATTTTTTTGTCATGTTATATGTTTGAGATTTGCTTATATTCAAAATATAAATACTGTTATTCACATCTAATGTATATATCTCAATATCATCTTTATAAACAAAACACCCAGTGTTCTGGAACATAAAGGTTTACCCGCAACGGGTTAAACTAGATATAAAGATAATGTTTCTAGTCAAACCAGGTACATTATAACAGTTTCCCAATTTAAGTATCAAAAATCTAATTTTAAAACCAATAGTGGACACGTTTATTACAATAACAAACATACCTGAAGTTGGAGCCTTGCCCGCCTTCACTTCCTTCATGTCTGCCTTGTTAATACGGCAGTCACGCTTCCAGTGACCCCGTTTTCCACAGTTTAGGCCGACATCTTGGGATATGTCATTTGTCTTCCCAGAAGATAATGATGATTTTGCCTTTGCCATTTTCTTCACACCCTTAGAAACCTTCGGCCAAGCCTTGGCCTTCTGGGATGTCGAAGTAAGATGTGCCTTGCGCTTCTTGCCCTTTTGGAAGCTCTGGCTCTGCCTCCTTGAACATAGCCAATAACTCTCCAAGAGTTTTCTCTTGGTTCATGATGAACCCGCCCCAGCATTCGGGCAGAGACTGTAAGATCAAATCTATGGAAGTCTCGGCCCTGTAGGTAATGCCCAGCTAACCTAGTTGTTCGATGTCAGCAATCATCTGCGACACCTAGTGCTAGACAGATGTACCCTCTGACATACGCGAGCGAAAGAGCTTCTTTTGCAATTCATACTTCTAAGATCTAAAGTTAGATCTATGAAGATCCTTTAATTTCAACATCATGGTATAAGGATCTAATCCTTAGTTCTAACGACGAAATTAAGGAGTCATTGCGGCAAGCATAACAGATTGAGCACTAAAGTTATCATCACGATGAGTCTTCCAAAGCTTATGCTCTACTATTTGCTCAACTCCGGGCTCAGGCTCGAGAGGTTTCTCTATAACATAGAGTAACTTCTCGGCTCCCATGACTATCCTGAGATTCATTTCTCAATCTGGAAAATTTACACCATTAAAGACATTTTCACCCAGGATTATGTCTTTTACGCTAATCTTTCCAGCCATCTCGATTGCAATAGTCCAACTATCCAATCAACGATATTGGGTACACTCAAAATGCAATGGTTACTATAGTCCGACTATATAACCAACTACAAGTGGAGTATTGTCATGTACAGTCTAACTGTTCAAAGAAAGCAATATTCAATATTAGTCCAACTAATATATTTATAACAACGATAAATAAAATAAAAGAGCGCGTGTTGGTAAGTATCTAAACGAAATGGCAAATTTAATACTAGCCTCCCATTATTTTTCGGCGAGCCTCTAACCCTCTGTGGAGTACTCGGGAAACCTAGTTTTCTAGTGGGCTAGGATCCCGTTAAATAACACACAACCTTGACTTTGGCCAACAAGTTGTATGAAACTTAACTAGGTAGATCTCTAAGATCAATTGGATCCCATCCAATTCCTAGATCCAGTAGATGGACCTCCAAGTCCGAAACATATATCCAATATTATATGTAATTATATCCAATATATTTCCTAACCTATTTCCTCTGAATCAACTAAGCCTTGGCTTTGGCTCAACAAGCTTAATGATTCCAGTTAAGCGGGACCCATTGACAGTGGGAAAGCTTCGTAATCCACGTCGATGAACTAGAAGTGACATTGACTTTGGCCAACAAGTCACAACCGCCCAAGACATGCGATATGGAACAAAGCTTTCGTGGTTCAAACACATCCGCGATGGACAATGGTCTTGACTTTGGCCAACAAACCAATGCCAATCTTGGATCTTGAGAGAGAACTACTCAATATAAGGAAAACGCTTAATATTTGAGTGAGGGTTTTTCGCGTAAATTGGAAACCAATTTATTATCTTTGATTAGGTCTCATCATACACCCTTCAACATGCATTCTAAAAGCATAATAAGGCGCAAAATAAATTAATAATGATATACGAATGATATATAACAAATTTGTTCCTAGAACAAATCTCTCTCTTTCCTCTCTCCCGCTAGCACTATTCATACTTCTACCCAATTACATAACACTAAAAGAAACCTCATTTGCATTGAGGGGAATTGGTGAGAAGAGAAATACAAAGAGAATAGAGATAATAGGCTGGACACGCAGGTCCATTTTAAATAAATTCTAAATTTATTAAAACAATTTCCAAAATTGCCCTCACCCTTCTAATATCCATCCGATATACATTATTCATACAAATACATCCAAGTATTCACACAAATCATGTTATTCAATCAATCTAATCCAATTAATTAATCTTTGAATTAATGACCATCCAATGTTCAAACAACGATTTGATTTGCGCGAGTCCAACTCGTTTAAGAATAAATACTCAAAGTACGTATTCTTAAATTATATCGAACTACAATTTTAAATCTAATTTAATTTGTATTCAATACTAATTCGAATTTAATTTCAAATTAAATAATTACACTTATTTATGTGCCTTAAAGACTTGGATTCCAAATCCAATCCAATTGGGTCTCAAAGGCCCAATTAGTATCCAATACTATTCAATTAAAGTCCAATGGGCTTTCAATTAATTCTTTAGGCGTGGGTTTTGGCCATTATGGATCCAACCCAAAAGCCAAGGCCCAATTAGGAATCACCATTTGCCCAAAAATCAATTTTGGCCCATTAGGCCCAATTGAATTATTTAAAGGCCCAATTATCATATTTGGAATTTATGGAGATGGTTTTAGGCCCAATTGGATCCAACTCAATTGTCCTAAACCAAACTTGGCCCAACCAAGTCCATTAAGCCCAAATACAACAAAATTAGCCCAATCCAATTTTAAAGACTAATTTAATTAATATAACATTCCAAATATCATATTAATTTTAATTAAAGTGCAATTACCACAATCAATCAATTAATCAAATGTTTCCAAAACACTAATTAATCCAATTAATCATGCTCATTAATTCCAATTCATGTCCAACACAAATTGAAGCAAAATCAATTCTATAACATGTTTCACTCACGGTAATTAACATGAAATTAACATCCAATTTTGATTTCAATGCAATTAAACCAACAATTAATATTCATTTCATGCTTTAAACTCATCCAATAGTCTAAAATCAAAAATCACCATGAGAAATCCTAGGGTATTATTTTCGGCCATGATGGATTTTTGGGGATTTTTTATCTAATCAATTTATCTCAAATCCAATGATGCACAAATCCAATTCATCATCATTCAACCATAACCAAACTACCAATTTGGAAAAATCATGCTCAAAACACAAAATCCCCAAATAAAGTATATAAACCCTAAATTTCAAATCAAACTTAGGATGGCTCTAGATACCATTATAAGTGTCCTACACATGCCACAAGATCACTAAGAAGATTTGTGTGTGAATACATCAAGAAGTTGGCGGAAAAAACTTACAATGATCGGATGAGATTCAAAACTTTTTCTTTGTATTTCGGAAGCTCCAAGCTTTCTTTTGCATTCCAAACTCAAGGGTGAGTTTCCCTATCATCTTAAATTGACTCCTTATGTGCTACCAAGAACAAAATTTGAAAGAAAAAATTTCTTTTTGAGAGAGGAAGCTCACGCCCATTTTGAGAGAAAAGAGAGGAGATAAGATGGTGAATAATTCTAAACTAATACCAAATGTGTGTTGACTTTTTACATTTCAAAAAATTAAGTGTTGTGTTGAAAACGTTGTAATAAATACAACCCAACCACTTCCATCACTTGTCAAAAGTTGATGTAAGTAAAGTGGGTCCCACAACTTTAAATTCAAAATTTGGTTGGCACACACAACATGACTTTGGGCCCGGTTTCGTTTAATCCGATTAAACAAATTTTCCGTCGCGACGTAATTAAATCCAAATTAATTAAATAATAATGCCTAGCAAAATTATTACGGAAGTCGCTTAAGAATTAATTCCAAATTAATTCGTTAGCTAGAATTAAAATCCAATTTTAATTTCGTGTTGAAATCTGATTTCAATTCATATATCCAATATATTATTTTAGCCCTAATAAATAAATTAAATAGAAAAATCCAATTTAACTATTAAATTGATTTTACCGATTAATTCCAAATTAATCGTGTTCTCTCTTCAAGTCGAATTAATCCCAGATAAACTCTTGACGCAATTAATCCCATATTAATTTTCTCTCTGTTAATTATTCTCAGATTAATTATTGCCGTAATTAATCCCAAATTAATTTTCTCTCTCATAATTAATCCCAGATTAATTATGTTCGAGTCAAATGTCATCGATGAATCTTTGAGAAGCGACCCAAGAGATCCCTAGATATGTTGGCAGTAAATACGGTCATCGGACTATCCGAACACGTGTGTACCCAGTACCACATTCTTACCGATTTACAAGACATGGTTGGCTTCTAGCAAAACACCGTGCCTACCCAATTCTCCAGAAATATTCAACGAATAATATATAATCTATATCAGACATAATATACTATGTATTACGTATTAGAATCTAGTATCGGATGTCACATGCTAGGCCTAGGGTTGGAATTGTGTCTGCCTTGTACGAAGCATATATCGGATCACTATCAACTAGTCTCTGTAATCGGATAATCATGACCTAGTCATACTATCCCGATAGCTGCAGCCTTTAAGAGTACCAGTTATGTATCCCTACGTGATCATCATCTTCATATGACTGAAGTGATACTTCCATCTTGACATCACACCCAACACATTATGATTCTCAGTATACCCAGAAGAGGCGTACACATAACCTGTTAAAGCTCCAGACGACCAAAGCCAAAGTATACTGATTTTCGCAAGTATTAGCGATGCAAGTCTCAGGTTAAGACCAAATATACCTACCCTGATGCGGATTCCCATAGACACATAGTCATACTACCAATGGGATTCCGAGGGGTTTATCCAGAGCGAAGCTGTTTCCGTACCATCGGTAAACATAACCTTCTATCACACTTGCATAAGTATCCAATACTTAAATATACATGAACTATACTGTTACGCTTCCATAACGCGCACAAGTGTAATACTAGTCTATTCCGTATTATCGATGTCTAGTCTCGATAATACTACGACTAGGGATATTTAATTATTAAACCTTTCGTGGATTAATACTGTCTCATATCTTATTAATCCAGAACTAATTATAAGGACTTTTATCATTTATATATCCGAGTAATCCAATTACAAATGATAAAAGAGTAATTTCCTTTGTCACATAGTTAATTTTGTACAAGAACACCATGTCCTTTACAAAATAGTGATGCTATAGGTCATAATTGTCCAACACGAAGTGTAATAATAGATTTGACTTAGTCCATATGTTGACTACCAGAACTACCCTCGTGAGAGTTTTGATGACTTTGGGGTTTGGATATGGTAGTGCAGGAAACTTTACTTTTTCATGAATGGTCAATGCAGATGTGATTTTGGAAAAAGTATCTTTCATATCAATCAATGTTCGCATATTTTGGTTATTGATGGCTTCTTGTTTCTAAATGAATGCATGAAAGGTATTTTCAAGGGTTTTCCTAGGTGGTGGGGCATATGGTGCATAATTTTGAGAATTTTGAAAATTCTGGTGTACTTGGGGAGGTTGTTACGATGGTTGTGCTTGGTTATCATTCCTCCAATTGAATTTTGGATGGTTTCTCCAACCAGAATTGTAAGTTTGGGAGTATGGGTTTGGATTTGGTCTCTTGAAGGTGTTTCTGGAACTGAGTTGATCATGGAGACATTATTCAAGGGCTGGGAAGGTTGAGAAAACTTGTGTGACATGTTCATTTGAATTACATATGTGACATGTAACTTATTGAATTGACTTGACATGAATAGTCTTCCTCATTTCTAAAGCCTCAACTTTTTTAGGTAAAGATGCATATTTTGCAGAAAGGTCATAGTCTTCCCTAAGATTAAACATGCCTCTACCAGATGTTTGTGGTTTTACAAAAGACTCATAAGTGTCAACTATGTCCCAGTATTGTACATTCTCTGCTATGTGTTCTAGGTAATCTAGTGCATCTTCAAGACTTTTATCCCTAAACTCACCATTGCACATCATTTGCACTAATTGTCTACTTTGGGGTGTTAAATTCTCGTAGAAGAAGGAAACCAGCCTCCATGTTTCAAACCTGTGATATGGACAAACATTCAACATCTATTTAAATCTCTCACATTATTGGTAAAGTGTTTCCCCCGACTCTTGTGTGAAAGTTGCGATTCTCATTTTAAAGAAGTTTGTCCCGTGAAAGGGAAATAATTTTTTCAGAAATTACTCTTGCAAATCATCCTATGTTCTGATGGATCCCGACCTAAGGTTTTGCAGCCAAATTTTAGCTTTATCCTTTAAAAAAAAGGAAAAAACCTAAAGTCGAATTATATTCATGCTACAGTTTTGGTGTGTGCAAGTACTACATACCTCTTCAAATTCCCTTAAGTTTTAATAAGGATTTTCTAATTCTAGACCGTGGAATGTGGATAAAAGTTGGATGATACCTAGTTTAAAATTGAAACATGACGCATATGGGGGAAAGAAATGCAAGATGGTGATCCTGTCCTAGTGGGATTCATGAATTTTTCGAGTGTCCTAGGATGATTAAGATCGCCATGTTGAGACTAATGTTCTACCTTATCAACTGGATTTTCATCTCGGGCAAGTGGGTTTTCATTTTGGTTCTCGGCCATTTTGACTGATGGTGACGGTAATGAAGTCTCTCTATTTAATCTACCACTAGATGACCAAGACCAATGTCTCATGCAATCCTAAATGTAGACTATTTGCTAAAATTTTAATATGCAAATGCAATACTTAAAAAAAAAGAAATAAAATAAACAAGTGAAAAAAAGATAAATGATTAGGGAAAAAAATGTAATGGTTAGATCCTAAAAACGTCATCTAATTTTTGTCAATTCAGATCTTAATTGAATTTCTCACTTAGATGTCTCAATTTCTCGAATTAAGTTCTCATAAAAAATTATTGAATAATCTCTAGATGGGGATGGTTCAAGAAATTATTTGGCAAAAAGCAAGCTCTATTTTAATTGAGCTTCTTATTTCCTGTTGTAACATCCCCCTCTAGAAGATTCTACCGGCAGGGAATAGGCTGACCCATCGTCCTGAGCCTATGACTATCTGACTGTGATCATCACTACAGATCTCATCTTGAAAACAAACTCATATATGGGACCCTTGCCTAACTCAGCAGCATGAAATGCAACTCCAATACTAATAATCATGTATACAAAACATCACACTCTATAACTCTGTCATAAGCACTTGAGTTGTATCGGACACAATTTCAACTTATACAAAATGTATGATACATGACTTTTCTTGAACTGTGACTGATTATATCTCTAACTTGACCTAGTGGACTAAAACCTTATAGTGACTGCCATCAGTGTCCATCCCATTGAGCTCGTTCACTGGGTAACCTATAAAACAGAAAAACTGGGAGTTGGGGGGGTTAGACCATTTGAACGACCCAGTGAGTGGACAGTTTAAAATGGAAACTGAAATACCTTACAAAATAGTTATTTTTCTGAAAACGAAATCAACTCGATTAAACTTAATCTTTTTTGAAAACCAATCTTTTTCTGTAAAGCTTTGCTGGAAAATCTTTCCTTTTGTAAAAACTCTTTTGTTCTGCAAAACTCTTCCTTAAAATTATCGTTTCTGAAAGTGTTTTATAAAAATGCTATTTTTGAAAATTATATTTCTAAAAATCATCTCTCTAAAAATCTATAGAAAACTTGACGCATGGGGGCGTTACGTATCGATGCCCCTCATACGCATTGAAAATATGTGGAAAACCTAACACATGGGGGTGTTATATATCGCCATCTGATGAGCGGAAAATATATCAATATTTACCGCCCCTTTAACTTAATATTTTGTTTAGTTTCTCGGGTTTGATGAACGTTTTGATATGTTTTAGTTTATTTTGCAGATAAAATAATATCGGATCTCAATGAAATCATTTAGGATGAAATATGGGTCAAATAAGGGCAATTATTGGACTTGATATTTTAATTTTGGAGATTGGAAACTTGAAAGGGCGTTTTTGACGAAGTGCAGTTTTGGAAATTCCAGTTTTGCGCATCTGTCGTATTTGGGGCATAACATCTTACTCCAATATCGGATTGAGCTAATTCAAGTTGCAGATTAAAGAAGACTCAAAGATCTACAGCTTTGAAAGACAAAATAAATTCTAATTCTGACGATTTCATGCCCGAAATTGATGAACCATCCAGAAGTGTGTTGTGTGTAATTATTAAAGTCACTTTCAATCATTTTCAAAGCAAAAAATAAATTAATAAATAAATAATAAAAATTATCAAATCATCACCAAACATGATAAGAGATTAGTGGAGCAATTAATAATGGATTTGGTGGAGCAATTAGTGGAGCAATTAATAATTGATTTGGTGGATGATATGATGGAGATAAAATTTTACCTATAAATACCAAGCCATTTCATTTGTAAAATTCATACTTTCTTCTAAGGAATTCCATAAGAATACTAAGAAGATTGTATCTTGTTTGTTTATTTACAGCTTTCAGTAATTAATTTCCGCTTTCGCACTTTCTTTTCTTTACTTTTCAGTTTTTACTTTCCGCAATTTACTTTTACGCACAATACTTTTCTTTCTTTAATTTTCAGTTTTTACTTTCAGTAATTTACTTTCAGCAATTTACTTTCAGCAATTTACTTTCAGCAATTTACTTTCAGCAATTTACTTTTCAGTAATTTACTTTCAGCATTTACTTTCAGCATTTACTTTTCAGTATTTAATTTTCAGTATTTTACTTTATGTCTTTTATTTTATTTAAGTTTTTTTTACTACCCGTAAATATGTGTCGTAACTAAGCCAGTTATCTAGGGTTGTGATGAAATCCAATATCACCGGTTTATAAGGGGTTAGATTATAGCTTGGGTAATATAAAGATTTATTTATTAAGTCTTAATCTTAATGTTTTTTCATTAACTGGCCATTAATAAAATTGAACTGTGAAACTTAAAATGAACTAGACATAGGGATTTTAAGTTTAAGACCTTAGACTCAATAGTCCACGATCTTCCTTGAGGATAGATAACCCTTTAATAGATTTCCTTACAGGATAGACATATACCTGTCGGGCGGAGGTAGCCATAATTGGAACTTAAACTTAATGAATCTAGATAATTTGGTTGACATAGACATATTATTCAATTGGGTTAAACTGGGTATTTGTGTCTGACCATCGACAGAGGCTTACACATAATTTAGTGTTCCAGGATAAATCAATATATTACCCAACTTTAAGATAACCACTTCATCTTTAAAATGATATTGGAAGCAATCACAACCCTAGATAGTTTTTAATATTGAATTTTCTTAAAACCTACTTTCGAACAATTTTATTTACTTGTTTTTAAATTTAGAATCGTCACCATTTCAAATCAATCAAACAACCTGTTAGATACTAGTAATCATTTGACCTCATAAAATTAATAGATTAGATATTAAGTCCTCGTGGGATCGATATTTTTATACTACTTGAACGATACGTGCGCTTGCGTTATACGCGTGTGTAAGCACCGGTCACCATCCCCCCATACGCCTAAACTAATGGTCTTGGGGCGTTATGTCTTGTCGTCCGCCAAGCCACTGAACTAGAGCCAGACGCGTTGATCCATGCTATCATCCTGACCCTGAATCTAGGGTCTAGGGAGTTACGTCTCGCCGTTCCCCTAGCCCTAAAATCTAGGATCTAGGGGCGTTACGTCTTGCCATTCCCCTAGCCTTGAAATCTAGTATCTAGGGGCGTTATGTATCGTCGTTCCTTTAGTCATGCTCTACATGTCCATATGGCATGTCCATCAATTCCATATCTGTGCCAAGTTACAATTAAGGTGGGTTTTCCTCACATGCCTCGAAAATCATCAAAACTATGCTTTATAAAACATCATTTTCTAAAACATTCCTCAAAACATTTATATTCATAACAATATTTGGAAATAAGCCTGTCTAACGCCCTAAATGCGAAAAAGTAAGTTTTGATTCGAAAACATATAAGTAAATACAGTTTGAGAATAGAGTGCACTCACCAATCAATATGTATTACCCTTAACATTTAATGTAACTGGGTTACTTTAATCTTGGATGCAACTGAAAGGATTTCTACGGAAAACAAATCTATTTTGTATTCGAGTATGATTAGTATGTTTAAACAAAGAAACCATTCATAATCATAGATGTAGTGTGAAGTTGTATGTTGGTATGAAATGCTTAGAGTGCCATCTAATATGTTATCATGGAACTGAAGTGTCTAAACTCATCTTTGGGAAAATAGTCTCGCGTCGCGACACTGGATGCTACGCATTGCGACGCCCACTGAGCAAGACTGAAACAGAGAGCAAATTTTTTTTCCGAGTCGCGACACCCACGAAAATAGAACCGAGGTAGAGGGCATCCTCTGTTCGCGTCGTGACGTCAAGTTTTGAACGTCGTGACGCTCACGTGAGCAGAATTGGGGCAGTGGATATCATTTTGTTATGCATCGCGACGTTAGCCTGTTGGCATCGCGATGCTTGCCTGTTTTCAATCCCAAACATTTACTTCTTAATATCTAGCTTACCCAAATGCACCTCCAACACCCTCACAATATTACTTTACACAAACAATTCTTTAAACTTTAACATTCAAGCATGTTAAACCAACACTCTATCATCAAATTAACTCTTTAATCTCATAACTCCAACTTAGCTCAATGCCTAACATTTAATAAGTTGGACCATTCCTTAATACAAAATCCATTTCCGAGTTGATTATCCACCTTAATGCAATCACTAATATGCCAACCTTACTAACATGACATCATCTTATGAAAATACCATAACTTAAGTCTTGGGTCCAGTTTCTTTACCTCAAATTATTAAATTTTCTTCATTCTCCAAGCCTTCCAAGCTTGTTACTTCACTTCTTAGTTTGTTGTAGGTTGCTTTACATTTGCTATTCTTTGGGTTTGAAAAGAAAATTGCACTCTCCCCATCTTTCTCCCTTATTTTCTTCCTTTTTCCTTCTCTTATCTTCTCTCCCACGATTTCTTCTTCTTTCAATTTTCTAGTGATGTATGAATAGTAATCCTTTTTTATACTAGGGACTGATTTGGCTAATTTGAATAATGATTTAATTGAAAAAAACTAGAAACTTTGAGAATTCTCTATATGTGTCCGTATATACTATTCATCCAAAATTTTGATGTCTTTTGACCTGGTTCTGATCTAATTTTGGGAAAATGATCAACATAGAAGTTTTCGGTCTCGATCTTATCTTTCCGGTTATATGAAATTCATAAAATCGGAGATTGTATGAAAACTTTACTAGCTGAATACTAAGGCTTGTCCGAAAAGTATCGAATGTTCGAAAAGTAATTTTGTGAGTCTATACATGCTTGAACATGATTTATATCATATATTATTCCATCCATAACTTAGTAGTCGTCGAGATTACCGGGGTGTTATAAATTCTCCCCCCTTAAATAGGATTCGTCCTCGAATCCCTTCTGAGGTTTAATTCACCAGTTTCTTTATGGCTAGAGGACATCTGAGTCTCTTTTTATCTTCCTTAACTTACTTTTTACCTTTCTGCTCAATAACTCAGTATTATGACTTTTCGGAGAATCTCTTATTCTACTACTCTCTATTTGACTTTTATAGCTGATCACTCAATATTTGGAAGTTCCTTCAGCAACCCTTTTCTAGTGTAGGAACTAAGTACATATACTATATCATGTTTACATAGAGGTGTAAATCCCTTATGAAACTTATCATTCATAGAATGTATCTATTTCTTGTTCTATAGTAAGGTCCTGACCAATTTGATGCACTTGTGCTAATATGGTCGTACTCACAACTACTCCAATTGAATCATTAGTCCTCAATAACCGCACTTGATCTATATGGGAAATTTATATCAACCTGATCACTAAAAAGTATATTTGTACCCCATTCGTACTAATTTCATGTGATCTTATTGAATATGCATCTAAATTCTTTGTAGATAATGCTCGCACGTCTCTAATGAGGCTTGTGTCTCCTATGTTAGGGTTGGTGCTCAGAGCGCCAATTTTCTTATGTATTTCCCTGTAAATACTTATGTAATATTTTATTATGAATAAAATAAACAGTTTCTATTATATAACATCTTTTTATATATGGTAAAGACGTAACAGACTTTAGAATGATTAGTTATGATACTGTTGCAAAAGCGTCGCAACTGACATTGAGATGTATCATGACGTTGTCATTCTTAGACAGTTCCTGGTCAAGGTTTACACTACTTGGTCAGTAAAGTAAACCTATTGAGACTGATACATGTCATATATTGGAATCTTGGATTCCAATGGTTTCTCAATGAACCATGAGTCTTGGAGACTCGTATAAACCTGTAGGTGTTTATAGAGGATAAACACTGAACAACTCACCGAAGATTCTTAATGGATGGTACACCAACGTCAATAAGAATTTTCTCGGGTTGAGTGAGCATAATGATTCTTTGACTTGAGATACCACTGTGGATATATGAGCTATCCTCCACACTTATATAGCAGTCACGTCACCGATCTACTTAAATCAGACCTCCGCCTGTTCGTTGGGTGTGGACTGATGCTCAAGATATCATGTGTATATTAAGAAAGGATATGCCAGTTCTGTGTACAGAGCATTGGTATTCAATATGGAATTAACAATCTGTTAAATCCGTGGGTCTGTGGTACACTGTAGAAATTAGTTCTAAATATTATTTAGAGATTACTAATAGAAACGTCGTCGTGATTATATCTATAGAGATTTGACATTAATATCTATATCTTTGGAATAATCTGGATACCTTTGACGGAGGGATTATACGTATGCAATGACCTCGACCTGTATGGTTCAGCGAGTTTATCCGTGTTCGTCATAATTTACGGGTGGGTAGATTATGGACACGAAATTGGATTTTATGACGGATGTGCCTGAACCTAGAGAGTCTCACTAATGAAATATACTCGTAGAGTACTAAGGCAGCTTTTATGAATAATACTAATTATTTATAAATCGTTTAACGGTTAAACGAAAAATACATACAAAGGGACCTAATGGTCATTTCCTTAATTAATGTGTATTTGTATTTAATATTTGATTGTATTAAATACACATTAATAAAAATTTAAATTGTGATTTTTGACATAAATGATTGATATATGTATTTTGATTATTTAATGAAAATATAATACATATATTTAAGATATTTGTATTTAATTATTTAATTATATAAATGTTATATGATTAAATTAATTAAGTAATAAATATCTTTAGTCATCATTTACCTTTTAAATGGCTAAGGTTCATTGGTTTCACTTGTTCCATTTCATTAAAAGTTGTAGTGATCTAATGAAACAAGTTAACTAATACTTTCCATTTAATTAAGTTGAAACAAAATTGAAATATCTTGATATTTTATTTTCTTCATGTTTCGGCAATTGACCGGCGTAATCACACACGTATAACGCAAGCGCACGTATCGTTCAATTAGTATAAAAAGTATCGATCCCACGAGGACTTAAAACCTTTTTGTTATTAATTTATGGGGCCAACTGATTACCAGTATCTAACAGGTTGTTTGATTGATTGATTTGAAATAACGATGATTCTAAATTTAAAACAAGTAAATAAAATTGCTTAAAAGTAGGTTGAGAAAAATCCAAATTTATAAAAACTATCCAGGGTTGTGATTAATTCCAATATTATTTAGAAGATGAAGTGGTTATCTTAAAGTTGGGTAATATATTGATTTATTAACCTGGAACACTAATTTATGTAAAAGCCTCTTCCGATGGTCAATTTCAAATACCTAGTATAATCCAATTGAACCATATGTCTATGTCAACCAAATTACCTAGATTCATTAAGATTAAGTTCCAATTATGGCTACCCCCGCCCGACAGGTATATTCCTATCCTGTAAGGAAATATATTAAAAGGGTTATCTATCCTCAAGGAAGATCGTAGGTTATTGAGTCTAAGGTCTTTAAACTTAAAATCCCTATGTCTAGTTCATTTTAAGTTTACCTAATCAATTTTATTAATGGCCAGTTAATAAAAAGCATTAAGATTAAGACTCAATAAATAAATCTTTAAATTACCCAACCTATAATCTAACCCTTTATAAACCGGTTATATTGAAATTCATCACAACCCTAGATACTAACTTAGTTACAATACATAGCTATGGCTAATGAAAACTTAAAAGACATAAAATAAAAATGCTAAAAAGTAACTGCGAGAAAGTAAAAGCGGGAAAGTAAATGAAAATAAACTGCCAAGATAAAAGGAATTACTTTTACTAATTACTAACTTAGATATCTCCCTTAGTATAACATAATCACTTGTGAGATTAAAACAAACCGACCATATAGGCGGTACCCTGATTAAGTCAAGTTAAGTCCGACCAGCCATAAAGGCGGTAAAATTTGTCCATGAACCTGCCATGTAGGCAATAAAGAAATAACCAGCCATAAAGGCGGAACCAAAATTAAATTACCAACCGACCAATCTGGCGGTATCCTTGCTTAGTCAGTTTAACAGTTTAAATTAAATAGCCCACTGACCAATATAGCGGTATTCCTTTTTAAGTCAAATTTTAGAATAGTGAATATGTTGTGTCTAAGGGAGATTAATCTAAGATAGTAACAGTAAAAGAATTACCTTTCACCTCGGCTGAGGGAAGTTACCTCCTCATGGTTGAAAAATAAAAACTGAAAAGTAAAGAAAGGAAAGTGTTATGCGTAAAGTAAATTACGGAAAGTAAAACTGAAAAGTAAAGAAAAGAAAGTGCGAGAGTGAAAATCAATTACTAAAAACTAAAAATAAACAAACTAGATACAATCTTTTTATTTTTTCATTAAGGATTTCAAAGAAGAAAGTATGGAATTTACAAATGAAATGGCTTGGTATTTATAGGCAAAATTTTGCCACCATCAAATCATCAATCAATTTCTCCACCAAATCCATTATTAATTTCTCCACTAATTACTCCACCAAATCCATAATTGCTCCATTAATTGCTTATCTTGTTGGTGGTGATTTGATAATTTTTATTAATTATTTATTAATTAATATTTTTCTTTGAAAATGATTGATAATGACTTTTAATAATTACACTCCACACACTTCTGGATGGTTCATCAATTTAGGTCATGAATCATCGGAATTTGAAAATATTTCCTCTTTCAAAGTTGTAGATCTTTGAATCTTCTTTAATCTGGAACTTGAATCAGCTCAATCCTATATATGAGTAAAAAGTTATGCTCAAAATACGACAGATGCGGAAAACTGGAATTTCCAAAACTGCACTTCGTCAAAAACGCCCTTTCAAGTTTCCAATCTCCAAAATTAATATATCAAGTCCAATAATTTCCCTTATTTGATCCACATTTCGTCCTAAATGATTTCATTGAGTCCCGATATTATTTTATCTGCAAAATAAAATAAAACATATCAAAACGTTCATCAAAGCCGAGAAACTAAACAAAATATTAAGTAAAATGGGCGGTAAATATTGATATATTTTCCGCTCATCACACCCCCAAACCTAACATTTTGCTAGTCCTCGAGCAAAACAACAAAATAAAATTAAAATTAAACTAAGCCACTTTCGTAGGGATCACGGTTGCATTTAGCGTATGCAACAAGCCTTTAAACCTCTAGGTGTCCCTAGTGGACGAGTTGTAGTCTCGTGAGGGTTTACAGCAACGATACCCACAAACGTTTTACAAAAGTAAAAAGTTAGTTAAAACTAATGCACACAAAATCAAAAAGACAAGAGAAAAGAGAATAAAGAAGTTAATGACTAATCAAGTGAAACTTCTACTCCAAGTTACTAGTTGTTTTGTTTCTTTCTAAACTACCGAATAAGTAAATTCTCCGATTATATTTACCATTCTCCATATACACAGCCAGCAAAATATTAATCAACTCATTTTTTCCCACAACAGTCACAAGTGCAATTGATAAGAGAATAATATTTTTGTCCTAAGGTTCTATTAGATTTCACACCTTTTTATAGTAATGGAGTAAAATTTTTTTCTGATTTTTCTGATTTTTTCTTTCTTTTTTCTCTTTTTTTTTATTTATATACAATATCTTCTGTCTATGTAGCGAGCTTTGGGTCGGTGGCTCCCAAACCAGTTGGCTTTAGGGCACCAGGTGTTAAACACCCCTACGGACTTAATTACCCAGACATTAGATATAAATATTTTTGCAACATCCTTGATCCATGTAGCGAGCTTTGGGCTAGTGACTCCCAAATCAGTTGGTTTTAGGGCACTGGGTGTTAAGACACCCTTACAGACTTAATAACTCGGATCTCAGAAGTTTTTTTTTTTTTTTTTTTTTAAACTCCATCACTTTTTTGAGATGCTTCCTCCAATTAAACTATAGCACTGAATATTACAAAATTTTCAATTTTAGCTCATGACCGTGTTTTTACCATGTATGTTGATAATACCTGCCAACGGAGCATATGAAGATCCATTTTAGTCAGATTTATGGAGAATTCACAAATTAAATAATTCAAAAGGAAATAAACAAAAATTAACTTGTTTCGAAATATGTTTGAGATACGTCTCAGGAGTGGAATTCCTTACTTACTCGGCTATCTCTTACCAATTTCACCTTTTTAGTCAAAATAAAAACACAAAAATGCAAAATATTTTTGTAATTTTTGAAAAAATTTTAATTTTTTTTTGTATTTTTCGAAAAATTTTGAACTTAAAATAAAAACAACATACAACTAAAAACAAGATATTAATCAGCTAATTCCCTCCCCCAAACTTAAATGAGACATTGTCCCCAATGTCTTAAATAGTAGAAAAGAGTTTAGACGATAATACCTGGTTAACTGAAATTCTACAGGAATTTAAAGGTTAAAATCCAGATTAACCCGACGTCTCTTACCACGATCGTCCCCAGACCAATTTATCTTTGAAATGATAGGGTCAATTTGTGGTTCATATGCTATGATTGGTCAATTAGATCCGGAGCGGTTCTGGCAGTAAATAGAAGTTCTTTTAAAGGTTTTGATATGAACCCATTCCTCCGTGCATCATCAAGAAACACACAAAGAAAATCATAAAATCCATCAACATTGTACAACCCAATTGGTTTCTGGTGTATGTTCAGGTTCGCCCAAGATAGTACAATAAAAATTTCTTCCAATGTACCCAAGCCACCTGGCAAAGCAATAAAAGCATCAACACGGTTAATCATTTCTGCCAGTCGTTCAGACATACCTGGCACGATCAGTTCCTCTCCGTTTGATGTTTCAATAAGATTTGCCTCTGCCAATGGTTTTGGGATGATTCCCAAAACATGACTGCCTCCTTCCTGTACAGCCTTTGAAACGATCCCCATTAGTCCAAGATTGCCTCCGCCATATATTAAGTGCATATTCCTTGCTGCTAAGACTCGACCCAATTCCTGTGCTGCTTCTATGTATTGTGGTTTAGTACCAACACTACTACCGCAAAACACACAAAATGTTTTCAACTCGTCTTCTTGAAGTGGCTTCCATTTTTATGTTTTTCTTTCTTAACTCTGGATGACTTCAAAGGTGCAATGATGAGCTGAATTTATAGTACCTGAAATGGGTGAGTAAAAATAGCACAAGTATCTTCCAAAGGACGATTAGTAGAACAATAGTAAAATAGATCGTGATAGTCAAAAAGGTCTGGATCCTGTCGGAAAAATAAAAGAAACAAACAAAACAAATCACAATATATACACAAATTGCATGGGTTGCCTCCCTGCGAGCGCTAAGTTTAAAGTCGTCAGCCAGACTTGGCTTCTCGAACGTTAATCTGGATCTGAAAGTGTAACACTTTCTTTTGTCGCTCAAATGATTCTCCCCAGTAGTGCTTGACACGTTTGTTTTTAACCTTGAAAGTTTTGTTAGCGTCAGGATCATGTATCTCAACGGCTCTATTTGGTAAAACTTTGGTGATCACAAATGGACCTGACCACCGTGATTTTGGCTTCCATGGGAAGAATTTCACCCTTGATTTGTTTAACAGTACCTTCTGCCCTGGTTCCAGTTGTATGCGCACTAACTTCTCATCATGTCTTTTCTTGCCTTTTTCTTTGTACAATTTGGCATCCTCAAAAGGCTGATTGTGAAATTCCTCCAATTCGTTGAGCTGGTGGAACTTTTTCTCTTCTATTGCTTGTAAAGCAAGAATTGGCTCCTTTAGTTCAAAAGATGCTTTATCTTTAGGCTCCACAGGCAATTGACATGTTTTAAGTTTGTCAGTAGAACTTTGCATTGCATCAGAGTTCTGAATGGTACTGTGTATCACATCGAGTTTGAAACATTCCTCCTTCTTTTCATCATCTGGGAAATTCATGGCTTTGAAAACATTGAATGTTACTTCTTGGTCCTGTACCCTCATGGTTAATTCTCCTTTTTGTACATCAATAATGGTTCGACCTGTAGCCAAGAACGGTCTCCCGAGGATGATTGGCACGTCTGCGTCTTCCTCCATATCAAGGACAATAAAATCTGCTGGGAAAATGAATTTGTCAACCTTAACCAGCACATCCTCAACTACACCTCTCGGAAATACGAGCGTTCTATCAGCAAGTTGTAGTGAGACTGATGTTGGCATTGTTTCTCCAATCTGTAATTTCCTGAAAATAGAAAAAGGCATCAAGTTAACACTCGCACCTAAATCACACAAAGCCTTACCAAAGTTATGTTCTCCTATGACGCAAGGAACAGTGAAACTGCCAGGATCTTTCAACTTTGGGGAAGTTTCCTCTGAATGATGGCACTGCATTCTTCTGTTAATGCTACTGTCTCGTAATCTCCCAATCTCCGCTTTCGTGAAAGAATATCTTTCATGAATTTGGCATAGGTGGGCATTTGTTCCAACGCTTCTGCAAATGGAATGTTGATATGCAGCTTTTTGAAGATCTCCAAGAACCGAGAAAACTGCTTGTCCAATTTGTTCTTCTGAAGACGTTGAGGAAAAGGTGGAGGTGGAGTGATCTGTTCTTTTTCCTTTGTTTCTTTTTCCTCCATCTGTTGCTTTGTTTCTTTTGGAACTTCCTCAGCAGTTGAATTGGCTCCAACATCTTTGTTGATTTCAGTACCGCTTTTTTTAACATGATGGCATGATATTGTTCTTTCCCCATGTTTCTTGGATTTGGCTCAGTGTTGCTAGGAAGGGTACCTGGCGGTCTGTAACTCTGAGCATTGGCTAGTTGTCCCATTTGATTCTCCAGTATTTTAATAGAAGCTGAATGGCTTTGAAATATAGTGTCATATCTTGCTGCTTGAGAGTCGTGTTTTGCTTCCATCTTTTTCAAGTAGGTCAACACTTCTGTTATTCCTGATTCATTTGCCTGCTCCTGGCCTTTGTTCTGTTGCTGGAATTCAGGTGGATAGTTCTGCTGTTGGCCTGAATTGTTGCTCCATGATAAATTAGGATGATTCCTCCACCCTGGGTTGTAGGTGTTGGAATATGAATTGTTCCATTGTCTGTTGAAATTGTTGACATAATTCACCGTCTCTTCAAGGTGGTTTGACTCTGGTGCTCCTCCATATGGTGAACTTGTGGATCCAGTGATGTTCACAACTTGCGTGCTAAGTGTTTCTAGACATTTGCATATCTGATCCAGCCTGGTATTCACTGCTGTGTTTGCTCCAACTTCATAAATTCCTGCAATTCTTTGGATCATGCTCCTTTCTGTTGGCCACAAGGAATTGTTGTTGGCCATTTCTTCGATTAGGTCCCAGGCTTGATCTTCTCCTTTTGCCATTAAAGCTCCTCCAGCAGCAGCATCGATTGTGGTTCTCATTATTCCAGAAAGCCCATTATAGAATGTTTGGACTTGAAGCCATTTTGGAATCTCATGGTGAGGACATTTCCGGAGCAAATCTTTGTACCTTTCCAAGCTTCGCAGAGGGATTCTGAATCTTGTTGTACAAAGGATGTGATGTCATTCCTCAGCTTTCCGGTTCTGGCTGGTGGAAAGTACTTTGCAAGAAATTTGGTGGCTAAAGTGTTCCATGTTGTGATGGAACCTGCTGGTAGTGAATGTAGCCAAGCTTTAGCTCTGTCCTTCAGGGAATATGGAAAAACTCGTAGTCTCATTGCTTCTTCTGATGCTCTGTTGTAGTTAGAAGTGCCGCAAACTTCCAGGAAGTTGCTGATGTGGGAATTAGGATCTTCAGTTGCATTCCCCCCGAACTGAACTGAGTGCTGAATCATCTGAATGCATGTTTTGATGTCACACGCATTTGCTGGTAAGGGAGGAAGTACAATACAGGAAATGAGTCTGTCAACCACCGGAATGGTTCTGTCTCGAATGGGAATTGGTGGTGCAACGTTCAAAGGTTCAGGTTCCATGTTGACAAAAGCTTCTTGGCCTTCTCGCCTTTCCCTTCTCAATTGTCTGATGGTTCTTTCAATTTCTGGGTCAAGCGGTCGGAGTTCAAAGCTTCTGGTTCGTCTCATGTAGTTTCTGAGAACCTGAAACACAAGAAAACAAAAACAATAAGTAAAAAGAAATTAGATACAAGTAAAGGTATCTAACCCCTAAACTAATAGTAAAAGATAAATAAGTCCCCGGCAACGGCGCCAAAAACTTGACCGGCGTAATCACACACGTATAACGCAAGCGCACGTATCGTTCAAGTAGTATAAAAAGTATCGATCCCACGAGGACTTAAAACCTTTTTGTTATTAATTTATGGGGCCAACTGATTACCAGTATCTAACAGGTTGTTTGATTGATTGATTTGAAATGACGATGATTCTAAATTTAAAACAAGTAAATAAAATTGCTTAAAAGTAGGTTGAGAAAAATCCAAATTTATAAAAACTATCCAGGGTTGTGATTAATTCCAATATTATTTAGAAGATGAAGTGGTTATCTTAAAGTTGGGTAATATATTGATTTATTAACCTGGAACACTAATTTATGTAAAAGCCTCTTCCGATGGTCAATTTCAAATACCAGTATAATCCAATTGAACCATATGTCTATGTCAACCAAATTACCTAGATTCATTAAGATTAAGTTCCAATTATGGCTACCCCCGCCCGACAGGTATATTCCTATCCTGTAAGAAAATCTATTAAAAGGGTTATCTATCCTCAAGGAAGATCGTGGGTTATTGAGTCTAAGGTCTTTAAACTTAAAATCCCTATGTCTAGTTCATTTTAAGTTACCTAATCAATTTTATTAATGGCCAGTTAATAAAAAGCATTAAGATTAAGACTCAATAAATAAATCTTTAAATTACCCAACCTATAATCTAACCCCTTATAAACCGGTTATATTGAAATTCATCACAACCCTAGATACTAACTTAGTTACAATACATAGCTATGGCTAATGAAAATTTAAAAGACATAAAATAAAAATGCTAAAAAGTAACTGCGAGAAAGTAAAAGCGGGAAAGTAAATGAAAATAAACTGCCAAGATAAAAGGAATTACTTTTACAATTACTAACTTAGATATCTCCCTTAGTATAACATAATCACTTGTGAGATTAAAACCAACCGACCATATAGGCGGTACCCTGATTAAGTCAAGTTAAGTCCGACCAGCCATAAAGGCGGTAAAATTTGTCCATGAACCTGCCATGTAGGCAATAAAGAAATAACCAGCCATAAAGGCGGAACCAAAATTAAATTACCAACCGACCAATCTGGCGGTATCCTACTTAGTCAGGTTTAACAGTTTAAATTAAATAGCCCACCGACCAATATAGCGGTATTCCTTTTTAAGTCAAATTTTAGAATAGTGAATATGTTGTGTCTAATGGAGATTAATCTAAGATAGTAACAGTAAAAGAATTACCTTTCACCTCGGCAGAGGGAAGTTACCTCCTCATGGTTGAAAAATAAAAACTGAAAAAGTAAAGAAAGGAAAGTGTTATGCGTAAAGTAAATTACGGAAAGTAAAACTGAAAAGTAAAGAAAAGAAAGTGCGAGAGTGAAAATTAATTACTAAAACTAAAAATAAACAAACTAGATACAATCTTTTTTTTTTTTCATTAAGGATTTCAAAGAAGAAAGTATGAATATTACAAATGAAATGGCTTGGTATTTATAGGCAAAATTTTGCCACCATCAAATCATCAATCAATTTCTCCACCAAATCCATTATTAATTTCTCCACTAATTACTCCACCAAATCCATAATTGCTCCACTAATTGCTTATCTTGTTTGGTGGTGATTTGATAATTTTTATTAATTATTTATTAATTAATATTTTGCTTTGAAAATGATTGATAATGACTTTTAATAATTACACTCCACACACTTCTGGATGGTTCATCAATTTAGGTCATGAAATCATCGGAATTTGAAAATATTTCCTCTTTCAAAGTTGTAGATATTTGAGTCTTCCTTAATCTAGAACTTGAATCAGCTCAATCCGATATCTGAGTAAGAATTTATGCTCAAAATACGACAGATGCGCAAAACTGGAATTTCCAAAACTGCACTTCGTCAAAAACGCCCTTTCAAGTTTCCAATCTCCAAAATTAATATATCAAGTCCAATAATTTCCCTTATTTGATCCACATTTCGTCCTAAATGATTTCATTGAGTCCCGATATTATTTTATCTGCAAAATAAAATAAAACATATCAAAACGTTCATCAAACTCGAGAAACTAAACAAAATATTAAGTAAAAGGGGCGGTAAATATTGATATATTTTCCGCTCATCAGCAATATGAGGAAAAATATATAAGATTTTTTTTTTGTTTCATTTTATTTCATAACAAAAAGTTACAAAATAAATTACAAAGTAAAGTTTGAGCGAAACTTGAAGAACAAAAGAAAAAAGCTTAAGGAAAAATTGGATTTTGTAAGTATTTTCCAACTTTCTTCAACTAGAAAATTATTTCGATATTTCTAGGTTTCAGCATGTGTTGTTTAGAATTTTATCTACTCTTTAAGTATGTAATTAAATTGGTTGGAACTTGTTTGAAAGATATTTGCATGTGTGATTAAACAAAGTGAGCTTATAATTAGTTATTAAGCTTTCTTTTGATTAATTAGTAATCAAGTTGTCATTCTAGAGTTTTAAGGCAATTCATTTATGACCTAGAATTGTTCTTATGTTATTTCAAGTGGTGAGACTTGTTTGGTGTGTTAAAGAATTGATTGAAGTGTTGAATTTATTCAATTTAGTGTAAATTGATCTATTGGAGTAATTTGTGTAATTAGGGTTCTTAACCTATTCCAATTTTGGGGATTTTCATATATATGATGTATTATGATGTATATATGTGATGAGTGGTAAATCTATCACTATTTCCCACTCATTTAACCTAATATTTTGTATAGTTTCTTGAGTTTTGTGAACGTTTTGATGTGTTTTGTGTTATTTTGCAGATAAATAAATTGGTTGGAAAGCATTGGAAGCAATTTGGGGCCAAAATAGAGAAAACAATGACAAAGGGCAATTCGGTAAATTGGCCGAGTCGCGATGTCAGGACCCTGCGCGTCGCGAAGTCTAACGTGCGCCAGACATGCTAACGTGCGCCGAGGGACACATGTTAGAATCTGAGAAATTGGACATGAAACGTGCGCCGACCTTGCTAACGTGCGCCGTGCCACGTGTCATCATCACAGAAGATCAGCTAAAATGCGCCGTCTGCCACGTGTCTCATTGGACCAAAGCAAACGCGTGCCACGTGTCGAGTTGTCATTGGACCGAATCATCGGCGAATCACATGTTGCCACGTGTTAATCTCTCATTGGACCAATCCTAAACGCGTGCCACGTGTCAGATGTTCATTAGACCGAAAGCTCAGCCAATCACCGTCTGCCACGTGTCGTCTTCTCATTGCACCACCTTTACCGCATGACACGTGTCATCAGTAGATTCTGCCGACAAAACATTCGTGGTCAACCCGCGTGGACCAAAGTCAACAGATCCAGCGTAGCGACGCTGAAGCCCTTGGCGTCGTGACGCTGGACGCAAAAATTGTCTATAAATTGAGCTCGAGATTTCAGTTTTAGTTGCACCATTCTCTCTCATTTATTTGATGTAAATAGGGAGTTTCTCTCTCTAATTTCTTTTAATTTAAGTTTTGTATTAATTTTAATTACATTCTGTAATAGTAATTACTTTTTGTAATAGTAATAGTAATTTATCTTGTTTTTACTGTTTCAGTTTTACTATTCAACCATGATGAGGTAACTTCTCCTTGCTAAGGTGAAAGGTAATTCTTTTACTGTTACTATTTAGATTAATCTCCCTTAAATATAATATATTTACTATTTAAAATTTGACTTAATAAGGATACCGCCATATTGGTCGGTTGGCTATTAAATTTAAATTGGTTTAAACCTGACAATCAAGGATACCGCCTATATGGCTGGTTGATAATTAAATTTTCTTACCGCCTATATGGCAGGTTCATGGACAAATCATACCGCCTTTATGGCTGGTCAGACTTAATTTGAATTAATCAGGTTACCGCCTATATGGCTGGTTGGTAATATTATCACAAGTTTATATATTATTTTATGGGAGATATCTAAAATAGTAAAAGTAATTCATTTTACCTTAGCATTTTATTTTATTGTTATTTACTTTTTAGTATTTACTTTACCGCATTTACTATTTCGCATTTTTACTTTATGGCTTTTACTTTTAAGTTTTTACTAGCCCTAGCCATGTGTCATAACTAAGTTAGTTATCTAGGGTTGTGATGAATTTCAATATCACCGGTTTATAAGGTTAGATTATAGTTTGGGTAATATAAAGATTTATTTATTGAGTCTTAATCTTAATGCTTTTTATTAACTGGCCATTAATAAAATTGATTAGGTAAACTTAAAATGAACTAGACATATGGATTTTAAGTTTGAGACCTTAGACTCAATAGCCCACGATCTTCCTTGAGGATAGATAACCCTTTAATAGATTCCTTACAGGATAGACATATACCTGTCGGGCGGGGGTAGCCATAAATGGAACTTAAACTTAATGAATCCAGATAATTTGGTTGACATAGACATATGGTTCAATGGGTTAAACTGGAGTATTTGTGTCTGACCATCGACATAGGCTTTCACATAATTTAGTGTTCTAGGTTAATAAATCAATATATTACCCAGCTATAGGATAACCACTTCATCTTTAAATAATATTGAAAAGATTTACAACCCTAGATAGTTTTTAATATTGAATTTTCTTAAAACTTACTTTCGAACAATTTTATTTACTTGTCTTTAATTTAGAATCGTCGCCATTTCAAATCAATCAAACAACCTGTTAGATACTAGTAATCATTTGACCTCATAAAATTAATAGCTTAGGTATTAAGTCCTCGTGGGATCGATACTTTTTATACTACTTGAACGATACGTGCGCTTGAGTTATACGTGTGTGTTTACTCCGATCAATATGATGTATATTAAATTTGGAATTGATTGGATTTGATCTTGACTTTTTTTGAACAAGATTGGACTAAATTGCAAAATTTAAATTCCTTGGGTGTTTCTCGGCAATTTTAGAATTTAATGGGGATTTTGTTTCAATTTGTATTTTGATGTGTTGGACATGTTGAAAATCATTTTAGAACTGATTTAGAATCATCCAAAATTATTTTTGACAATTTGAGGACTAAAATGAACAAAATGTAAAGTTTAGGGGTCAAACGATAATTTTCAAAAAATATGATTTCTTGGGTAAAATTTCAATTTTTAAGTATTGGGTAATTCAAATAAATAAGTTTATTTTAATTGATCCAAGAAAAATTATTGAAATCGAAAAATTTTGATTTTCCACGTTCCGCTGCGTTACCCGGGTATTCCCCCTAAAACCCCAACATCCTATAACTAGGTCTCTTCACGTTCTGCCTTAACTCTGGGGTAGTTGTATATATAAGGATAATCTTTATCGCTAGTAAAATGATCGTACTTGATACTTCCTTAGCTCCACCTACTCAATCTGACTTTAGTACTAATTCTCATGGTTTATCTATTGAACACTCTTTTTTTCTTGTTAAGTTTCAACTACTATTAGTTCCAACCTTCATATGCATGTATCTCTTATCTATCTCTGGAGCTTAGGATCTCATAGCTCAAGTTTAGATTCTTTATATACTTTTGGCTTACAACTGTTTTTTACCGATGCCTCTCATATTCAGCGACGCTGGTAATTCGATTCTAGTTAATGATCATACTTTTCTCGTACTATAGCTATACTTTACCTACTAGCGACATTAAATCTCTCCTAAATCGGAATTAATGTTTTATCTACCAAACCACCAATCACATGGCTAAGGCGATCCCAAACCCGTGGTGATTTAGTCAGCAAATACTATGGCTGGTTACTCATTTCTTATTCAAAATTCGTTGTTAATACAACTCTGTTTCCACACTGACCTATTTTCTTTGTCTAGTTATACTCTAGGGTATCCCACTTTCAGTCATTCCCATAGTCTTGTTTTGTCATGTGTTATCTTGGTATCAACAATATCATATATTCAATTTCTTTCGCCGCTATTACGTTATACTTCAATAAATCTATTTTATGTCATCCCAAGGATTATCCACAACGGTGTGTTGTGAAGGAAACATGTGCGCTATACTCGTTATCTCTATTCCAAATCTATATTTAACAGAGTTTCGATCTCATGATAGTGCTTAAAAATGTATTATGTTGATACCCTTATTCTTTAGTCCTTAAATAGAAATGTTTGTTGATATGTATCTTTGGTCGTGTCTAATGTTGGTTCTCATGTATTCATATCATTGCTTGACTAACGTTTTCTCTTCTAAATCTTTTACTTAAGTTTCTTTTCATTTTCTCTCCCGTTCTTACTCTGTATCTGGAACTTCCGGGATATTTGTCTCTGTTTTCTTCTCTAAGGGGTATTATCTTTCGAAGATCTTTTTCCATAACTCACAGGATATTGTAATAACATCGAGGTCTATCTTTAATGTTGTTGTCTAACGAAGGTTGGGAGGGTGAGGCTGATCCTTAAGTCCTTTTTCGATTATGATGGTCTCTCTAACTATACATGCTACAGTGGTACACGCTGCTCGTTTATGATCGTAGGATTCCCTTATTCACATATCTGATATTGAGCTCCCACACTAAAGTACTATGGCTAGGAACTATCTAAATTACCTCATTCAATTTTACCCCTAATTTATTTTCGACTACTGGTCATACCGTCCTTTACTGAAAATCTCCTTAAGGTTCATGCTCTCTGAAAACCCTACCATACACCCATTGTTATTACTCATTAAGAAGTTTGCTAGGTTACTTAGATTTCCTCCTTATCTCAGTTTCTTGGACCTCTTAAGTCATAAATTCTCGGGATACTCTACATCATCTTTGACAGGTTAGTCGCCACTAATACTTTTGGTCGGGTTTTATTATATTATTAGTCCTTTCATTCTAAAGTAATGGGGGCTCTTATAAATCATATCTCTAACCCCCCGCTGAGGGTCGTTCTCTACGTCTCTTACTCTGGCTCCTTATTCATTCGAGCCTTTACTTTCTTGAAGGTTGTCTGTTCTACGATAAGGCGAGTTATTTCATTTAGATCTGGCTAAACATACCGTGAATTCAATTCACTCTATCTCGTACAAATTTACTATCTTATGATTCTTTTCTAAGTTCAGTTGAACTTTTTGGCTCAGCAATCTCACTATCATAAGTTCACAATTTTTCTCAACTCTCTTGAGGTCTCCACTTACATTGCTGTCTCCAAGCTACATTACCTATGTCACTATACGTACTGAACTCTCTTGTCACTTTCTGTTTCATTTTTACTATTTCCATATCCTATCTCTTGGCTTTAAGTCATTGACCGGAGTTTTCACACGTGTATAACGCAAGCACACGTATCATTCAAGTAGTATAAAAAGTATCGATCCCACGATGACTTAATACCTAGGCTATTAATTTGTATGAGGCCAAATGATTACAAGTATCTAACAGGTTGATTTTTTGATTGGGTGGTGACTTTAAACTTAAAAACAAGTAAATAAAATAGTGCGAAGGTTGGTTGAGGAAAATTCAATATTAATAAACTATCCAAGGTTGTGATTCTTTCCAATATCTTTTAAAGATGAAGTGGTTACTTCATGTTTGTGTAATATATTGGTTTACTAACCTGGAACATGAAATTATGGAAAAGCCTCTGTCGATGGTCAGATGCAAATACCCAGTGTAACCCAATTAAATCATACGTCTATGTCAATCAAATTACCTGGATTTATTAAGACTAAGTTCCAATTGTGGTTACCCCCGCCTGACAGGTATATGTCTATCCTATAAGGAAATCTATTAAAGTGTTATCTATCCTCAAGGAAGATCGTGAGCTATTAAGTCTAAGGCTAAAACCTAAAATTTCTTTGTCAAGTTTATTTTAATTTTACCAGATCAATCTTATTAATGGCCAATTAACAAGAAGCATTAATCTTAAGACTTAATAAGTAAACTTTTATATTACCCAAACTATAAAATAACCCCTTATAAACCGGTGATATTGGATTTCATCACAACCCCAGATAACGGGCTTAGCTACGACTCATATTTACAACTAGTAAAAACTTAAAAATAAAAGACATAAATTAAAATGCTGAAAAGTAAATGCTGGAAATTAAAAAGGTAAAATTACAATAAAAGAAAATGCTATGGTTAAAGGACCCACTTTTATTATTACTATTTTAGATATCTCCTTTAATATAATATATTAACTTGTGTGATATTACCAACCAGCCATATAGGCGGTAACCTGATTAAGTCAAATTAATAATTAATTACCAACCGACCAACCAAGCGGTATCCATGCTTAGTCAGGTTAAAACCAATTTAATATCAATTACCAACCGACCAATATAGCGGTATCCTCATTAAGTCAGGTTTTAAATAGTTATATATTATAATTAAGGGAGATTAATCTAAATAGAAATAATAAAAGTTTTACCTTTTACCCTAGCATGGGGAAGTTACCTCATCATTGCTTAATAGTAAAAACTGAAAATGTTAAGAAAGTAAATTACTATTACAAAAAGTAAATAAAATTAATTATAGAACTGAAATTTAAACAAACTAGATACAAACTCCTTATTATTATCCGAGAATTCAGAGAGGAAGGTACATCTGAAATTGAAATTTCGAGGTGAATTTATAGGCATCAGTAGGCCTCTCGCGTCGCGACGCGTGGATTACTCTTGCGTCGCGACGCGATGACGTGGCACACGCTGATTGGCTGTTTTGATTCCCTTATCTGCTGACGTGGAATTTTGGATGATTAACTCAATAATTGTGTTGATGTGGCGATGACATGGCGATTTTGATTATCGGCACCGTGTGATTGTGACACGTGTCACTAGATGATTGGCTTATGATGACGTGGCTGACATGTGTCACGCTGACTCGGCATGTGACTGATATGGACACCATGTAGCTAACATATGGACGACACATGGCGATGGTGATTGTCGGCAGCATGTGATGATGACACATGACACGGTGCACGTTAGAATGATCGGCTGTGATGTTGACACGTTGCAGGAGCACGTTAGCAGATTTGATGCACATTAGCATCTGGCACATTTTAGCAAAATCCCTCTGATTGGTCCACGTGTCCCAGCACACGTTAGCAGCGGTGCGGCGCACATTAACGGTTGCGACGCGCCAAATGACCATTTTATCCTTTTTTGTCATTTTTCACTGTTTTGGCCCCGAATCACCTCGAGAGAGTCCTGAAACTTTATTTATCTACAAAATAACAGAAACACATCAAAATATTCACAAAACTCAAGAATCTATACAAAACATTAGGTCAAATAAGTGGGAAATAGTGATATAATCACCACTCATCACACCCCCAAACCTAACATTTTGCTAGTCCTCGAGGAAAACAATAAAATAAAATAACATAAACATCTTTAAAATAAAATTAAGCTAAACCACTTTCGTAGGGATCACGGTTGCATTTAGCGTATGCAACAAGCCTTTAAACCCCTAGGTGTCCCTAGTGGACGAGTTGTAGTCTCGTGAGGGCTTACAGCAATGATACCCACAAACTTTTTACAAAAGTAAAAATATAGTAAAACTAATGCATACAAAAGCAAAAAGACAAGAGAAAAGAGAATAAAGAAGTTAGTGACTAACCAGGTGAAACTTCTTATTCAAGTTAAGTGTTGTTTTCTTTCTTTCTAAATTACCGAATAAATAAATTCTCCGATTATTTTTACCATTCTTCATATACACAGCCAAAAAAATAGTAATCAACTCATTTTTGCCCACAATAGTCATAAGTGTATTTGAAAAGAAAGTAATATTTTTGTCCTAAAGTTTTATCAGAATTCACACTTTTTTTAAGCAATGAAATATTTTTTTCTGATTTTTCTGATTTTTTTTATTTATAAACAATATCTTCCATCCATGTAACGAGCTTTGGGTCAGCGACTCCCAAACTAGTTGGCTTTACGGCACCAGGTGTTAAGACACCAATACGGACTTAATTACTCGGAATTCAGATATATATATTTTTTTCTAACATCTTCGATCCATGTAGCGAGCTTTGGGTCAGTGACTCCCAAACCAGTTGGTTTTAGGACACTGGGTGTTAAAACACCCCAACAGACTTAATAACTCGGATCTCAGACGTTTTTTTATCCCATCATTTTTTATGGATGCTTCTTCCAATTAAACTAGAGCACTGAATATTACAAGCTTGTCAATTACAACTCATGTCGATATGTTACCATGTATGTTAATAATACTTGTCAACTGAGCATATGAAGATCCATTTTAATCAGTTTTATAGAGAATTCACAAATTAAATAATTCAAAAGGAAATAAACAAAAATTTACTTGTTCTGAAATAGGTTGAGATACGTCTCAGGAGTGGAAACTCCTTACACAGCTATCTCACACCAATTTCACCCGATTAATCAAATTTAAAACATAAAAACACAAAATATTTTTTTTATTTTTATTTTTATAAAATTTTTAATTTTTTTGAATTTATTCGAAATTTTTTGACTAAAACAATAAAATAACTATACAAAAACAAGATACTAGGCAATTATTCCCCTCCCCCAAACCTAAAGGAGACATTGTCCCCAATGTCTTAAAAAGTAGAAGAAGAGTTGAGAAGATAGTACCTGGTTAGTGACCGGTGTAAACACACACGTATAACGCAAGCGCACGTATCGTTCAAGTAGTATAAAAATATCGATCCCACGAGGACTTAATTCCTACTATTGTTATTAATTATTGAATCTATTCATTTACAAATATCTAATTAAATGGAGAAGAGAATGATTGTTTGATTGGTTGAATGTGGTTTTGCACAATAAGTAAATAAATTAAAAGATAAAAGAAAATACTAAGGAAAATAACAAAAGACACTAAGATCTAGGGTCGTGAATCATTCTAATATCATTTTAAAGATGAAGTGGTTATTTTATGTTTGTGTAATAAATCAGTTTACTAACCTGGAACACTAAATTATGTGTAAGCCTCTGTCGATGGTCAGACACAATACCCAGTTTAACCTAATTGAACCATATGTCTATGTCAACCAAATTATCTGGATTCATTAAGTTTAAGTTCCAATTATGGCTACCCCCGCCCGACAGGTATATTCCTATCCTGTAAGGAAATCTATTAAAGGGTTATCTATCCTAAAGGAAGATTGTGGGCTATTAAATCTAAGGCTGAAACCTAAAATCCCTATGTCTAGTTCATTTTAGATTTACCACATCAATCTTATTGGTGATCAGACAACAAGAAGCATTAAGATTAAAACTTAATAAGTAAACTTTTAAATTACCCAAACTATAAAATAACCCCTTACCTACTCATGGTGAATAGTAAAAACTGTAAAAAGTAAAAAGTAAAAATAAATTACTATTATTACAAAACGTAATTAAAATTATTTACAAAACTAAAAACTAAAAATAAAAAAAAAAAACTAAAAAACTAAAGAATCTAGAGAGGGAAACTCTCTATTTAGAAAGAATATAAGAGAGAGAATGGTGTGTTCAATTCTGAAATTCGAAGCTGAATTTATAGGCCTCGGTAGGCTTCCAGCGTCGCGATGCCAAGGCCTTTGGCGTCGCTACGCTGGAACAGTGATGCGTGGCACGCTGAGGGCTTGACACGTTGTGAGGCGGCTAAGAGGATAAGGTGACACGTGGCGAGGTGGCTAAGAGCTGAATTATTATGCTGACGTGGCGATGATGTGGCGCTAACGTGGCAATGCGGCTGATATCAATTGTCGGCACTGTAGGATTGCGACATGTGTCACGTCGGGATTGGCTGATGCTGACGTGGCTCGTTGACTCGGTTGACCTGCTGACGTGGATGATGACTTGGCATGACGCGTGGCAAAGTTGACTTGTTGACCAATGACGTGGCGATGACATGGATGACACGTGGCATACGTGGCAATTGTGAGTGTCGGCACCGTAGGATGATGACACGTGGCACGGTGCACGTTAGCAGCTCGGCTGTGATGGTGACACGTGGCACGGCGCATTTTAGCAAAGTCAAACTTCTCAAATTCTGACCTATTGACTCGGCGCACGTTAGCAAATCTGGTGCAAGTTAGGCGTCGCGACGCTGATGACTTGGGCGTCGCGACGCAGACAATTTACCGAAATGCCCTTTTTGCCAATTTTTCCTGTTTTGCTCCAAATCACCTCCAGAATGTCCTGAAACTTTATTTATCTACAAAATAACACAAAACACATCAAAATATTCACAAGACTCAAGAAACAATACAAAATATTAGGATAAATGAGTGGGAAATAGTGATATAAATACCACTCATCAGTTAGCTGAAATTCTACATCTAAATGGGAAATTTAAAGGTTAAGATCCAGATTTATTCGACGCTTCTTACCACGATCATCCTCAGACCATTTTATCTTGGAAAGGGTAGGATCAATTTGGGGTTCATAGGCTAAGATTTGGTCAATTAAATCCTGGGCATTTCTGGCAGTGAAGATGGGTTCTTTTAAAGATTTTGACATGAACCCATTTCTCCGGGCATCATCAAGAAATACACAAAGAAAATCATAAAATCCATCTGTGTTGAACAGTCCAATTGGTTTCTGGTGTATGTTCAATTTCGCTCAAGATAGCACTGTAAAAATCTCCTCCAACGTACCCAAACCACCTGGCAAAGTAATAAAAGCATCAGCACGGTTAATCATTTCCACCAGTCGTTCAAACATACCTAGCACAATCAGTTCTTCTCCGTTTGATGATCCGCCTCTTCCAAGGGTTTTAGGATGATTCATAGAACTGGACTGCCTCATTCCTGTACGGCCTTTGAAACGATCCCCATTAGTCCAAGATTACCACCACCATATACTAGGTGCATATTCCTTTCAGCTAAGACTCGACCCAATTCATGTGCTGCCTCTATGTATTGTGGCTTAGTACCAACACTAGTATCGCAACATACACAGATGTTTACAACTCATCTTCTAGAAGTGGCTTCCATTTTTATGTATTTCTTTCTCAGCTCTGGATGCCTTCAAAAGTGCAATAATGAGTTGAATTTATAATACCTGAAAAAGGGTGAGTAATAATAGCATTAGTATCTTCCAAAGGAAGATTAGTAGCAAAACAGTAAATCGTGAAAGGTCAAAAAGGTCTGGATCCTGTCGGAGAAAATAAAAGAAAACAACAAAACAAATCACAATTATTAGGAAAAGACAAATAGATAATAATATTTACAGAAAGTAACGGCTTGAATGACGTTTATGTGTCAGGGACAAGCTTCCCATCCAATTTTCTTATAAATTGGCAAACAGGGTCTTTTTGAGTCAGATTCCCGAGACTTAACTGTTGTCTTTCTTTTCGAAATTGTGTATATAACACGCGAATTTTGTGATACATATATCCACTGGGATGCGTCTCAAGAGTTTTAGATATGTCATCTAAAGACTCCTTACCCAAGCCATTTCTAATGAAATTTATCTTATCTTCACGGTTATCAGACATCATTCCTAAAGAACGAAAATGAGTATCACAAAACATACAAGCACATTTATAACATACACCCATTCTTTTAGCTCTTCTCTTTTTAGCATAGGTGCTTCTTCCTAAACCAGGCAGATGTGAAATAAAAGAGTTAGAAGACTCAACTGCCAATCAGACTCGTACTTCAATAATCCAACGAATGTCAGTAGGAATACCTTTGATCATCAGTAATCTCGTCAGTTCCATGCGAGCTTTGTAAACTTTCATCAGAGAGTTTTGAGGGAGAGAAGGAAATTGCTTGTGAAGATTTGCGAGAGCTTCTTCCATCCTGAAATGACTTTACCTGCAAAAATAAAACACACAAAAATAAAACACACCAAATCTGAATATATACACAAATTACGTGGGTTGCCTCCTAGCTAGCCCTAAGTTTAAAGTCGTCAGCTAGACATGACTTCTCGAACGTTAGGCTGGATCTGAAAGTGTGACACTTTCTTTTTGTCGCTCAAATTATTCTCCCCAGTAGTGCTTGACACAATTGTTTTTAACCTTGAATGTTTTGTTGGAGTTAGGATCATGTATCTCAACGGCTCTATCTGATAAAACCTTGGTGATTAGGAATGGACCTGACCACCATGATTTTGGCTTCCATGGGAAGAGTTTCAACCTTGATTTATTTAACAGTACCTTCTGCCCTGGTTGTCTCTTCTTGCCCTTTTGTTTGTTAAACTGGTGGAACTGTTTCTCATCAGTTGCTTGTAGATCAAGATTTGACTTGTTCAGTGTGCAATATGCTTTATCTTCAAGCTCCAAAGGCATATTACATGCTTTAAGTTTGGCAGTTGAACTTTGCTTTTTTTCAGAGTTCCGGATGGTACTATCTCTCACATCAAGTCTGAAACATTCCTCATTCTTTTCATCATTCGGGAATTCCATGGCTTTGAGAACATTGAATGTTACTTCTTGATCTTGAACCCTCATGGGCAGTTCACCTTTTTTTACATCAATAATGGTTCGTCCTGTAGCCAAGAATGGTCTCCCGAGGATAATGGGCACGTTTTCGTCTTCCTCCATGTCAAAGACAATAAAATCTACTGGGAAAATGAATTTGTCAACTTTGACCAGCACATCTTCAACCACACCTCTCGGAAATACGAGCGTTCTATCAGCAAGTTGTAGAGAGACTGAGGTGGGCATTGTTTCTCCAATCTGTAATTTCCTGAAAATAAAAAAAATGCATCAAGTTAACACTCGCACCTATATCACAAAAAGCCCTACTGAAGTTATGTTCTCCTATGATGCAAGGAACGGTGAAACTGCAATGATCTTTCAACTTCGGGGGAAACTTCCTATGAATGATGGCACTACATTCTTATGATAATGCTACTGTCTCGTAATCTCCCAATCTCCGCTTTCGTGACAGAATGTCTTTCATGAATTTGACATAGCTGGGCATTTGTTCCAAAGCTTCTGCAAATGGAATGTTGATATGCAACTTTTTGAACACCTCCAAGAATCGAGCAAACTGCTAGTCCAATTTGTTTTTCTGGAGACGTTGTGGAAAAGGTGGAGGTATAGTGATTTTTTTCTCGTTCTTTTTCCTTTGCTTCTTTTTCCTCTATCTGTGGAACTACTTCTTTTGGAACTTCCTCAATGGATGCCTTGTTTCCAACATCTTTGTTGATTTCAGTATCGCTTTTTAAAATGATGGCATGACACTACTCATTCCCCATGTTTCTTGGATTTGGTTCTGTGTTGCTGGGAAGATTTCCTGGCAGTCTGTAACTCTGAGCATTGGCCAGTTGTCCAATTTGATTCTCCGGTACTTTGATGGAAGTAGATTGGCTTTGAAATATAGCATCGTATGCTGCTTGTTGCTTTTTGAACATCTCTGCAGTCCATTCTTTCATTTCTGTTTTTTTTTCATTCTTCTGGCCTTTATTCAGTTGCTGGAATCCAGGCGGTGGATAGTTCTTTTGCCCTGAGTTGTTGCTCCATGAAAAATTGGGATGATTCCTCCACCCTGGGTTATGGGTGTTGGAATATGGATTGTTCCCCTGTCTGTTGAAATTATTGACATAATTCACCGTCTCTTCTTGTTGATTTGGCTCTGGTGCTTCTCCATAAGGTGAACTTGTGGATCCAATATTTCATTGCATGCTGAGTGTTTTTACATATATGATCCAGCTTGGCATTCACTGTAGTGTTGGCTCCAACTTCATAAAGTCCTGTGATTCTCTGGATCATGCTCCTTTTTGTTGGCCAAAAGGAATTGTTGTTAGTCATTTCTTTGATTAAGTCCCAAGCTTGATCTTCTCATTTTTCCATCAAAGCTCCTCCAGCAACAGCATCAATTATGGTTCTCATCAATCCAGAAAGTCCATTATAGAATGTTTGGACTTGAAGCCATTTTGGAATCTCATGGTGAGGACATTTCCGGAGCAAATCTTTTTACATTTCCCAAGCTTCGTAGAGAGTTTCCGAGTGATGTTGTACAAAGGATGTGATGTCATTCCTTAGTTGTGCTGTTCTGGCTGGTGGAAAATACTTTGCAAGGAATTTAGTGGCTAGAGTGTTCCAAGTTGTGATGGAACCCGCTGGTAGTGAATATAGCCAAGCCTTATCTCTGTCTTTTAAGGAATATGGGAAAATCTGCAGTCTCATTGCTTCTTCAGCTGCTCGGTTGTAATTGAAAGTGCCGCAAACTTCCAGAAAGTTGCTGATGTGGGCATTAGAGTCCTTAGTTGCATTTCCTCCAAACTGCACTCACAGCTGAATCATCTGAATGAATGTTTTGATGTCATATACATTTGCTGGTAAGGGAGGAAGTACAATACAGGAAATGAAATCGTCAACCACCGAAATGGTTCTGTCTCGAATGGGAATTGGTGGTGCAACTTCTAAAGGTTCAGGTTCCATGTTAACAATTGCTTCTTGGCCTTCTCGCCTTTTCCTTCTCAATTGTCTGATGGTTCTTTCAATCTCTGGGTCAAGCGGTCGGAGTTCAAAGCTTCTAGTTCATCTCATGTAGTGTCTGAGAACCTGAAACATAAGAAAACATAAATAATAAGTAAAAAGAAATTAGATACAAGTAACGTATCTAACCCCAAAACTAATGGTGAAAGATAACAAAGTCCCCGGCAACAGCGCCAAAAACTTGACTGGCGTTTTCAAACGCATATAACGCAAGCGCATGTATCGTTCAAGTAGTATAAAAAGTATCGATCCTACGAGGACTTAATACATAGGCTATTAATTTGTATGAGGCCAAAAGATTACAAGTATCTAACAGGTTGATTGTTTATTTGGGTGGAGACTTTAAACTTAAAAACAAGTAAATAAAATAGTGCGAAAGTTGGTTGAGGAAAATTCAATATTAAAAAACTATCCAGGGTTATGATTCTTTCCAATATCTTTTAAAGATGAAGTGGTTATTTCATGTTTGTGTAATATATTGGTTTACTAACCTGGAACACAAAATTCTGCAAAAGCCTATGTCGATGGTCAGATGAAAATACCCAGTGTAACCCAATTAAATCATATGTCTATGTCAATCAAATTACCTGGATTCATTAAGACTAAGTTCCAATTGTGGTTACCCCCGCCCGACAGGTATATGTCTATCCTGTAAGGAAATCTATTAAATGGTTATCTATCCTCAAGGAATATCGTGAGCTATTAAGTCTAAGTCTAAAACCTAAAATTCAGTTGTCAAGTTTATTTTAACTTTACCAGATCAATCTTATTAATGGCCAGTTAACAAGAAGCATTAATCTTAAGACTTAATAAGTAAACCTTTATATTACCCAAACTATAAAATAACCCCTTATAAACCGGTGATATTGGATTTCATCACAACCCCAGATAATGGGCTTAGCTACGACTCATATTTACAACTAGTAAAAACTTAAAAATAAAATACATAAATTAAAATGCTGAAAAGTAAATGCTGGAAATTAAAAAGGTAAAATTACAATAAAAGAAAATGCTAGGGTTAAAGGATCCACTTTTATTATTACTATTTTAGATATCTCCTTTAATAAAATATATTAAGTTGTGTGATATTACCAACCAGCCAAATAGGCGGTAACCTGATTAAATCAAATTAATAATTAATTACCAACCGACCAACCAAGCGGTATCCATGCTTAGTCAGGTTAAAACCAATTTAATATCAATTACCAACCGACCAATATAGCGATATCCTCATTAAGTCAGGTTTTAAATAGTTATTATATTATAATTAAGGGAGATTAATCTAAATAGCAATAATAAAAGTTTTACCTTTCACCATAGCAGGGGGAAGTTACCTCCTCATTGCTGAATAGAAAAAACTGAAAAAGTAAAGAAAGTAAATTACTATTACAAAAAGTAAATAAAATTAATTACAGAACTGAAATTTAAACAAACTAGATACAAACTCCTTATTATTATCAGAGAATTCAGAGAGGAAGGTATATTTCAATCTGAAATTTCGAGCTGAATTTATAGGCGTCAGTAGGCCTCTCGCGTCGCGGCGCGTGGATTACTCTTGCGTCATGACGCGATGACGTGGCACACGCTGATTGGCTATTTTGATTCCCTTATCTGCTGATGTGGCATTTTGATTCTCAATAATTGTGTTGTCATGGCGATGACATGACGATGTTGATTGTCGGCACCGTATGATTATGACACATGTCACGAGATGATTGGCTGATGATGACGTGGCTGACATGTGTCACGCTGACTCGAAATGTGACTGATATAGACGCCACGTGGCTTACACGTGGCGATGGTGATTGTCGGCAGCATGTGATGATGACACGTGGCACGACGCACGTTAGCATGATCGACTGTGATGTTGACATGTGACATGTGCACGTTAGCAGATTCGGTGCACGTTAGCATCCGACGTATTTTAGCAAAATCCCTCTGATTGGTCCACGTGTCCCGATGCACGTTAGCGGTCGCGACGCGCCAAATGGCCATTTTGTCCATTTTGACTTTTTTCACTGTTTTGGCTCCGAATCACCTCCAGAGAGTCCTGAAACTTTATTTATCAACAAAATAACAGAAACACATCAAAATATTCACAAAACTCAAGAATCTATACAAAACATTAGGTCAAATGAGTGGGAAATTGTGATATAATTACCACTCATTAGTCATGTTACCGAAGCTAGTGGTGGTTCACTCTTCTGGGCTACTTCCTAGATCTTTGCTTCCCGCTCTTGATATAGGCTAAAGCTTTTCCATCTAATCTTATTGTCCGCACTAGTACTTTTCATTAAATCCTGAGTGTCTCTAATCCCATGGGCCTGTCCTTTTAAACTTCCACGGATTTCTACTGGCATTGGGCTCATCTGTGGATTCTACTACGTTTGGTCTATTATGTGGAATTCTGCTAGTACTGTAAGCCTCGCGCTGACTTGTATAGATTCTTAGACTATATTGGGTTCTCTTCTTTCCAACTTCAAAGGCTTCCTTAATCTATTTCTGGGTGATCTATCTTCCAATGTACACTGTTTCTGTCTTAGGATAAACTTTATTTAGGCTTCCTTACAATTACCTTTATCTATGCTGGTAGAGGCTATGGCAAGCATCTCACATCTCGACGGATATCGATGTCCTTGTTCTGGTACTCTGTGTCTTGATAGAGTCAATTACTCATGTAAGTTAGGTATGAGATAGGCTCCGTTAGGACAACTTCATTAACCGATATCACTGATGGGTGAGAATCTGGGTAACTTAGGGTCGTATCTATGTCGTGTTTCTTGGCTGAGGCAATAAATCATCTTTCCTTACGACCTTCATTTTATTTTTTTACGGGTCTAGGTTTGGGTGTCCAAAATCTCTTCATCCTTTTTGGCATCTCTTGTCTATTGAAACTCCCAAGACTAATCCTGATTTCTTGCTTCTTTTATCTTTCTGAATATCCTTCGTTATTCAGGGAGCTCGCTATCAATACAAGGTACTCGAAGGCTATTAGTGTTGGAGTTTGCTAAGGTCCCAATGATCAATAAACAAACATGAAACACATGTGAATACATACGAGGGAGTTGCAGAATACTCACATCGATCGGTTGAGCGACGCGGTAGGCAACAAAATTTCTCTTTTCTGCCTACTGGACTGCTCGGCAGTTCACTGTCACAGCCCACTGCATTTTCGGCCATTGTGGATCAACTTCGTCAAGCTCCAAGCTTCGTGAAATGATTCCCGGCTCATGGGTGGACTTCCCTATCACCTTCGCATGTCTCTCGGAGTGCTAGCTCTTGTGATTTTTGCCACAAAAATCACCATTTTGCTTCCCATCTTCTCGGCATTTCCCAGAAAACCAGTGAAGAATTTTACCTCTAAGGCCGAGTGATAGAGAGGAGAAAAAAGGAGAGAGAGATGTGTTTTTGTTACAAAAATGGTAAAATGGATATTCCAAAATCAAATACCAAATTTTTGCCTCCAAAAAGTCAAGCAATAAATGCTTGCTAACCACACACATCAATTGCCATCAATCAGTGAATAGTGACTGGCGTCAATAACTCAAAGTGAAAGACATCCATCACTTGATTGACGAATGATGTGACGCTAATTACGACTAGCGATTTGACGCTTGATTTGACTTGCGTGCCGCACTCGAATTCGAAATGCAAATGCGCTCGCAAATAATCCCGGGCTCGGGTTCGCTAATTCCAAATTAACGAATTTTCCGTTGCGACGTAATTAAATGATTATGCCTAGTGAAATCACTATTCCCATCGCTAACGAATTAATTCTAAATTAACTCATTCGCCCGAATTAAAATCTAATTTTAATTCCACGTCGAAATCCAATTTCGTTTAATATATCGAATATATTAATTAATCGATTAATTCCAAATTAATCGCTTTCTCTCTTTAATGATATTTTATCCCAGATAAAATATCTCCGCAATTAATCCCAGATTAATTTTCTCTCTCATCTTATTAATCCCAGATTAATTAAAAGTGCGAGTCATACGTCATCGGTGAATCTTCGGGAAGAGACCCATGAGATCCTCAGATATGTTGGCAGTAAATACGGTCGTCGGACTATCCGAACTCGTAAGTACCAAGTACTACGTTTTACCAATTTACAAGTCAAGGTTGGCTTCTAGAAAAGCGCCATGCCTACCCAATTCTCCAGAAATATCCTTATAGGAATAAGGATCTATAGTAGTTGACCGGCGTAAACACACACGTATAACGCAAGCGCACGTATCGTTCAAGTAGTATAAAAATATTGATCCCACGAGGACTTAATATCTAATCTATTAATTTTATGAGGTCAAATGATTACTAGTATCTAACAGGTTGATTGATTGATTTGAAATGGTGACGATTCTAAATTTAAAAGCAAGTAAATAAAATTGTTGAAAATAGTTTTAATAAAATTCAATATTAAAAACTATCTAGGGTTGTGATTTCTTCCAATATCATTTTAAAGATGAAGTGGTTATCTTAAAGTTGGGTAATATATTGATTTATTAACCTGGAACACTAAATTATGTGTGAGCCTCTGTCGATGGTCAGACACAAATACCCAGTTTAACCCAATTGAACCATATGTCTATGTCAACCAAATTACCTGGATTCATTAAGATTAAGTTCCAATTATGGCTACCCCCGCCCGACAGGTATATTCCTATCCTTTAAGGAAATCTATTAAATGGTTATCTATCCTCAAGGAAGATCGTGGGCTATTGAGTCTAAGGTCTTAAACTTAAAATCCTATGTCTAGTTCATTTTAAGTTTACCAGTTCAATTTTATTAATGGCCAGTTAATAAAAAGCATTAAGATTAAGACTCAATAAATAAACCTTTATATTACCCAAACTATAATTTAACCCCTTATAAACCGGTGATATTGGATTTCATCACAACCCCAGATAACTGGCTAGTTACGACACATATTTACGGGTAGTAAAAATTTAAATAAAATAAAAGACATAAAGTAAATTCTGAAAATTAAATACTGAAAAGTAAATTGCTAAAAAGTAAAAAGTAAAAAGTAAAAGTTAAAAGTAAAAAGTAAAAAAAAAAAAGTAATTACTGAAAGTAAATTGCTGAAAAGTAAATTACTGAAATTAAATAAAGTAAAAGTACAATAAAAGAAAATGCTGGGGGTTAGAGGATCAACTTTTATTATTACTATTTTAGATATCTCCCTTAATATAATATATTAACTTTGCGTGATAATTACCAACCAGCCATATAGGCGGTATCCTGATTAAGTCAAATTAATAATTAATTACCAACCGACCAACCAGGCGGTATCCATACTTAGTCAGGTTAAAACCAATTTATAATTAATTTCCAACCGGCCAATATAGCGGTATCCTCATTAAGTCAGATTTTAAATAGTTTATATTTTATATTTAAGGGAGATTAATCTAGATAGCAATAATAAAAGCTTTACCTTTTACCCCCAAAGGGGAGTTACCTCCTCATTGCTTGAAAAATAAAAACTGCAAAAGTAAAGAAAGAAAAAGTGTGCGTAAAAGTAAATTGCGGAAAGTAAAAACTGAAAAGTAAAGAAAAGAAAGTGCGAAAGCGGAAATTAATTACTGGAAGCTGTAAATAAACAAACAAGATACAATCTTCTTATTTATTCATTAGGAATTTCAAAGAAGAAAGTATGAATTTTACAAATGAAATGGCTTGGTATTTATAGGCAAAAATTTTGCCTATATCAAATCATCCATCAATTCTCCACCAAATCCATTATTAATTTCTCCACTAATTACTCCACCAAATCCATAATTGCTCCACTAATTGCTTATCTTGTATGGTGTTGATTTGATAATTTTTATTAATTATTTATTAATTTATATTTTGCTTTGAAAATGATTGATAATCACTTTAATAATTACACATCACACACTTCTGGATGGTTCATCAATTTCGGTCATGAACTCTTCAGAATTCGAAAATATTTTCTCCTTCAAAGTTGTAGATATTTGAGTCTTATTTAATCTGGAACTTGAATCAGCTCAATCCGATATATGAGTAAAACGTTATGCGCAAAATACGACAGATGCGCAAAATTGGAATTCCCAAAACTGCACTTCGTCAAAACGCCCTTTCAAGTTTCCAATCTCCAAAATTAATATATCAAGTCCAATAATTGCCCTTATTTGACCCATATTTCATCCTAAATGATTTCATTGAGACCCGATATTATTTTATCTGCAAAATAAACTAAAACACATCAAAACGTTCATCAAACCCGAGAAAAAAAAAAAATAAACAAAAATTAGTAAAAGGGCGGTAAATATTGATATATTTCCGCTCATCAGTAGTATACGTAGTATTGCGTATTTCGATCCAGTATCGGATGATCACATGCAAGGCCTGGGACTGGTACAGTTTCTGCCCCGTACGAAGCATATATCGGATGACGAGCAACTAGTCTCTTTATTATCGGATAATCATGACCAAGTCATATTATCCACGGTTGCAACCTTTTTAGAGAACCAGTTATGTATCCCTACGCGATCATCATCTCCATATAACTGGAGTGACACTTCCGTCTTGACGGTTATATATTTTTGCAGCATCTTCGATCCATGTAACGAGCTTTGGGCCAGTGACTCCCAAATCAGTTGGCTTTAGGGCACTAGGTGTTAAAACACCTTTACAGACTTAATAACTCGGATCTCAGACGTTTTTTTTTTTTTTTACTCCATTGCTTTTTGAGATGTTTCCTCCAATTAAACTAGAGCACTGAATATTACAAACTTTTCAATTTTAGCTCATGTCCGTATGTTACTATATATGTTGATAATATCTGTCAACTGAGCATATGAAGATCCATTTTAGTCTGTTTTAATGAGAATTCATAAATTAAATAATTCAAAATGAAATAAACAAAAATTAACTTGTTTCGAAAATAGGCTTGAGATACGTATCAGGAGTGGAAACTCCTTACTCAGCTATCTTTCACCAATTTCACCTTTTTAATCAAAATAAAAACAAAAACACAAAATATTTTTTCAATTTTTTCAATTTTTATTTTTTATTTTCAAAAATTTTGGACTAAAAATAAAAATAACACACAAACTAAAAATAAGGTACTGATCAACTAATTCTCTCCCCCAAACCTAAATGAGACATTGTCCCCAATGTCTTAAACAGTAAAAGGAAGTTAAGAAGGTCGTACCTGGTTAGCTGAAATCTACAGGAAATTAAAGGTTAAGATCCAGATTAATCCTACGCCTCTTACCACGATCGTCCTCGGACCAATTTATCTTTGAAAGGATAGAGGGTCAACTCGTGGTTCATAGGCTATGAGTTGGTCTATTAGATCCGGAGCAGTTCTGGTAGTAAAGAGGAGTTCTTTCAAAGGTTTCGACACGAACCCATTTCTCCGAGCATCATCAAGAAACACACAAAGAAAATCATAAAATCCATCAACGTTGAGCAGTCCAATTGGTTACTGGTGTATGTTCAGGTTCGCCCAAGATAGTACAATAAAAATTTCCTCCAATGTTCCAAAGCCACCTGGCAAAGCAATAAAAGCATCAGCACGGTTAATCATTTCTATCAGTCGTTCAGACATATCTGGCACGATCAGCTCCTCTCCGTTTGATGGTTCAATCAGATTTGCTTCTGCCAAGGGTTTTGGAATGATTCCCAAAACATGACTGCCTCCCTCATGTACAGCCTTTGAAACGATCCCCATAAGTCCAAGATTGCCTCCACCATATATTAAGTGCATATTTCTTGCAGCTAAGACTCGACCCATTCATGTGCTGCTTCTATGTATGTGGTTTAGTTCCAACACTACTACCGCAAACAACACAGATGTTTTCAATCGTCTTCTTGAAGTGGCTTCCATTTTTTTTATGTATTTCTTTCTCAACTCTGGATGCCTTCAAAAGTGCAATGACGGGCTGAATTTATAGTACCTGAAAAGGGTGAGTAAAATAGCACAAGTATCTTCCAGAGGACGATTAATAGTGAATTAATATCGTGATAGTCAAAAAGGTCTGGATCCTGTCGGAGAAAATTAAAGAAAACAACAAACAAATCACAATTATTAAGAAAAGACAAGAGATATAATATTTACAAGAAAAGTAACGGCTTGATTGACGTCTATGCTTCAGGGACAAGCTTCCCATCCAATTTTCTTATAAATTGGCAAACAGGGTCTTTTTGAGTCAGATTCCCGAGACTTAACAGTTGTCTTTCCTTTTGGAATTGTGCATATAACATGCGAATTTCATGATACACACATCCACTCGGATGCGTCTCAAGAGTTTTAGATATGTCATCCAAAGACTCCTTACTCAAGCCATCCCTAATGAAGTTAATCTTATCTTCGCGGTTATCAGACATCATTCCTAAAGAACGACAACGAGTATTACAAAATATGCGAGCACATTTATAACAAACACACATTCTTTTGGCTCTTCTCTTTTTAGCATATGTTATTCCTAAGCCAGACAAATGTGAAATAAAAGAGTCAGAAGACTCACCTGCCAATCGGACTCGTGCTTCAATTAACCAACGAATGTCAGTAGGAATACCTTTGATCATCAGTAGTCTCATCCGTTCTAAGTGAGCTTTGTAAACTTTCATCAGAGATTTTTGAGGGAAAGAAGGAAATTGCTTGTGAAGATTTGCGAGAGCATCTTCCATCTTGAAATGACTAAACTTGCAAAAATTAAACACACAAAAATAAAACACACAAAATCACAATATATACACAAATTGCATGGGTTGCCTCCCTGCTAGCGCTAAGTTTAAAGTCGTCAGCCAGACTTGACTTCTCGAACGTTAAGCTGGATTTGAAAGTGTAACACTTTCTTTTTGTCGCTCAAATGATTTTCCCCAGTAGTGCTTGACACGCTTGTTTTTAACCTTGAAAGTTTTGTTAGCGTCAGGATCATGTATATCAACTGCTCTATTTGGTAAAATTTTGGTGATCACAAATGGACCTGACCACCGTGATTTTGGCTTCCATGGGAAGAATTTCACTCTTGATTTGTTTAACAGTACCTTCTGCCCTGGTTTCAGTTGTATGCGCACTAACTTCTCATCATGCCTTTTCTTGCCCTTTTCTTTGTACAATTTGGCATCCTCAAAAGGCTGATTGTGAAATTCCTCCAATTCCTTGAGCTGGTGGAACTTTTTCTCTTCTGTTGCTTGTAGTGTAAGAATTGGCTTCTTCAGTACAAAAGAAGCTTTATCTTTAGGCTCCACAGGCAATTGACATGTTTTAAGTTTGTCAGTAGAATTTCTGTCTTCTTCAGAGTTCTGAATGGTACTGTGTATCACATCAAGTTTGAAACATTCTCCTTTTTTCATCATCTGGGAAATTCATGGCCTTGAAACATTGAATGTTACTTCTTGGTCATGTACCCTCATGGTTAGTTCTCCTTTTTGTACATCAATAATGGTTCGACCTGTAGCCAAGAATGGTCTCCCGAGGATGATTGGCACGTCTGCGTCTTCCTCCATATCAAGGACAATAAAATCTGCTGGGAAAATGAATTTGTCAACCTTGACCAGCACATCTTCAACTACACCTCTCGGAAATACGAGCGTTCTATCAGCAAGTTGTAGTGAGACTGAGTTGGCATTGTTTCTCCAATCTGTAATTTCCTGAAAATAGAAAAAGGCATCAAGTTAACACACGCACCTAAATCACACAAAGCCTTACCAAAGTTATGTTCTCCTATGACGCAAGGACAGTGAAACTGCCTGGATCTTTCAATTTTGGGGGAAGTTTCCTCTGAATGATAGCGCTGTATTCTTCTGATAATGCTACTGTCTCGTAATCTCCCAATCTCCGTTTTCGTGAAAGAATATCTTTCATGAATTTGGCATAGGTGGGCATTTGTTCCAACGCTTCTGCAAATGGAATGTTGATATGCAGCTTTTGAAGATCTCCAGGAACCGAGAAAACTTCTTGTCCAATTGTTCTTCTGAAGACGTTGAGAAAATGTGGAGGTGAATGATCTGTTCTTTTCCTTTGCTTCTTTTTCCTCCATATGTTGCTTTGTTTCTTTGGAACTTCCTCAGCAGTTGTTTTGGCTCCAACATCTTTGTTGATTTCAGTACCGCTTTTTAACATGATGGCATGACATTGCTCCTTCCCCATGTTCCTTGGATTTGGCTCTGTGTTGCTAGGAAGGGTACCTGGTGGTCTGTAACTCTGAGCATTTGCCAGTTGTCCAATTTGATTCTCCAGTGCTTTAATAGAAGCAAATTGACCTTGAATTAATGCTGTTTGGGATTGAAACATAGCATCGTATCTTGCTGCTTGAGAGTCGTGTTTGCTTCTATCTTTTTCAAGTAGGACAACACTTCTGTTATTCCTGGTTCATTTGCCTGCTCCTGGCATTGTTATGTTGCTGGAATCCCGGTGGTGGATAGTTCCGCTGTTGGCCTGAATTGTTGCTCCATGAAAACTTATGATGATTCCTCCACCCTGGGTTGTAGGTGTTGGAATATGGATTGTTCCCCTGTCTGTTGAAATTATTGACATAATTCACCGTTTCTTCAAGTTGGTTTGACTCTGGTGCTCCTCCATATGGTGAACTTGTGGATCCAGTGGTAAGAGTCTCCATAAATTTGCATATCTGATCTAGCCTGGCGTTGACTGCTGTATTGGCTCCACTTTCATAAATTCCTGCAATTCTTTGGATCATGCTCCTTTCTGTTGCCACAAGAATTGTTGTTGGCCATTTCTTCGATTAGTTCCCAGGCTTGATCTTCTCCTTTTGCCATTAAAGCTCCTCCAGTAGCAGCATCGATTGTGGTTCTCATTATTCCAGAAAGTCCATTATAGAATGTTTGGACTTGAAGCCATTTTGGAATCTCATGGTGAGGACATTTCCGGAGTAAATCTTTGTACCTTTCCCAAGCTTCGTAGAGGGATTCTGAATCTTGTTGTACAAAGGATGTGATGTCATTCCTCAGTTTTTCGGTTCTGGCTGGTGGAAAGTACTTTGCAAGAAATTTGGTGGCTAAAGTGTTCCAAGTTGTGATAGAACCTGTTGGTAGTGAATGTAGCCAAGCTTTAGCGATCCAAACGGCAGTCACGCTTCCGCGATCCCGTTTTCCATATTTAGGCAGACATTTTGGGATATGTCATTTATCTGCCTAGAAGACTATAATGATTTTGCCTTTGCCCTTTTCATATCTCAGAAGCCTTTGGCCAAGCCTTGGCCTTCTAGAATATCGAAGTAAGGTGTGCCTTGCGCTACTTGCCTAATTGCAAAGTTTTGACTTATCTCCTTGAGAATAGTCATTAACTCTCCAAGAGTTATTATTGCAATTTAGTACTTCTAAGATCTAATAATAGATTTATGAAGATCCTTCAATTTCAGTATCATACTTTAAGGATCTAATCCTTAGTTCTGATTCAGAAATTAAGGAGTCTACTGCGACAAGCTTGATGGATTAAGCACTAAAGTTATCATTACATGATCTTCCAAAGATCATGCTCTACTATTTGCTTAACTCCGGGCTAAGGCCTAATATGTTATTTTATCAAAAAAAAGTAACTTATTATTTTCCAGGACCATCCTGAAATTTATTCCCAATTTGAAAACTAAAACTATTTAAATACATTTTCCCTAGGATTATGTTTTAAATGTCAATCTTTCAATTCATCTTGATTTTAATAGTCCAACTATTTAATCAACGATTTCGGTACTATTATTATAATGATTACAATAGTCCAACTATTTAATCAACTATAATTTAATAGATTAAAATCAATTATATGATTACTATAATCCAATTATAAAATCAACTATAAATGAATAGTTTGAATATAGTCCAACTATTTATTAAAACAACATTTAAATATTAGTTCAACTAACATTTAATTTATTGACGAATGATATTTGATTGAGCGCGTATGGCAAGTAATTAAACGAATATTGCAAATTCAATTCTTGCCTCCCACTATTTTTCGGCGAGCCTCTAACCCTCTGTCGAGTACTCGGGAAACCGTGTTTCCTAGTGGGCTAGGATCCCGTTAAATATCACACAATCTTGACTTTGGCCAACAAATTGTATGATAATTAACTAGGTAGATCTAAGATCGATTGGATCCAATCCAATTCCTAGATCCGGTAGGGGACATCCAAGTTCGAAACATATATCTTATATATGCCAATACATCCAATGTATTACCTAACCTTTTTCCTCTGAATCAACTAAGCCTTGGCTTTGGCACAACAAACTTAGTGATCCCAGTTAAGCGCGACTCATTGACCATGGAAATCTTCGTAATCAATGTCGATGGACAAGAAGTGGTCTTGACTTTGGCCAACAAACCACAACTTGGACAAGACACCAATATGGAACAAAGCTCTCGTGATTCAAACACATCCTCGACGGACAAAGGCCTTGACTTTGGCCAACAAGCCAATGCCAGTCTCGGATCTTGAGTGAGAATCACTCAATGGAAGGAAAAACGCTTAATATTGTTTGGGTTTTTCGCGTGCAAATGGCAACCAATTTATCATCTTTGTTAAGGTCTCATCTTCATACACCCTTAAACATGCATTCTAAACACATAATAAAGCGCATATGAATAAAATAATAATGATATGCGGATGGATACTTTACACATTGATCATAGATCAAATCTCTCCTTTCTCTCTCCCGCTAGCACATGCATTACTTCTACCCGTTACACTACACTTCTAAAGAAACCTCATTTACATTGAGGGGAATAGGTGAGAAGAGAATACAAAGAATATGAAGGTATAAGGCTGGACACGCAGGTCCAATTAATAAATTCAAATTATTACAACAATTTCTAAAATTGCCCCACCCATCTAATATCCATCTGATATACATTATTCATGCATCGCAACCATGTATTCACACAAGCATGTTATCAATCAATCTAATCAAATTAATTAATCTGATAATTAGTGATCATCCAATGTTCAAACAATGATTTGATTTTGCTCGAGTCAAACTCGTTTTGCGAATAAGTACTTAAAGTACGAATTCTCGAATTAAATTAAACTACATAATTAAATCCAATTCAATTTGTATTTAATTCTAATTCGCTATTTAATTCCAAATTAAATACTACACTTTATTAATAAACCTTTACAACTTAAATTCTAAATTTAATAGTTACGGGTCTCAAAGCCCGATTAACGTCCAACGTTAATTTAATTAAAGTCCAATGAGCTTTTAATTAATTTCTTAAGGCGTGGACTTTTGGTCAACTCGGGTCAAACCGAATAACCAAAATCCAATCCGGGAGTTACCCCATAAGCCTAGAAATCAAATTTGGCCCATTAGGCCCAATTAAACTTTAAAGGTCCATTAGTCGCATTTGGGCTTTATGGATGCGGTTTTGGGCCTAATTGGATCCAACCAATTTTGCCTAAACCCAACTTAGTACAACTAAGCCCAATAAGCCCAATTACAACACAACAGCCTAAATCAAATTTTAAGGCCCAACATAATTAAATTACAAAATCCAATTTCACATTTAATTATCCTAAAGTGTATAGCATTATTAATTACCCAAATCAATATTTCCAAAACATCAAATTTGCCTAATTAATCATGCTTATCATCATTAAATCATGTCCAACACAATTTAACAAAAAATCAAACCCAAATCATGCTCAATGTCTCGGCCAAAGTAGGGTTTTTCAAATCGATTCTGAATTCGATCCAATTAAATCCTAAATCAATATTCCCAACATGATTCCAACTCATCCAATGATTAAAATAAAAAAATCCAAGACATCAAAATAGGGCATCACATTCGGCCAACACCAAAATTTGGGGAAAAAATGATCCAATCACAATTTCTTCAAATTGATCCAATCAATCATCCACAAAACATCAATTAAGCATATTAGATCATCCAATTTCATTATTCATGCTCAAAATCAATTTTACCCAAATTTTAACCCTAAGTCAATTTCATGCTTTTCCTTACTCTGATACCATTGTTGGAGTTTGCTAAGGTCCCAATGATCAATAAACAAGCATGAAACACATGTGAATACATACGAGGGAGCTGCGGAATACTCACATCGATCGGTTGAGCGACGCGGTAGGCAACAAAATTTCTCTTTTCTGCCCACTGGACTGCTCGACAGTTCACTGTCACAGCCCACTGCATTTTCAGCCATTGTGGATCAACTTCGTCAAGCTCCAAGCTTCGTGAAATGATTCCCGGCTCATGGGTGGACTTCCCTATCACCTTCGCATGTCTCTCGGAGTGCTAGCTCTTGTGATTTTTGCCACAAAAATCACCACTTTGCTTCCCATCTTCTCGGCATTTCCCAGAAAACCAGTGAAGAATTTTGCCTCTAAGGCCGAGTGAGAGAGAGGAGAAAAAATGAGAGAGAGATGTGTTTTTGTTACAAAAATGGTAAAATGGATATTCCAAAATCAAATACCAAATTTTTTCCTCCAATAAGTCAAGCAATTAAAGCAATAAATGTTTGCCAACCACACACATCAATTGCCATCAATCATGAATAGTGACTGGCGTCAATCACTCAAAGTGAAAGACATTCATCACTTGATTGACGAATGATGTGACGCTAGTTGCGACTAGCGATTTAACGTTTGATTTGACTTGCGTGCCGCACTCGAATTCGAAATGCGAATGCGCTCGCAAACAATCACGGGCTCAGGTTTGCTAATTCCAAATTAACGAATTTTCCGTTGTGACGTAATTAAATGATTATGCCTAGCGAAATCACTATTCACGTCGCTAACGAATTAATTCTAAATTAAATCTTTCACCCGAATTAAAATCTAATTTTAATTCCGCGTCGAAATCCAATTTCGTTTAATATATCGAATATATTAATTAATCATTAATTCCAAATTAATCGCTTTCTCTCTTTAATGATATTTTATCCCAGATAAAATATCTCCGTAATTAATCCCAGATTATTTTCTCTCTCATCTTATTAATCCCAGATTAATTAAAAGTACGAGTCATATGTCATCGGTGAATCTTCGGGAAGCGACCCATGAGATCCCCGGATATGTTGGCAGTAAATACGGTATTCGGACTATCCGAACACGTAAGTACCAAGTACTACATTTTACCGATTTACAAGACAAGGTTGGCTTCTAGAAAAGCGCCATGCCTACCCAATTCTCCAGAAATATCCTTATAGGAATAAGGATCTATATCAGGCGTAGTATATGTAGTATTGCGTATTTCGATCCAGTATCGGATGATCACATGCAAGGCCTGGGGCTGGTACAGTGTCTGCCCCGTACGAAGCATATATCGGATGACGAGCAACTAGTCTCTTTATTATCGGATAATCATGACCAAGTCATATTATCCCGACGGTTGCAACCTTTTTAGAGAACCAGTTCTGTATCCCTACGCGATCATCATCTCCATATGATTGGAGTGACACTTCCGTCTTGACATCACACCCAACACACTACGATTCTCAATATACCCAGCATAGGCGTACACAGAACCTGTTAAAGCCCTGGATGACCGCAACCAAAGTATATTGATTGTCGTAAGTGTTAGCGGTGCAAGTCTCAGGTTAAGACCAAATACATCTACCCTGATTTAGGACTTCCATATACACATAGTCATACTACCAATGGAATTCCGAGGGGGTCTATCCAGAGCGAAGCTGTTTCCCGTACCATCGGTGAAACACAATCTCCTATTACACTTGCATGAGTATCCTATACCCAAATATATGAGAACTATATCGTTGTGCCCTCACAAACGCTCACAAGTGTAATACTAGTATTTTACGTATTCATCGATGTCTGATCTCGATAATACTCTGACTAGGGATATTTAATGATTTACCCTTCGTGGATTGATATTGTCTCATATCATTCTCAATCCAGGAACAAATCACAGGGACCTCCTATCATTTATACATCTAGGTGATCTAATCACAAATGATAAGAGTGCGATATCCTTTGTCACATAGTTAATTTATACAACAACACCATAATCTGTACAAATAGTGACGCTATGGGTCATAATTGTCCAACAATTGGATCGGCTTGAGGAATATTCAAAAGAGAGAATGATTATTTATTGGAGAGAAGAAACCTTACTTAGGTCTACTTGATATTTTACGCTTGCTCGAGCTTATTCTATTATCCTTACTACTATAGGTTCTGGCATTTTCTTATCTATCTGATTATGTATCTCTACCTCTGATTTCCTCTGATCGCTCTAAGCATTTGTACATATTTCCTTATTTTTCTTCTAGCTTTCTCTTTCTCTTTGACTCTATTGGGTAGATATTCTTACAACTTTACTATATATATTTTTTATAGCTCATTTTGAACTTCTGATATTAAACTAGGAAGTCTACAGAAATATTCTCAACTTTGACAACGAGTATGGTTGCTTTCATAAGGAAGAAAATTCGAATGATTTTTAGATGTCTTACTAACCTTTCTATATGACTTGAATACGTACTCGAGCATCAGATACTGGATAGGTAGTGCCTCGCATACTAGTATCCTGGGCATACTACGTATAAAAGACCTCAGTACTCTACCCACTGCAGTGACTGACTCCCTAGACCATGCTCTGATACCATCTTTGTAACATCACCATCTAGGAGATGCTACCGGAAGGGAATATGCTGACCTATCCCCATGAGCCTCTGACTATCTAACTGTGATCATCACTACTGATCTCATCTCGAAAACAAACTTATACATGGGACCCTTGCCCAACTCAAAAACATGAAATGCAACTCCAATACTAATAATCATGTATACAAAACATCACACTTTGTAATTTTGTCATTAACACTTGACTTGTATCAGATAAAATTTAAACTTATACAAAATGTATGATACATGACTTTTCTTGAACTACGACTTATTATATCTCCGACTTGACCTAGTGAACTCATACCCTATAGTGACAGCCATAAGTATCCATCCTCTCGAGCTCGTCCGCTGGGTAACCTGCAAAAATAGAAAAACTGGGAGTGAGAGGTTAGATCTTTTGAACGACTTAGTGAGCGAACAATTTAAAGTGGAAACCGTAATACTTTACAAAATATTTATTTTTCTAAAAATGAAATCAACTCAATTAAACTGAATTTTTTCTGAAAACCAATCTCTTTCTGTGAAGCTTTTCTGGAAACTCTTTCCTTTTGTAAAAACTATTTTGTTCTGCAAAACTCATCCTTAAAACTATCTTTTCTGAAAGTCTTTTATAAAACTTATGTTTCTTAGAATTATATTTCTAAAATCATCTCTCTGAAAATCCGTAGTAAACCTGACTTATGGGGGCGTTACGTATCGCCGTCCCCCCATACGCCTAGAAAATTTATGGAAAACTGTAACATCCCCAATTCGAGAGATGTTACCGGCAGGGGATAAACCGTATTAACCCCATAAGCCTCTGACTCTGATACTGCTGTTCAATTGTTAATATTCTTTTCTCAAATTATATATATATATCGTACGTATGGGACCGTGGCCCAAACTTAACAACTTAGTATACAAACTCAACTCCAATAAATGTATACATTAAGACACATGTTTTTACAATGACTACACAAAACTCAAATACTAATGCAAGACTTTTATATGACTCTGACTGACTCCAACTGGATTCTTACTATTTGACTTGGACTGGTGGACTCCAAACCCTAGTGACTGCAACAGTATCCATCCTCCCAAGCTCGTCCTCCGAGAATACTTGTAACCATAGAAAATTGGGAGGGGGGTTAGATCGTCGTACGATCTAAGCGAGTAGACTATAAAACTGAAAAGCTGCAATAAAATCATTTGGGTCAGAAATCAAAGTTCCAGAAATAACATTATATAAAAACTTTTTATTTCTGTAAACCTCATCTGTAATCTCTTTTATAAAACTTGTTTTTCTGAAATCTGCTTTTGAAAACTGTTTCTAAAAAAAATATGATAGTTGAAACTCTTTTCTGAAAATCTGTTATCTGAAAACTGTTATGTATCTGAAAAACTTGACGTATGAGGGTGTTACGTATCGTCGTCCCCATATACGCCTATCTGGAGACAGGAATGCAAAACCATGACTTTGAGGTGTTACGTACGTCCCCCAAAGCATGCCACTCCTGTTCTTGAAACTGGTAGTCTTGGAATGTTACGTATCGTCGTCCCCCAAGCCACAAAACTAGAACTGGGGATGCGAATCTATGCTACCCCTCAAGCTCTGAAACTAGGGTTTAAGGGAGTTACGTATTGCCATCCCCTAGCCCTGAACTAGGTTCTTGGGGAGTTACATATCACTGTCACCCCAGTTCTCTACATGTGCACATGTTTTCTGTCCGTCAATTCCAAACAGTATCAAGTTACATATTGGGGTGTGTTTTTCCCCCATGCCCCGAAAAACATAAAACTCATGTTGAAAACATCTCTTTGCTAAATCATTTCTCAAAACATACTAAACAATATATAATACAAAAACAAATTTGGCTAACGCCCTAATTGCAGAAAGCATAAGTCTGGTATTTAAAACTATTATAAAATAAAACAACTTAAGAAAAATTGTGTCCACTCACTGTTTTGGAGTTCAATTGGTCTTTCTTCCCTTTGCTTGTGAAACTTATGGTTCTTACGATGATTTACATTAGATAAACTAGATTAGAAACGCACTTCGGAATCAGACTAGAATATGCTTATTTGAGTAAGCGTTTTTAATTTAAAGATATTATACAGATATCATGATGTATCATGAACATATGAGTTGGTACGGGACTTACAGTGTAGCCCCTAACGCATTTGAGTGAGACTGAAATGGTTAAAAAAATTAATTTGGGGAATTTTCTGCCCTCGCGTCGCGACGCAGGTCAGGGCGCGTCGTGACGCGCATCATCCAGAAATGTACCTAACTTTTTTCCTTACGCGTCGCGACGCAAGAACCCTTCACCTCGTGATGCGTATCAATACAGAGGCATTTTGGGAAAATTCCTAGATCACGTCACGATGCGGAGAGGTCTGCATCGTGACCCAAGGCCAAAAATCAAGACCTTTCTGCATATCTTCATATTCAATTGGCCCAACAACACACCCAAACATACCACAAAAGCAATTAGCTTCAATAATCATTCAAAACACCATCAATAACACTCTCAACCCTTACTTACATTCATTCTATATACTCCATTAATCTTTAACAAAAATTAATAATTTGGGGACTTTCTACAATCTTTATTTTCTTATCACCAAACTCATATAATCATTAATTATTATAAATCATTCAAATCATTAACCAAATATAAGATCAAAACACCCATATCCAAAACTTGGGTTAGAGCTTTCTCACCTCATTTCTCTTGGTTTTTCCTTCTTCCTCAAGCGTCAAGTTGTTGCCAATATTCTTCTTAATTCTTGGAGATTGATAATGCTTCATTCCTTTGTTTTTTCTTCTTTCTCTCACTCTCTCTTCTTTCTTCTTCTTTCTTTTTCCCCCATTTTTTTTACGTTTTTCCATCTTCTTCTCTCTCGAAGAAACATTGAATAGTAATCACTTTTTTATACTAAGGATCTATTTATAAATTAATTAATAAGGGAAGTGTTTGGAAAAATTGAGAAGTTTTGAGACTTTTCTATAGGGGTCCCCGGGCACTGTTCATCCATAATTTTAACCTGCATTTTTGGCTTGTTTTTTATTCGAATTTGGAAAAATATTCAACATGAAAGTTATAGATCTCGATCTCAGAATTCTGAAAATATAAATTACATAAACATCGGAGTTCTAATGAGAAAGATATGGCCCAAATACTATAGGATGTCCAAAATGGAACATCGTAAAGTTTCATATCGAAGTTTCGAAGAACTTACTTTTTATCCATAAAGTCGTCCCAAGAATTTAGGTATCCTCGGACATAATTTTCTATTAAGTAATTCTCATCCCGCCATGTAACCGTACTACACTCAATAGTACGGGCGTTACGTATCGTCGTCCCCCCATGCTGTTGGGGTTTTGGGCGGCAATTCGGGTAAACGCAACGGAACCCGGAAAATCAAAATTTTTCGATTTCAATAATTATTTTTGGATAATTAAAATAAAATAATTTATTTTAATTACTCAATACTTAAAAACTGAAATTTTTACCCAAAAATCAGATTTTTCAGTAATTACCGTCTAACCCCAAAACTTTATATTTTTGTCATTTTAGTCCAAAATTGTCAAATACAATTCTAATTGATTTCAAATCAATCCCAAAATGATTCATATATGTACAATACATGAAAATATAATTTGCAACTCAAAGAAACTGATTTTTCAGTATTTGTCGAATGGTCCCCAAACATTCAAGAATTTGCAATTTGGTCCTTTTTGTTCAAAACATGTCAAAATCAAATCCAAAAATTCCTAAATTTAATATACATCATATATACATCAAATTAAATCACATATATGAAAAGCCCCAAATTTGGTGAAGGTTATGAACCCTAATTTTATAATTTCGTAAATTAACAAAATTAACACCAAATTAATTCAATTCAATAATTTAATTCAATTCCTACCACACCAAACATGTCTTACCATCATGAAACAACTCAAGAATAATTCTAGGTCATTTATGAGTTGTTAAGTAACTCTAGAATGACAACTTCCATCAAATGGTTAAAAAGAATGCTTAATAAACAATTTAAAGCAATCTAAAAAACATATAAATGCTTCCATCGTTCAATAAAGTTATCAATCATAAAAACACATCCACAAAAGAGTAGAGAATAAACTAAGCTACTCATATAGAAGCCTAGTATGAAAGAAACAATTCTCATAAAGGAAAAAGTAAGAAAAACTTACTAAAATCCTTATTTTCCAAGCTTTTCTTCCTTTTTTTCTCTCTTTCTTTCTTTGTATTTTGAGTTTTAGGGTTCTTAAATTATGAAACAAAAATAAAACATGGCTTATATTTTTTTTTAATATGACCGAATAATATAAAAAATACTAGCCAAGTAAATCAATTTTTGTTTCATTCATTAAAAAGATAAAGTTAGAATATTTTTGGTTATAAATCATTAATCAAATTAATGTTTATCACAAAATATACAACTAAATCATGTCATTTAAAATCAATCAAAATTAGCCACTTTATCCAATTGAATAAAAGGCCATTTAGCTTACTTTAATTAAAGTAAACTAGATATTAACTATTTAATTAATTTAATTATTTAACATTTAAATAATCAAATAATTAAATACAAATATCTCAAATGTATGTATTATATTTACACTAAATAATCAAAATACATATATTAATAATAAATGTCAAATATCACAATTTTAAATTTAATAAATGGTCGAAAGATCCTAAAAGCATGTATCTTCGTTTAACCGTTAAACGACTTATAAATAACCAATATTATTTATAAGAGTTGCCCTAGTGCCCTACGAGTATATCTCATTAGTGAGACTTTCTAGGTTCATGCATATCCATCATGAAATCCAATTTCGTGTCCATAATCTACCCACCCGTAAATTATGACGAACACGGATAAAATCTCTGAACCATACAGGTCGAGATCACTGCATACGTATAATCCTTCCGTCACGGGTATTCGGATTATCCCAGATATATAGATGTAAACGTCAAATCTCTATAGGAATAATCCCATCAATGATTCTATTAGCAATCTCTTAAATAACACTTAGAACTGATTTCTACAGTGTACCACGAGCCCATGGATTTAACAGATTGCTAATTCCATAATGGATACCTATGCTCTACACACATAACTGACGGATCCTGTCTTGATACGCACAGGATTTCCTGAGTATCAGTCCACACTCAATGAACAGACGGAGGTCTGATCTAAATAGATCGAAGACGTGACTACCATCAAAGTATGGAGGATACCTCATATATCAAGAGTGGTATCTCAAGTTGAAAGATCATTATGCTCACTCAACCCGAGAAGATTCTTATTGATGTTGGTATACCATATATTAAGAATCTCCAGTGAGTTTTTCAGTGTTTATCCGATATAAACACCTATGTGTCTATATGAGTCTCCCGAGACTCATGGTTCATTGAGAAACCTTTAGAATCTAACATTCCAATATACGACACGTACCAGTCTCACCGGGTTTACTTACTGACCAAGTAATTGTAAACCATGACCAGAAACAGTTAAAGAATGATATTATTATGATACTGCTCAATGTCAGTTGCGAGTATTTTGTAACTGTATCATAACCAATCACTCTATGGTCATTTACATCTTTATCATATAATAAAAGAATTTTTATTATAGAAACTGTTTATTTTATTCATAATAAAATATATACAAGAGCATTTACAGGGAAATACATAAGAAATTGGCACTCAGAGCACCAACCCTAACAAAATCTCCCACTTGCTCTAGTGCCAATATCAATTGTATCTAATACCCATCGACTCCACATGCTTATCAAATAACTTCGGAGGTATGGCCTTCGTAAGCAGGTCTGCTATATTATTTTCACTGGGAACTTTACACACGTCAATGTCATCTTAAGAAACAATCTCTCGAATGATGTGGTACTTTTATTCCACATGCTTCGATTTTTGATGCGCCATCGGTTCCTTTGTTTGCACAATGGCACCAGTATTATCATAGTATAACAGAATCAGATTCTCGATACTCGGGACAACTCCCAGTTTTGTGATAAACTTCTTAAGCCAAACAGTTTCTTTTGTAGCTTCAGAAGCAGCAATATATTCCGCCTTTGTGGTGGAATCAGCTGTAGACCCCTGTTTGGAACTTTTCCAACAAACTGCACCTCCGTTAAGGGTAAAATACGAATCCTGATGTAGAATTTCTTTCACCAAGATCCGATTGGAAATCAGAATCTGTATACCCATTAACCTGCATTTCGTTTCCTCCATAAATGATAAACTTATCCTTAGCACCTTTAAGATACTTCAAGGTATGTTTAACGACCATCCAATGGTCATTCCCTAGATTGGACTGATATCTACTGGTTACACTATCCGCGTAGCTAATATCAAGCCTCGTACATAACATGGCATACATAATGTTACCCAAACATGAAGCATAAGGCTGATTAGACATTCTATTATTCTCTTCTTCTGTTTGTGGACACATATTCTTCGAACGATGAATGCCATGTCTAAACGGTATATTTTTTGTCTTACAGTTAACAAAATTATACCGTTCTAAGATCTTATATATGTACGTTTATTCGGATAACCCAATAAGCTTCATTTCTCTATCCTTATAGAGCTTTATACCCAAGATATAAGAAGCTTCACCCAGGTCTTTCATGGAGAAATTCTTACAGAGGTAAGCTTTGACACCTTGCATCATTCCTATATCATTCCCAATGATTAGGATGTCATCAATATAGAGAACCAAAAATACTATCATACTCCCACTGGCCTTCTAGTACACACAGGATTTTTCCGTATTCTTGAGAAAACCAGACAATCTAATAATCTCGTCGAATCGAAGATTCCAACTTCGTGAAGCTTATTTAAGTCCATAAATAGACTTCTTAAGCTTACAAACCATGCCTGAGGTTTCGCTGGATACAAAACCCTCCGGCTGTTCCATATAGATTTCTTCGTCAAGAAACCCATTTAGAAAAGCCGTTTTGACATCCATTTGCCAAATCTCATAATCATGATAAGCAACAATAGACAATAAAATCCTTATAGACTTTAGCATCGCAACTGGTGAAAAAGTTTCATCGTAGTCGACGCCAGGTCGCTGCGTGTAACCTTTAACTACCAGTCTGGCCTTAAAGGTTTCTACCTTTCCATCAGGCCCACGCTTCCTTTTGTAAACCCATTTACTACCAATAGGAATAATTCCTTCAGGAAGTGGAACCAAGTCCCAAACTTGATTCTGATGCATAGAGTCTAACTCTGATTTCATGGCCTCTTGCCACTTCATGGAGTTGATGTCCAACATCGCTTCTCGATAGGTGTAAGGGCCAGTCTCTTCAATTAAGAGAACATATAGACTCTTTTCTTGTATCAAATACAAGCATTCAGGAGGTCTAGACACCCTTTGGGACCTACGAAGTGTGTGTGTTGAAGGCTCTTCATCTATTTGAACTTCAGGTTCCTCCACTGGTTCATTGGTTCTTGGTTGTACTTCATCAAGTTCAACCTGTCTATGATCACCTCCTTCAGACAAAAATTCTACCTCTAGAAATTTTACGAAGCGAGCTAAAAACACATTTCAATGCTCGGTATCATAGAACAAATATCCTTTCGTATTTGAAGGATATCCAACAAACCTAAACTTTTTCCCTCGAGGCGAAAGCTTATCTTGCTGAGCCATCCTGACATAGGCAGGACAACCCCAAATCTTAATATAATTAAGATTCGGTTTCCTACCAGTCCATATCTCATATGGAGTTGTAGGAACAACCTTGGAAGGAATCTTATTCAAAAGATGAGCAGCAGTTAAAAGAGCATATCCCCATAGATAATAGGGCAAATCTGTAAAACTCAACATCGATCGAACCATATCCAATAAAGTTCGATTTCTCCTTTCGGACACTCCATTGTGCTGTGGAGTACCCGGATGAGTATATTGAGCGAGAATCACATTCTCCTTTAAATAATCGGTGAACTCACCACTCAAATAATCACTGCCTCGATCAAATCGTAGACATTTAATATATTTACTAGTCTATTTTTCTATTTCATTTCGGAATTATTTGAACTATTAAAAGGTTTCTGATTTCTGTTTCATTAAATAAACATAACCGTACTGTGACAGATCATCGGTAAAGGTAACGAAGTACGAAAAATCATTGTGAGCAGTGTGACTTATGGGACCACATACATAAGAATGTATTAGTTCCAATAAGTCAGTGGCTTGGTATCCTACACTCGAAAATGGGGCTTTGGTCATTTTACCCCGAATGCAAGATTCACAAGTTGGATAAGGTTCAATGGTAAGATCATGTATCAAACCATTCCTAACCAACTGGGTTAGGCGTTTCACTCCTATGACCCAACCTCATATGCAACAATTCAATATTATTTATATCAGATACTTTACGTTTATTAATTCCAGCATTAAAGATATCTTGCGAGGTATGCAAAATGTAATGACCATGCTCATTTGGACAAACAAGGATCTGAACATTATATCTATCATATAAATATAATGAACAATTCTTAATATTTACATTATATCATTCAATATCTAATACAAAAAGTGATACAATGTTCGCAATATATCTCGATATAAAAAAACAGTCATGCAACAAAAGGCTCCCACGGGGTATGGGAATCTCGCATAAGCCCATAGTAACTGCATCCAGAGAGTCGCCACTCCCGAAATGCAACTACATCTCCCCAAATTTTAGCCGTCTACTTTCCTTCAGCACCTGCAACGAATTGCAAATGTGAATTGGACAAGCAAAATCTAAAATCCAACTGGACGACATAGCTTCACAAGCTAATGAGATATCAATAATGGGAAAAATAAAAGTACCTGAAGTAGATGCTCTTTCCTTTCTGATCTGGGCCAGGTAATTAGGACAGTTCCTCTTCCAATGGCCGATCTTACTGCAGTGGTGGTATTTATCTTCGGCAGCTCTCTTGGGTTTAGCTATCTTACCATGTGGTGGAAGATTTGTACCTTTTTTTTTCTTCCCTTTATTCTTCTTCCCTTTCTGTTTAGATTGGGAGGAAGTAGGAAGAGCAGTGGGTTTAGGAGGGCGAGTCAGTACTCATTTCCTCAAATCTTCCTCCACAGTTTGCAGTATCTTATGCAGCTCCTGGTAAGGATAACTAATCCCGTTCATATTGAAATACATCACAAATTGGCGATATGATGGTGGGATAGATCCAAGTATGACACTTCGTCCTAAAGTGTCATTGAGAGGGAAATTATAGCGCCTCAACTATTCGATCAAATCAATCAGATGAATCACGTGAGAGCTCACAGCCTATCCCTCTTCCAATTTTGCATGGAACAGTTCCATTGTAATTTTATGAACTGAGACTCATTCTAGGTTTATAAAGGACTCTCGCAGCCGCATCATCATAGTATATGTGTCAGGCAATCCAAAATATTGCCTTGTAAGCTCCGGTACCAAGGAACTGAGAATATATGATTTGAATCTTCTATCATCATCTCTCCACTTTTGGAGAGTCTCATGTTCCTCTGGTGTTGCATCATCCGCTATGGCAAGTGGCAACGGATCTTCTAACACATATTCTATTTACTCAGACCCAAGAACAATTCTCTGATCCAAGTCCCAATCTGTAAAGTTTTCGGCGCCTTTAAGCTTGTTCGTATCAAGTATACTAGCAAAAGGATTAGAAGCAGGTGCTGCCATCACAAATCTCTCATATAGATAGCGAAAAACGGTTAGCAAACTAAACACTTTCACATAATATAAAAATAAACAAAGCAGAAATAGATCATGGATTTTTAATCTAAAAATGCCTCTCCCACTATTACATGCAATACTGTAATCCCCAAACAGAATGCAAACAAACAATTAATCAAATTAAATATAATAGTGAGAGCTCACAGCCTGTCCCTCTTCCAATTTTGCATGGAACAGTTCCATTGTAATTTTATGAACCGAGACTCGTTCTTGGTTTATAAAGGACTCTCGCAGCCGCATCATCATTGTATATGTGTCAGGCAATCCAAAATATTGCCTCGTAAGCTCCAATGCCAAGGAACTGAGAATATATGATTTGAATCTTCTATCATCATCTCTCCACTTTTGGAGAGTCTCATATTCCTCTGGTGTTGCATCATCCGCTATGGCAAGTGGCAACAGACCTTCTAACACATATTCTATTTGCTCAGACCCAAGAATAATTCTCAGATCCAAGTCCCAATCTGTAAAGTTTTCAGCGCATTTAAGCTTGTTCGTATCAAGTATACCAGCAAAATGATTAGAAGCAGGTTCTGCCATCGCAAATCTCTTATATAGATAGCGAAAAACGGTTAGCAAACTAAACACTTTCACATAATATAAAAATAAACAAATCAGAAATAGATCATGAATTTTTAATATAAAAATGCCTCTCCCACTATTACATGCAATACTGTAATCCCCAAATAGAATGCAAACAAACAATTAATCAAATTAAATATAATAGTGAAAGGTAGATCTCATGAATATATTTCAGCTAACAGCTTTGGCACGATCTCGCCTACGTATATTCATTAGGTAGACAACTCATTGTCAATCACTCAATAGTGACTCCTGGGTTCCGGTCCTGGTCGTTTCTCATTGTGACAGCTTTGGCACGTTCACAAGGAGGCGTACCAAGGTTAAACTTGTCAATGATAAATTCAAGATACTTGCGTAGTCCTGACAGCTTTGGCACGTTCAAGATTTCCACTTTCGCTTGAACTTATCTAGTATCACTGTGGGACACAGAAAGGAGCGACGCCGTTCCTAGGCTCGCGGCCTAGTTTGGGAAGGATTACATAACATGGAGTCGCCACCCGGTGTGACCCGGGACAAAGATTTAAGGCCGCACTCACCCCTCGCAAGGGAAGACCTCAAACCGTTGGGTTCGGAATGGTCCCTTACTTATGTCACTTGTAATGAAAAGATTTATATAATAATTTAAACAAGCTGAAGTAACAATTATTTCTAAGGGTATCATGCTTCTAAATTCACATATATAAGATAAAATATGCGCCTAAATATACATGTATTTCATATATAAAATTGCATGCTTAACATATATCAGGATAGCAACGAACATACAACTTTGTATATCACATTCAGGAAAACACAAGCACACATACTAACCATACAAGCATACGTGGTAACCATACAAGCACACATATGGGCACTTTTCCAAGTGGTACGTGGAATTGTAGCCCAAGTACAGACCGCACTACCGTCCATTCGGAATCGGCTACGGAATTTACGTCTGGGTTTCCATCCGATATACCGCAAGAAATAATACTCAAATGTTATCATGACACAAGCATATGAATGGTGATACATTGACACATTTACAAAAGAAAGATCAACCAATAGGCAAATATGCATGCATATAATAAGACAGACTCAGTTCAGTGTGTGCACGTTCGTGTAGCGTTCGTAAACGCGTTCGAACGGTAAACAGAAGGTTCGCGTTCGTGTAACGTCCGAGAACGCGTTGAACGGAACCAGACCTGATGCATTATGAAACTAAGACAGTGGATGCGCGTTCGTGTAGCGTTCGTAAACGCGTTCGAACGGAAAACAGAAGGTTCACGTTCGTATGGCGTTTGTTAACGCGTTCGAACGGAATGAGACAGAATGCTCACGTTCGTATGGCGTTTGTTAACGCGTTCGAACGGAAAGGAAACAGAATGCTCACGTTCGAGTAGCGTCCGTAAACGCGTTCGAACGGAAAGGAGACCTGATGCATGATAAGGCAAAATGTATGCGCGTTCGAGTTGCGTTTGCAAACGCGTTCGAACGGACACGGACCTGATGCATGAATGAATGGGATGTAATACGTAAACAGAAAATAAGGGGCGCGGCGAAGTACTGCCATAAAGGTGACCTTTTGGGGCTCTTGATCTCTCAAAGAGAGGACCTTTAGACCAACATACTAAGCTCATGCGCATCACATTACACATAAAGAATAGAACCAATCATGTCAACCAACCAAGTATGCCCGATTGAACACATCTTACGTCCAATCTGAACACACATCAACCGGCGCGGCAAAGCATCGTGGTAAAGGGCTTTTAGCCTCTCCCCATAGGGGATTTCACGTCACACTTACTAAGCCCATGCGCTCGATTGACTCATACGAAAATAACGATAAAATAATATTAAACTAAGTATGCCCGATTGAACGTATCTAGCGTCCAACCGAACATACATCAACCGGCACGGCGAAGTAGTGTCACGAAGGTGGCCTTTTCGGCTCTTTGTCTCCTAAATGGAGGACCTTTGGACTAACTCACTAAGCCCATGCGCCTGGTTGAATCATGCATAACTAACGACATATTGAGTTCAGGTAAAACAAACTAAATAAACAAGGGCAACACAACAAAAGAAAGATGGTGTCATTTACCAAGCGGTACGTGGAATTGTGGCCCGAGTACAGATCATATTACCGTCCATTCGGAATCGGCTATGAAATTTATGTCCGGGTTTCCATCCGATATACCGCGAGAGTTGACACCTCTCTCATTCATCCAATACCCACAACATACCTCATACACACAATGGTACCACAAATACAGAAAATATAATCAAAATAAATAACGGAAAGTAAAAATGAGAATAAATGTGAAAGATACCCTCAGGTCTAACCTTTTAAGCCGTCTCTCGGACTCACGTTCCACGAAGATCGAAAGGGGGTAAAAGCTCCGCAACTTTTCTGGTCTGCTGGTTCAACGTCCTAGCTCACTGTTTCACCGCTTTGCCTACGATTCGAACTCCGTTCTGCTCCTATTCGGCTCCTGTTTTGCTGCTCGCTGCACGGGCTACCTGTTTCAATGTTTTCAAAGAACTATTCCAAGTTGTGTGGGTTCTTAGTGCGATTATATGTGATTATTCTTAAGGTTATCTATGTAGTTTTATGTTACTTTTTTTAAGGATTTGGGCTGCTGTGTTTGTGTGATTTTCGGTGATGTTGGAGGTTTAGAGGGGCTGGTTTTCGGTGGTGATTAGGGGTGGTTATTTGTGATAGATTCGGCTATGGAAGAGAGGGATTGTTTTGGTGTGATTTGCTTGTGATGTCTAGGATTTCTTGCTATAATTTTGTGTGAATTGTGTGTATAAGCTAGAGAGATTCGAGAGAGCTTGGGTGTGAATTCTATTGTGTCAAGAGAGAAGAATGGCCTTGGTTAGGGGTTGTTTATATAGAGAATGGCTAGGGTTGACAAGGGAAGGGATTTGTGCATTAAATTAGGATATGATTTAGTGTTTAGCAAGGAAAGTCAAAGATTGAGGGGGGACAAATTTGGTTTAGATTAGGAAGTCAATACTTTTAAATTGGTGGATATCTTATTGAATTAGGAAGTCAAATATATGATTGGCTTTAATTGGTTAAGATTGATTTTAATTAGGCAAATCTTATTTTTAGTTTTAGTATATAATATATTTGATTCATTTATATTAGGCATGAGTTTATTTTATGTTTTATTTAATTGGTAAATGATTTAAATGTTTTATTAATGTTTAATATTTAATTAATATTTAATTATTTAATTGGGATGTGTTTTATGGGCTTTGGGAAACTAAATGGGCTGGGCGTGAGGCTAGCAGCAGAATAAGGCTCGTTGAACGCTCAGCAGCACGAACGCGCACTGCACGTTACAGAACGCGCGTTCGACGCGTCGCGCGCGGAACGTCCGTGCACGAGGTTCGAACGAGAAACGAACGCGCAGCACCAACGAAGACAGTGAGCTTGTTTATCCTGATTCCCCCTTCCGATATCCGTTTCCCGCGGTTTCATGTCTCAAAAGGTAGTGCCTCCAAATGAGGCTCATCATCGGGTTTCACATGCGAAAATGCAATGCCTACAGTCGCCCCCACTTTGATGGGACTTGTGCAGTGTGTGACTTTGAACAATCCTATCAAAGTTATGCAATGCATTTTACTTACCTGGCTAGCTAGCTGTCTCGAGCTGAGCTGATATGCAGTGGACCTCGATCCTGGGACGATCCCATCAACTGCAATCCCAATGCTGCAACCGACAACGGGGGCCTCGACCCTGGGACGCATCCCAATACCGCTGACAAAATGTGGGCCTCGACCCTGGGACGCATCCCGAAAATGATGATGCAGTGGACCTCGATCCTGGGACGCATCCCAATAGCTGCAACCGACAACGGGGGCCTCGACCCTGGGACGCATCCCAATACCGCTGACAAAATGTGGGCCTCGACCCTGGGACGCATCCCGAAAATGATGATGCAGTGGACCTCGATCCTGGGACGCATCCCAATAGCTGCACCGACAACGGGGGCCTCGACCCTGGGACGCATCCCAATACCGCTGACAAAATGTGGGCCTCGACCCTGGGACGCATCCCGAAAATGATGATGTGGAGCTTCGCTCCTCAGCCGATATGGGCTTCGCCCCCAAGCTGACATGATGTGATGTGGAGCCTCGCTCCCCAGTCGATATGGGCCTCGCCCCCAAGCTGGTACAATGTGGACCTCGCTCCTCAGCCGATATGGGCTTCGCCCTCCGAGACCCATACCCGGAACTTAACTTCATTGGGACCTCAATCTTCAGATTACTGCCCATATCAAATGCTGTGCCTTTACCATCTCTGATTGGCTTACTGCTCGCTCTTTTCCGTCTTCAACACCTGTTTACACAAAACAGAACAAACACAAAATATGCAATAGGTTACGTGTATGCATGTATGCAGGAGTTTTCTTACTCCGTTGGGTTAGGTCTTCCGCTGGCGACCAAGTCTTCTCAAGCAAAGTACAACTTCAACCTGTCGACATTGATGGTTCTGTGAATTCATTTCCTTCCAAGTCTGATAGCTTCACTGCTCCATTTCCCAGGACTTTCTGAACGATGTAAGGTCCTTCCCAGTTAGGCCTGAATTTCCCTCTCGGATCCGTCGTCGACGGCCTCGACTGCTTAAGTACCAAATCACCCTTTCTGATCTTTGTGGGACGTACTTTCTTGTTGAATGCCCGGGCTAGTCTCTTCTGATACAACTGCATGTGATACAAAGACTTCGTTCTCTTCTCATCTAACAGTACCAACTGATCAAATCTCTGTGCGGCCCATTCCTGTTCCGGTAATTCTGCCTCTGCTAATACCCTCAGGGACTGTATTTCCACTTCTACTGGCAACTGCTTCCATTCCGTAGACCAAGGAGTAAGGTGTTGCACCGTTGCCGTTCTTACTGATGTTCTGTACCCCCACAAAGCATACGGTAACTTCTCGGCCCAATCTCTACAATTTTCTGTCATCTTGGCTAAAATTGTCTTTATAGTCTTGTTGGCTGCCTCAACTGCCCCATTTGCCTGCGGCCTGTACGGTGATGACTTGTGGTGGCCTATCCCATGCCTCTGTAACATTGCCTTCGTCTCTCCTTGAAACTGGACCCCGTTGTCCGTCACTACATGATGCGGCATACCATACCGACAAATGAGGTTCCGAGCTATGAACTTCGCCATCTGCTTCGCTGTAACGTTACGGAAGGATTCGGCTTCCACCCACTTTGAGAAGTAATCCACTGCTACTACTATGAAGCGATGCCCATTAGATGCATTCGGTCGAATTTCCCCGATCATGTCAATCCCCCATGCTGAGAACGGCCATGGCTCTGACAGCCCGTGCAATTCTGTGTGCGGTAAGTGATTCAAATTACCATGTGCTTGACAGTCATGACAGTGCTTTACCATCTTCGCGCAGTCTGTCTCCATGGTCGACCAATAAAACCCCTGTCTCACTATCTTGCGGGACAAGTTCAACCCATTCATGTGCGGACCACATACCCCGGCATGTACCTCTTCCATCACTTTCTGAGCTTCTTCTTTTCTCAAACATTTCAACTGAATGCCGTTTGCCTGCCTCTTGTACAGTTCCCCTCTCAAAGTCACATACTGGGAAGCCAACTTCTGAATGGCTATTCTGTCTTTTCTGCCCGCCCCTTCCGGGAATTCACCATGTTCCAGATACCTCTGAATGTCATAATACCAAGGCTTACCATCGTCAACCTCAACTTCCAGAATTCTTTCTATCTCATAAGCAGGTTTACTTGCTGTTGTCAGTATCAATGGTCTCATCACTAACTTCTCTGGATTTTCCCAAGTCGCTGCTAGTGTAGCCAATGCGTCTGCCATCTGATTCTCTTCCCTCGGTAGGTGCTGAAACTTACACTCGGGGATACCCTGTGCCAATTTTCTGAGGTGAAAAAGATAAGGCCTCAACCGTTCTTCTTTCAATTCCCATTCTCCTCGCATCTGCTGGACTACAACATAGAATCTCCGTAGATTTCCACACTCCCGGCCTTCAAGGCTATCAATGCTGTCAGGCCAAAAGCACATGCTTCATACTCAGCCATGTTATTAGTCACTCTGAAGGTCAACCTCTTAGCCAAAGGCAGAGTCTCTCCCTCGGGGGTTACTATCACGATCCCAATTCCGGCTCCCTTGTAATTCACTGCTCCGTCGAAATACATCTTCCATCTCTGAACTGTTATTGCTTGGATCTCTTCATCTGGAAACTCAAACTTATACTGATCCCCCTCAACAGGTTGCAATGCCAGAAACTCCGCTACTGCTCGTCCCTTGATCACCTTGGAGGTGATATACTCAATGTCAAACTCTGTCAACAATACCAACCATCGGCCCAGTTTTCCCACTAGTGAAGGCACTGAATGCAGATATTTCAGAGGATTCTCCTTTGCCACCACCTGGATCTTGTAAGACTGGAAGTAATGTCGCAACTTTCTGGAAGCCCATACCACTGCAAGACAGATCTTCTCAACTTCCTGATACCGAGCCTCATACGGAAGCAGCTTCTTACTCAGATAATAAACTGCATGTTCTACCCCTGCCTCATCTGCCTGTACCATCATACCCCCCAATGCTTCTGATTCTATAGCCAAATACAATATCAAAGGTCTACCCGGCCTCGGAGGCTTCAATACAGGAGGCTTTACCAAGTACTCTCTGATTCTGTCGAAGGCGGTCTGACACTGTTCATTCCATCTCACCGGCTGATCTTTTCTCAATAGTTTGAAGATAGGCTCACATACTGATGTCAACTTGGCAATAAACCGACTGATGTACTGAATCTTTCCCAAGAATGCTCTGACTTCCTTTTCTGTCTTTGGTGCAGGCATTTCTGTGATTGCCTTGATCTTTTCGGAGTCTACCTCTATTCCGCCCATTCCCACTGTATGACCAAGCAATTTCCCTGATGTCACCCCAAACACACATTTCTTGGGATTAAGCCGCAGGTTATATCTGTCAACTCTCTGAAGGAACCTTTCCAATGCCTCAATATGCCCAACTCTCGTTTCTGATTTCACCATCATGTCATCCACATACACCTCAATCTCTTTGTGCATCAAGTCATGGAAGAGTGTAGTGGCCATCCGCTGATAAGTAGCTCCTGCATTCTTAAGCCCAAACGGCATCACCTTGTAACAATAGGTACCCCACTCGGTAACAAATGCAGTCTTGTGTTTATCTTCCTCAGCCATGAGAACCTGATTGTACCCTGAAAATCCATCCGCAAATGAATACATAGCAGACAAAGCCGCACTGTCAACCAGAACATCTATGCGGCAAAGGCAAAGGGAAATCATCTTTCGGACAAGCTTTATTGAGATCCCTGTAGTCTACACACATTCTGACTTTCCCATCTTTCTTCGGTACCGGTACTATGTTAGCCAACCATTCGGGATATTTTACCACTTCCAGGAACCCCACATCTATCTGCTTCTTAACTTCCTCTCTGACTTTCTCAGCCCATTCTGGTCTCATCCGTCGAAGTTTCTGCTTTACTGGCCTCATATTCGGATAAGTTGGTATTGTGTGCTGGGCAATGTTTCTGTCTACCCCGGGCATGTCCTCATAAGACCAAGCAAATACTTTGGCATATCTGACCAACACTTGTTCTAGTTTCTCCCTCTCTTCGGAGGTTACTTCACTTGCAATCAAAATTTCTTTGGGGTTCTCAAGTGTGCCCAAGTTAAATGCAATAGTTCTGGCTGAACTGATGTCAAATATGCTGGATTCATGCAGAGTGAATGGAAATGACTCAGGCAAGTAAGCAAAAGAAATGTCTTTATTATTGGATAATGCGGAGTACATTCAAATAAGTCAGGAAGGTAAATGTCTTCATCATCAATAGACACTTCTTCCTCTGCAATCAGGTCTTCTTCAGGCTTCTCATCTTCCAGAGTCAGGCTCTCTAACTTCATCAATTCCTCCTCCCAAATCTCTGTTTCCACAGCTTTCCCAGTCAATGGTTTCTCACCCAACAAATCCTGGAAGATCTCAAACCCAGGCACCACAATCCCATTGACTTTCACAGGTTCAGGCTCTCCTTGATACCCTGAAGCTTTCACAAAGCACTCCATCAGTTTCAGGCCCTTTTTCTTGACCTTCGGCTTTTCTTCGTCAGATTTGTACCCCAAACCCTTCCGAGTAGTCTGTCCTCTGAAATCCGGCAACTTTGAACCTTTACCCGGCTCAAACTTCATCTTCTCCATAATCCTAGCCACCCTAGGATCCACCCACTCCTCAAAAGTGGCTGATACCTGGAACCTTGTGAAAGGTAGTATCTCCAAGGCAGCCACGGCATTATCTAACTCAGCCCGGATGGTAACAATCTCTCCCTCATACGGGAATCTGATCATCTGATGCAAAGTGGAAGGCACGCCCCCAAGCTTGTGAAACCAAGGCCTTCCCAACAATAAGGCAAAAGTGGCTGGGATGTCCAGCACTGTGAACTCGACCTCATCTTCAATCGGCCCTACCTTGACCATAGCCACAAAGGTACCCTCAACTCCTCGCTTACTGTCATCATAAGCTTTAATAGTCATACTGGAGGGGTCCAAGTCTGTTGCTTTCATACCCAATCTTGCCAGAATTTTCAATGGGCACACATTGATGGACGAACCGTCATCCACCATCACACATGAAGTTTTCTTGCCCCTCACTTCGGCCCTGATAAATAGAGGCCTATTATGATTCCTCCCCTCCGGTGGGAGATCATCCTCAGAAAAGGATATCTGCAAAGCTTCCTTCTGAACTGACCCAACAAACATTGCGGGGTTGGCATCCTCCGGTACCACAATCTTGCTCAAGGCCTCAACCATAGCCTGTCTATGCTCCCGAGATGCACATAATAGTTCCCAGATACTGACTTGTGCTCTAGTCTTCCTCAATTGCCTCAGCACTATATCCCCTTCAGTATTTTCTGCAGCCTCAACCACTTCTCTACCATCTGTCAAAGCTTCCTTACCCTTTTCCGCCATATCATTATAAAAACGACCGCTACGTGTCATTCCCCTTACTTCCTCCTCATCACTGCTAGAGAAATCAAGCCAAAAGTCCTTCTTCTGCTCAAACTCATCCTCACTAGTGCTATCCCAGATTCCCAGGCAAAAGGCTTGAGGGTGAAAGGATTTTAGGACAAGGTCTTCTGGAAGGCCAGAATTGATCATATAGGCTGGTGGTGGTACGGCACGGTAGTTAGGTAAGGGGTTTCTGTGTGTATCGGGCTGTTCTGTTTCTGGGTTGGGTATTTTCTTGGAGTCTATGAGGTCTTGGATTTCATGGCGGAGTCGGGCGCAGTTGTCGGTGTCATGGCCTTTTTGTTGGTGGAAGTGGCAATAAAGGCTTAGGTTAAAATGTGGTGGTAGGGGATTGGGTAATGGTTTGGTATCCAAGGGTTTTAAAAGCCCTTGCCTCTTCAACTTCTCTAGCACCTTAGACAGGGGCCTTCCCAAATGGAAAACTGCCTGTTCCGGATAGCAGCAACTTCAGCAGAAACGGGCTTTGTTCCCGATGTTCCCCCAATGGGCCTCCTGTTTAGACCATAGAATTTTCTATTCTCGGCCTCTTCTTCCTCAATATCCATGACAGTTTCCCTCAACTGTCGAAAGTCTGCAATCATGGAGGTCATCCTCCTCAACTTGCCGTAAATGGAGGGCTTGGTGCCCTTGATAATCATCTTGATCTGATCCTTCTCCGAAGGCCTAGTCTGCATTTTTAATAACTGACCCCTCCACCGGTCCACATACTCCTTAAAACTCTCCTCCGCTTTCTGCTTAACATTCTCCAGATCACGGAGTGACAAGTCGATCTCCAAGTCAGTGACATACTGTTTCAGGAAGGCATCAGCTAACTCCCTCCAATCTTCCTTCACCTTCTTCTCCAAACTGTGGTACCATACCACGGGAGCCCCCTCAAGCGACATTCCAAACATTTTCTGCACCTGGCGCTGAGACAAGCCAACTGAACTCATGACTGATACAAACTGTCGGAGATGCACCCTCGGATCCCCATTCCCGTTGAACTTAGCCATATCTGGCATCTTGAACTGTGCTGGCAACTGTTCCTCAAAAGTCAATGTGTCATAATCCAGCAGATCCTCATTCTTACCCCTCATCTTGCGGGTAACTGACTCAACCTGATCCCGAAGTTTCTGTAACTCTGTCTGAGACCCAGATACTCTGCCTGCTGCATACTCTGCCATATCATCATCAAAAGCGGGGAGATCATCCCCCAATCTGTTCGGAGATTCCTCTTGCCTCACATCCCCAGAATTAACCCCGGCACGAGACCCAGCTATACCAGCCATAGCAGTAGTCAAAGCCTGCAACTGTTCAGTGATTTTGGCGAGACTTCTCTAACTGATCCATACGGGACACCTCATTATCGGATTCACTCATACTTGTTCTTTTAGTGAGTCTGGTTCCTTCTCTAACCCAAACGGTATCTATGGTGTCTTTTAAGACACAAAGGATGTCAACAGGGTATATGTATGCATGATATGCATAAGAAATATATAACCTATATTAAAGCAAATAAAATTCTCAAACAAATCGGCCTATTATCATTTTAGAAGCTTTTGGGACCTGTCATAAGGGTGAACCCGTCCCAGTTTAAATGGCACAACGAGTTCATGTCTTACGGCAAAGAGCCCAACTAAATCCAAATGATAATATTCCGAAGACAAGCACTCAAGGTGGCCCATCAATCACTTAGAAGCTTTTGGCCCAATAGTCATGAAATACGTTCTTGTCCCAGTTTAAATGGCCCAACAAGCCCATATCCCATGACAAATGGTCCAAATGGATCCAAACGGTGATGTTCCCAAACATAAGCATAGAAGGGAGATAATGCAAACATAACATAATAATTTTTTTCATAATGGCCCATCAACATTTCAGAAGCCTTGGGCCTAATAGTCATACAGTACGAACTTGCCCCGGTTAAATGGCCCAGCAAGCCCGTATTTCTGACAATAGTCCAACTGCATCCAAATGAGGATGGTCCACAAGCACATACTCAAGGAAATAATTGCTACTTTAACCATATAAACCAGTCTATGGGTGGGTTTGCAAGAGTATGGACAAAGGCTCTCACTGGCGAAGGATAGCCCACAACTAGGTCTCCCCACTCAAGGGTTCAAGTGACCAAGTGAGCGTATCCCTTTTTATACACTAAGGTACGTGCCAATGAGCTATGGTGTGTGACGGACTGTCAAATGGATTTCCCGTTGTAGATTCCCCAGAGGAAGGTGGAGCGAGGCTCACTTAAGTACCCAAGCCTCTTAGGCTCTTATCGCTTGGTGTCAGGAATAAACAACGAGTCCTCCAAATTAGTCCATCACAAAGGCTACAAGTAGATGGTCATGTAGGTATCCTCACAGCTTTTCCTTCTAGAAAGGTAGTGAGTGAAGGAAGACACCAAACCATTACCTAGCCTTAAAGTGCCCTTGATTAAACCCTCACTTATCCACTATAGACATGGCCAATTAAAACATAAATCCACTCATTACAAGACAATATTTCGGGGCCAATTCTCACATCCCCAGTGGAGTCGCCAGACTGTGGGACACAGAAACTGAGCGACGCCGTTCCTAGGCTCGCGGCCTAGTTTGGGAAGGATTACATAACATGGAGTCGCCACCCGGTGTGACCCGGGACAAAGATTTAAGGCCGCACTCACCCCTCGCAAGGGAAGACCTCAAACCGTTGGGTTCGGAATGGTCCCTTACTTATGTCACTTGTAATGAAAAGATTTATATAATAATTTAAACAAGCTGAAGTAACAATTATTTCTAAGGGTATCATGCTTCTAAATTCACATATATAAGATAAAATATGCGCCTAAATATACATGTATTTCATATAAAATTGCATGCTTAACATATATCAGGATAGCAACGAACATACAACTTTGTATATCACATTCAGGAAAACACAAGCACACATACTAACCATACAAGCATACGTGGTAACCATACAAGCACACATATGGGCACTTTTCCAAGTGGTACGTGGAATTGTAGCCCAAGTACAGACCGCACTACCGTCCATTCGGAATCGGCTATGAAATTTACGTTCGGGTTTCCATCCGATATACCGCGAGAGTTGACACCTCTCTCATTCATCCAATACCCACAACATACCTCATACACACAATGGTACCACAAATACAGAAAATATATCAAAAATAAATAACCGGAAAGTAAAAATGAGAATAAATGTGAAAGATACCCTCAGGTCTAACCTTTTAAGCCGTTCTCTCGGACTCACGTTCCACGAAGATCGAAAGGGGTAAAAGCTCCGCAACTTTTCTGGTCTGCTGGTTCAACGTCCTAGCTCACTGTTCACCGCTTTGCCTACGATTCGAACTCCGTTCTGCTCCTATTCGGCTCATGTTTTGCTGCTCGCTGCACGGGCTACTGTTTCAATGTTTTCAAAGAACTATTCCAAGTTGTGTGGGTTCTTAGTGCGATTATATGTGATTATTCTTAAGGTTATCTATGTAGTTTTATGTTACTGTTTTAAGGATTTGGGCTGCTTGGTTTGTGTGATTTTCGGTGATGTATGGAGGTTTAGAGGGGCTGGTTTTCGGTGGTGATTAGGGGTGGTTATTTGTGATAGATTCGGTATGGAAGAGAGGGATTGTTTTGGTGTTGATTGCTTTGATGTCTAGGATTTCTTGCTATAATTTTGTGTGAATTGTGTGTATAAGCTAGAGAGATTCGAGAGAGCTTGGGTGTGAATCTATTGTGTCAAGAGAGAAGAATGGCCTTGGTTAGGGGTTGTTTATATAGAGAATGGCTAGGGTGACAAGGGAAGGGATTTGTGCATTAAATTAGGATATGATTTAGTGTTTAGCAGGAAAGTCAAAGATTGAGGGGGGACAAATTGGTTTAGATTAGGAAGTCAATACTTTTAAATTGGTGATATCTTATTGAATTAGGAAGTCAAATATATGATGGCTTTAATTGGTTAAGATGATTTTAATTAGGCCAATCTTATTTTTAGTTTTAGTATATAATATATTTGATTCATTTATATTAGGCATGAGTTTATTTTATGTTTTATTAATTGGTAAATGATTTAATGTTTTATTTTAATATTTAATATTTAATTAATATTTAATTATTATTTGGATGGTTTTATGGGCTTTGGAAACTAAATGGGCTGGGCGTGAGGCTAGCAGCAAAACCAGAATTACCGGCTCCGTTCGAACGCCTCAGCGCACGCGGCACGAACGTCAGCAATCTGACGAGGTTCGAACGAAGTAACGAACGCAGCACCAACGAAGACAGTGAGCTTGTTTATCCTGAATTCCCCCTTCCGATATCCGTTTCCCGCGGTTCATGACTCAAAAAGTAGTGCCTCCAAATGAGGCTCATCATCGGGTTTCACATGCGAAAATTGCAATGTCTACAATCACATATACATCGTTTATAGATAAATTTCTATCAACTCCACCCTCACTGGGCTTTGGCATGATCTCAGATGTAGCCATAGAATAGATATCAACAACCGTATTGACAAGACAGACCAAAAAAATGGCATCCAATGCATATTACTTTTAAACCTTATTAATTAGGGATTCCGCAAAGATGATACGTATTTAATTAATCCAATAAATAAATAAAAGCATGTATAAAGTAAGAACATAATTAAACATTGAATTTAAAGGCATATCCTATTATGTGTCAGGTTCAGACCTGTTCTGATACCATTTTGTTGGGGTTTTGGGCAGCAATTTTGGGTAACTCAGCGGAGGAAGCGGAAATCAAAATTTTCTGATTTCAATATTTTTTCATGGTAATTAAAATAAAATTAATTTATTTTTAATTATAATATTAAAAACTGAAATTTTTACCCAAAATCAGATTTCAGTAATTACCGTTTAACCCCAAAACTTTATATTTTTGTCATTTTAGTCAAAATTGTCAAATACAATTCTATTGATTCCAAATCAATCCCAAAATGATTCATACATGTCCAATACATGAAAATACAATTTTCAACTCAAGGAAACTAATTTTCCAGTATTTTCCTAATGGTCCCCAAACTTTCAAGAATTTGTAATTTGGTCTTTTTTGTTCAAAACATGTCAAGATCAAATCCAAAAATTCACAAATTTAATATACATCATATATACATCAAATCAAATCACATATATGAAAAACCCTAAATTTGGTGAAGGTTATGAACCCTAATTTTATAATTTCACAAATTAACAAAATTAACACCAAATTAATTAAATTCAATACTTTAATTCAATTCCTACAACACCAAACAAGTCTCACCATCATGAAACAACTCAAGAATAATTCTAGGTCATTTATGAGTGTCTAAGTAACTCTAGAATGGCAACTTCCATCAAATGGTTAAAAAGAATGCTTAATAAACAATTTAAAGCAATCTAAAAATATATACATGCTTCCATCTTTCAATAAAATTCCCAGTCATCAAAACACATCCACAAAAGAGTAGAGAAGAAACTAAGCTACTCATATAGAAGCCTAGTATGAAAGAAACAATTCTCATAAAGGAAAAAGTAAGAAAAACATACTAAATCCTTATTTTCCAAGCTTTTCTTCCTTTTTTCTCCTTTTTTTTTTGCTCTCTTTCTTTCTTTGTATTTTGAGTTTTAGGGTTCTTAAATTATGAAACAAAAATAAAACAAGTGATGAGCGGAAAATATATCAATATTTACCGCCCCTTTAACTTAATATTTTGTTTAGTTTCTCGGGTTTGATGAATGTTTTGATGTGTTTTAGTTTATTTTGCAAATAAAATAATATCGGGTCTCAATGAAATCATTTAGGATGAAATATGGGTCAAATAAGGGCAATTATTGGACTTGATTTTTTAATTTTGGAGATTGGAAACTTGAAAGGGCGTTTTGACGAAGTGCAGTTTTGGAAATTCCAGTTTTGCGCATCTGTCGTATTTTGGGTATAAATTTTTACTCAGATATTGGATTGAGGTGATTCAAGTTCCAGATTAAAGAAGACTCAAAGATCTACAACTTTAAGACAAAATAATTTCGAATTCTGAAGATTTCATGCCCTATATGGATGAACCATCCGGAAGTGTGTAGTGTGTAATTATTAAAGTCACTTTCAATCATTTTCAAAGCAAAAAATAAATTAATAAATAAATAATAAAAATTATCAAATCATCACCAAACATGATAAGAGATTAGTGGAGCAATTAATAATGGATTTGGTGGAGCAATTAGTGGAGCAATTAGTGGAACAATTAATAATTGATTTGGTGGATGATTTGATGGAGGCAAAATTTTGCCTATAAATACCAAGCCATTTCATTTGTAAAATTCATACTTTCTTCTAAGGATTCCTTAAGAATACTAAGAAGATTGTATCTTGTTTGTTTATTTACAGCTTTCAGTAATTAATTTTCGTTTTCGCACTTTCTTTTCTTTACTTTTCAGTTTTTACTTTCCGCAATTTACTTTTACGCACAGTACTTTCTTTTCTTTAATTTTCAGTTTTTACTTTCAGTAATTTACTTTCAGCAATTTACTTTTCAGCAATTTACTTTCAGCAATTTACTTCAGTAATTTACTTTCAGCATTTAATTTTCAGTATTTAATTCAGCATTTACTTTCAGCATTTACTTTTCAGTATTTATTTTCAGTATTTTACTTTATGTCTTTTATTTTATTTAAGTTTTTTTTACTACCGTAAATATGTGTCGTAACTAAGCCAGTTATCTGGGGTTGTGATGAAATCCAATATCACCGGTTTATAAGGGGTTAGATTATAGCTTGGGTAATATAAAGATTTATTTATTGAGTCTTAATCTTAATGCTTTTTCATTAACTGGCCATTAATAAAATTGAACTGGGAAACTTAAAATGAACTAGACATAGGGATTTTAAGTTTAAGACCTTAGACTCAATAGCCCACGATCTTCTTGAGGATAGATAACCCATTAATAGATTTCCTTACAGGATATGAATATACCTGTCGGACGGGGGTAGCCATAATTGGGACTTAAACTTAATGAATCTAGATAATTTGGTTGACATAGACATATGGTTCAATTGGGTTAAACTGGATATTTATGTCTGACCATCGACAGAGGCTTACACATAATTTAGTGTTCCAGGTTAATAAATCAATATATTACCCAACTTTAAGATAACCACTTCATCTTTAAAATGACATTGGAAGAAATCACAACCCTAGATAGTTTTTAATATTGAATTTTCTTAAAATCTACTTTCAAATAATTTTATTACTTGTTTTTAAATTTAGAATCGTCACCATTTCAAATCAATCAAAACCTGTTAGATACTAGTAATCATTTGACCTCATAAAATTAATAGATTAGATATTAAGTCCTCGTGGGATCGATATTTTTATACTACTTGAACGATACGTGCGCTTGCGTTATACGTGTGTGTTTACGCCGGTCAAGTTTTTGGCGCCGTTGCCGGGGATTATTTATCTTTCACTATTAATTTAGGGGTTAGATACGTTACTTGTATCTAATTTCTTTTTACTTATTGTTTTTGTTTTCTTATGTTTCAGGTTCTCAGAAACTACATGAGACGAACCAGAAGCTTTGAACTCCGATCGCTTGACCCAGAAATTGAAAGAACCATCAGACAGTTGAGAAGGGAAAGGCGAGAAGGCCAAGAAGCTTAGTCAACATGGAACCTGAACCGTGGAGGTTGCACCACCAATTCCCATTCAAGACAGAACCATTCCGGTGGTTGACAGACTCATTTCCTGTATTGTACTTCCTCCCTTACCAGCAAATGCGTGTGACATCAAAACATGCATTCAGATGATTCAGCACTCAGTTCAGTTGGGGGAATGCAACTGAAGATCCTAATGCCCACATCAGCAACTTCCTGGAAGTTTGCGGCACTTTTAATTATAACCGAGAAGCGGAAGAAGCAATGAGACTGCGAGTTTTCCATACTCCTTGAAGGACATAGCTAAAGCTTGGCTACATTCACTACCACCAGGTTCTATCACAACTCGGAACACTTTAGCCACCAAATTTCTTGCAAAGTACTTTCCACCAGCCAGAACCGGAAAGCTGAGGAATGACATCACATCCTTGTACAACAAGATTCAGAATCCCTCTGCGAAGCTTGGGAAAGGTACAAAGATTTACTCCGAAAATGTCCACACCATGAGATTCCAAAATGGCTTCAGGTCCAAACATTCTATAATGGACTTTCTGGAATAATGAGAACCACAATCGATGCTGCTGCTGGAGAGAAGCTTTAATGGCAAAAGGAGAAGATCAAGCCTGGGAACTAATCGAAGAAATGGCCAACAACAATTCCTTGTGGCCAACTGAAAGGAGCATGATCCAAAGAATTGCAGGAATTTATGAAAGTGGAGCTAATACAGCAGTCAACACCAAGCTAGATCAAATATGCAAATTCATGGAGACTCTTACCACTGATCCACAAGTTCACCATATGGAGGAGCACCAGAACCAAACCAACTTGAAGAGACGGTGAATTATGTCAACAATTTCAATAGACAGGGGAACAATCCATATTCCAACACCTACAATCCAGGGTGGAGGAATCATCCTAATTTTCTTGGAGCAACAATTCAGGGCAAAAGAACAATCCACCACCTGGATTCCAACAGCAGAACTATCCACCACCTGGATTCCAACACCAGAACAAAGGCAAGAACAGATAAATGAACCAGGAATAACAGAAGTGCTGAATCAGTTAAAAAAATACGATGCTATGTTTCAGAGCCAATCAGCTTCCATCAAAGCACTGGAGAATCAAATCGGACAACTGGCCAATGCTCAGAGTTACAGACCGCCAGGTACCCTTCCAGCAACACAGAGCCAAATCCAAGAAAACATGGGGAAGGAACAATGTCATGTCATCATGTTAAAGAGCGGTACTGAAATCAAACAGATGTTGGAGTCAATTCAACTGCTGAGGAAGTTCCAAAAGAAACAAAGCAACAAATGGAGGAAAAAGAAGCAAAGGAAAAAGAACAGATCACTCCACCTCCACCTTTTCCTCAACGTCTTCAGAAGAATAAATTGGACAAGCATTTTCCCGATTCCTGGAATATTCAAAAAGCTGCATATCAACATTCCATTTGCAGAAGCGTTGGAAAAAATGCCCACCTATGCCAAATTCATGAAAGATATTCTTTCACAAAAATGAAGATTGGGAGATTACGAGACAGTGGCATTAAAAGAAGAATGCAGTGCTATCATTCAGAGGAAACTTCCCCCGAATTTGAAAGATCCTGGCAGTTTCACTGTTCCTTGCGTCATAGGAGAACATAACTTTGGTAAGGCTTTGTGTGATTTAGGTTCTAGTGTTAACTTGATGCCTTTCTCTATTTTCAGGAAATTACAGATTGGAGAACAACATGCCAACTTCAGTCTCACTATAACTTGCTGATAGAACGCTCGTATTTCCAAGAGGCGTAGTTAAGGATGTGCTGGTCAAGGTTGACAAATTCATTTTCCCAGCAGATTTTATTGTCCTTGATATGGAGGAAGACGCAGACGTGCCAATCATCCTCGGGAGACCGTTCTTGGCTACAGGTCGAACCATTATTGATGTACAAAAAGGAGAACTAACCATGAGGGTACAAGACCAAGAAGTAACATTCAATGTTTTCAAAGCCATGAATTTCCCAGATGATGAAAAGAAGGAGGAATGTTTCAAACTCGATGTGATACACAGTACCATTCAGAACTCTGATGAAAGACAAAGTTCTACTGACAAACTTAAAACATGTCAATTTCCTGTGGAGCCTAAAGATAAAGCATCTTTTGCACTGAAAGAGCCAATACTTGCTCTACAAGCAACAGAAGAGAAAAAGTTCCACCAGCTCAACGAATTGGAGGAATTTCACAATCAGCCTTTTGAAGATGCCAAATTGTACAAAGAAAAAGGCAAGAAAAGACATGATGAGAAGTTAGTGCGCATACAACTAGAACCAGGGCAGAAGGTACTGTTAAACAAATCAAGGGTGAAATTCTTCCTATGGAAGCCAAAATCACGGTGGTCAGGTCCATTTGTGATCACCAAAGTTTTACCAAATAGAGCCGTTGAGATACATGATCCTGACGCTAACAAAACTTTCAAGGTTAAAAACAAGCGTGTCAAGCACTACTGGGGAGAATCATTTGAGCGACAAAAAGAAAGTGCCACACTTTCAGATCCAGCATAACGTTCAAAAAGTCACGTCTAGCTGACGACGATTAAACTTAGCGCTCGCAGAGAGGCAACCCATGCAATTTGTGTATATATTGTGATTTGGTGTGTTTTATTTTTGTGTGTTAATTTTTGCAGGTTTAGTCATTTCAAGATGGAAGAAGCTCTCGCAAATCTTCACAAGCAATTTCCTTCTCTCCCTCCAAAAATCTCTGATGAAAGTATACAAAGCTCGCTTGGAACGGATGAGGTTATTGACAATCCATGGTATTCCTAATGATATTCGTTGGGTAATTGAAACACGAGTCCGATTGGCAGGTGAGTCTTCTGACTCTTTTATTTCACATCTGCCTGGTTTTGGAAGAAGCACCTATGCAAAGAAACTAGTAGAGCTAAGCAAATGGCGTTGTTTCAAATGTGCACGATTTATTGCAACACTCGTTGTCGTTCTTTAGGAATGGTGTCTGATAATCGCGAAGACAAAATTAAATTCATTAGGGATGGCTTAAGTAAGGAGTCTTTAGATGATATATCTTTAACTCTTGAGACGCATCCCAGTGGATATGTTCCATAGCTTTCGCAAATACATACACAATTTCAAAAAGAAAGACAACAGTTAAGTCTTGGGAATCTGACTCAACAAGACACTGTTTGCCAATTTAGAAGAAAATTGGATGGGAAGCTTGTCCCTGACGCATAGACGTTAATCAAGCTGTAAATTCCTGTATATATTATATCTCTTTGTCTTTTCCTAATAATTGTGATTTGTTTTGTTGTTTTCTTTTATTTTCTCCGACAGGATCCAGACCTTTTTGACTATCACGATATTATTTCGCTACTAATCGTCCTCTGGAAGATACTTGTGCTATTTTTACTCACCCTTTTCAGGTACTATAAATTCAGCCCGTCATTGCACTTTTGAAGGCATCCAGAGTTGAGAAAGAAACACATAAAAAAAAATGGAAGCTACTTCAAGAAGACGAGTTGAAAATATCTGTGTGTTTTGCGGTACTAGTGTTGGTACTAAGCCACAATACGTAGAAGCAGCACAGGAGTTGGGTCTAGTCTTAGCTGCAAGGAATATGCACTTAATATATGGCGGAGGCAATCTTGGACTAATGGGGATCATTTCAAAGGCCGTACAGGAAGGAGGTAGTAATGTTTTAGGAATCATCCCAAAACCCTTGGCAGAGGCAAATCTTATTGGATCATCAAACGGAGAGGAACTGATGGTGCCAGGTATGTCGAACGACTGGTAGAAATGATTAACCGTGCTGATGCTTTTATTTCTTTGCCAGGTGGCTTGGGCACATTGGAGGAAATTTTTATAGTTCTATCTTGGGCGAACCTGAACATACACCAGAAACCGCTTGGACTGCTTAACGTTGATGGATTTTATGATTTTCTTTGTGTGTTTCTTGATGATGCTCGAAGAAATGGGTTCGTGTCAAAACCTATGAAAGAACTCCTCTTCACTGCCAGAACTGCACCAGATCTAATAGACCAACTCATAGCCTATGAACCACAAGTTGACCCTATCCTTTCAAAGATAAATTGGTCCGAGGAAAATCGTGGTAAGAGGCGTCGGGTTAATCTGGATCTTAACCTTTAAATTCATGTAGAATTTCGGCTAACCAGGTACTATCTTCTAAACTCTTCTTCTACTGTTTAAGACATTGGGGACAATGTCTCATTTAGGTTTGGGGGAGGGAATTAGTTGATCAGTACCATGTGTTTAGTTTGTGTGTTACAAAAATTGGAAAATTTCAAAAATTACAAAAATATTTTTTTGTTTTTTTGTTTTTTATTCTGACTAAAAAGGTGAAATTGGTAAGAGGTAGCTGAGTAAGGAGTTCCCACTCCTGAGACGTATCTCAAACCTATTTCGAAACAAGTTAATTTTTGTTTATTTCCTTTTGAATTATTTAATTTGTAAATTCTCCATAAAATTGACTAAAATGAATCTTCATATGCTCAGTTGACAGATATTATCAACATACATGGTACATACGGACATGAGCTAAAATTGAAAAGTTTGTAATATTCAGTGCTCTAGTTTAATTGGAAGAACATCTCAAAAAGCAATGGAGTAAAAAAAAAAAAAAAAAAAAAGAAAAAAATCCGAGATCCGAGTTTATTAAGTTTGTAAGGGTGTTTTAACACCTAGTGCCCTAAAACCAACTGGTTTGGGAGTCACTGGCCCAAAGCTCGTTACATGGATCGAAGATGCTGCAAAAATAATATATTTAAACTCTGAGTAATTAAGTCCGTAGGGGTGTCTTAACACCTGGTGCCCTAAAGCCAACTGGTTTGGGAGCCACCGACCCAATACTCGTTACATAGATGGAAGATATTGTTATATAAAAAAAAAAATAGAGAAAAATCAAAGAAAAAATCAGAAAAATGAAAAATTATTCTTGCTGCAAAAGGGTGTGAATTCTGATAAAACTTTAGGACAAAAATTACTCTCTTATCAACTGCACTTATGACTGTTGTGGGCAAAAATGAGTTGTTTAATATTTTGTTGGCTGTGTATATGGAGAATGGTAAAAATAATCGGAGAATTTACTTATTCGGTAATTTAGAATGAAACAAAACAACTAGTAACTTGGAGTAGAAGTTTCACCTGATTAGTCACTAACTTCTTTATTCTCTTTTCTCTTGTCTTTTTGCTTTTGTGTGCATTAGTTTCACTACATTTTTACTTTTATAAAATGTTTGTGGGTATCATTGCTGTAAACCCTCACGAGACTACAACTCGTCCACTAGGGACCCTAGGGGTTTAAAGGCTTGTTGCATATGCTAAATGCAACCGTGATCCCTACGAAAGTGGCTTAGTTTAATTTTATTTTTATTTTGTTGTTTTGCTCGAGGACTAGCAAAATGTTAGGTTTGGGGGTGTGATGAGCGGAAAATATATCAATATTTACCGCCCCTTTAACTTAATATTTTGTTTAGTTTCTCGGGTTTGATGAATGTTTTGATGTGTTTTAGTTTATTTTGCAGATAAAATAATATCGTCTCAATGAAATCATTAGGATGAAATATGGGTCAAATAAGGGCAATTATTGGACTTGATATTTTAATTTTGGAGATTGGAAACTTGAAAGGGCGTTTTGACGAAGTGCAGTTTTGGAAATTCCAGTTTTGCGCATTTTGGGTATAAAGTTTTACTCAGATGGCTTGATTGAGTGATTCAGTTCGATTAAAGAAGACTCAAAGATCTACAACTTTGAAAGACAAAATAATTCGAATTCTGAAGATTCATGCCCGATATTGATGAACCATCCGGAAGTGTGTAGTGTGTAATTATTAAAGTCACTTTCAATCATTTTCAAAGCAAAAATAAATTAATAAATAAATAATAAAAATTATCAAATCATCACCAAACATGAAGAGATTAGGGGAGCAATTAATAATGGATTTGGTGGAGCAATAGTGGAGCAATTAGTGGAACAATTAATAATTGATTTGGTGGATGATTTGATGGAGGCAAAATTTTGCCTATAAATACCAAGCCATTTCATTTGTAAAATTCATACTTTCTTCTAAGGAATTCCTTAAGAATACTAAGAGATTGTATCTTGTTTGTTTATTTACAGCTTTCAGTAATTATTTTCGTTTCGCACTTTCTTTTCTTTACTTTTCAGTTTTTACTTTCCGCAATTTACTTTTACGCACAGTACTTTTCTTTCTTTATTTTCAGTTTTTACTTTTCAGTAATTTACTTTCAGCAATTTACTTTCAGCAATTTACTTTCAGCAATTTACTTTCAGTAATTTACTTTCAGCATTTAATTTTCAGTATTTAATTTCAGCATTTACTTTCAGCATTTACTTTTCAGTATTTAATTTTCAGTATTTTACTTATGTCTTTTATTTTATTTAAGTTTTTTTACTACCCGTAAATATGTGTCGTAACTAAGCCAGTTATCTGGGGTTGTGATGAAATCCAATATCACCGGTTTTATAAGGGGTTAGATTATAGCTTGGGTAATATAAAGATTTATTTATTGAGTCTTAATCTTAATGCTTTTTCATTAACTGGCCATTAATAAAATTGAACTGGGAAACTTAAAATGAACTAGACATAGGGATTTTAAGTTTAAGACCTTAGACTCAATAGCCCACGATCTTCCTTGAGGATAGATAACCCTTAATAAATTTCCTTACAGGATAGGAATATACCTGTCGGGCGGGGGTAGCCATAATTGGGACTTAAACTTAATGAATCTAGATAATTTGGTTGACATAGACATATTGTTCAATTGGGTTAAACTGGGTATTTATGTCTGACCATCGACAGAGGCTTACACATAATTTAGTGTTCCAGGTTAATAAATCAATATATTACCCAACTTTAAGATAACCACTTCATCTTTAAAATGATATTGGAAGAAATCACAACCCTAGATAGTTTTTAATATTGAATTTTCTTAAAATCTACTTTCAAATAATTTTATTTACTTGTTTTTAAATTTAGAATCGTCACCATTTCAAATCAATCAAACAACCTGTTAGATACTAGTAATCATTTGACCTCATAAAATTAATAGATTAGATATTAAGTCCTCGTGGGATCGATATTTTTATACTACTTGAACGATATGTACGCTTGCGTTATACGTGTGTGTTTACGCCGGTCACAAGGCTTATATATTTTTTTAATATGGCCGAATAATATAAAAAATAAAATACTAGCCAAGTAAATCAATTTTTGTTTCATTAATTAAAAGGATGAAGTTAGAATATTTGTGGTTATAAATCATTAATCAAATTGATGTTTATCACAAAATATCCAAGTAAATCATGCCATTTAAAACCAATCAAAATTGGCCACTTTATCCAATTAAATAAAAGGCCATTTAGCTTACTTTAATTAAAGTAAACTAGATATTAACTATTTAATTAATTTAATTATTGAACATTTAAATAATCAAATAATTAAATACAAATATCTCAAATATATGTATTATATTTACATTAAAAAATCAAAATACATAGATTAATAATAAATGTCAAAAATCATAATTCGACATTTAATAAATGGCCGAAAGATCCCAAAAGCATGTATCTTCGTTTAACCGTCAAACGACTTATAAATAAACAATATTATTTATAAAAGTTTCCCTAGTTCCCTACGAGTATATCTCATTAGTGAGACTCTCTAGGTTCAGGCATATCCGACACGAAATCCAATTTTGTGTCCATAATCTACCCACCCGTAAATTATGACGAACACGGATAAAATATCTGAACCATACAGGTCGAGGTCACTGCATACGTATAATCCTTCCGTCCCGGGTATCCAGATTATCTCAAAGATATAGATATAATCGTCAAATCTCGATAGGTATAATCTCATCGACGATTCTATTAACAATCTCTTAAATAACACTTAGAACTGATTTCTACAGTGTACCACGGGCCCATGGATTTAACAGATTGCTAATTCCATAATGGATACCTATGCTCTGCACACAGAATTCACGAATCCTATCTTGATATGCACATAATATCCTGAGGATCAGTCCACACTCAACGAAAATACGGAGGTCTGATCTAAATAGATCGGCGACGTGACTGCCATCAAAGTGTGGAGGATACCTCCTATATCCACAGTGGTATCTCAAGTTGAAGGATCATTATTCTCACTCAATCTGAGAAGATTCTTATTGACGTTGGTGTACCATCTATTAAGAATCTCCAGTGAGTCATTCAGTGTTTATCCGATATAAACACTTATGTGTCTATGTGAGTCTCTCGAGAGTCCTGGTTCATTGAGAAACCATTAGAATCTAACATTCCAATATACAATACATACAGGTCTCAGCGGGAACAGTTAAAGAATGATATTGTTATGATACTGTTCAATGTCAGTTGCGACACTTTTGCAACTGTATCATAACCAATCACTCTATGGTCATTTACGTCTTTACTATATAATAAAAGAATTTATATTATAGAAACTGTTTATTTTATTCATTAATAAAATATATACAAGAGCATTCACATGGAAATATATAAGAAATTGGCGCTCAGAGCACCAACCCTAACACATACACCTAAACTAGTGGTCTTGGGGCGTTACGTATCGCCATCCCCCAAGCCACTGAACTAGATCCAGGCATGCCGATTCATGTTATAATCCTGACCCAGAATCTAGGGTCTATGGGCGTTACATATCGTTGTTCCCCTAGCCCTGAAATCTAGGATCTAAGGGCGTTAAATATCGATGTCCCCCTCTTCCTGCTCTACATGTGAATATGTCATGTCCGTCAATTCCATATATGTACTAAGTTACAACTGAGGTGGGTTTTTCCCCATGCCTCGAAAATCATCAAAACTATGCTTTATAAAACATCATTTTCTAAAATATTCCTCAAAACATTTATATTCATAACAATATTTGGAAATAAGCTTGACTAACGCCCTAAATGCGAAAAAGTAAGTTTTTATTCGAAAACATATAAGTAAATATAGTTTGAGAAATAATTCCACTCATCAATCAACCTGTATTACTCTTAACCTTGAATGTAACTAAGTTACTTTTGATCTTGGATGCAACTGAAAATGCGAAAAATGAATTTGTCTTGTATTCTAGAATTATTAGTCTGATTAAACTAAGAAACCATTCACAATCATGGATGTAGTTTGAATTTGTACGTTGGTATGAAATCCTTAGGGTACTTTCTAATATGTTATCATGGAACTGAAGTGTCTAAGCTGATCTTTAAGAAAATGATCTCGCGTCACGACGCTAGAAGCTATGCGTCATGATGCCCACTGGGAAGGACTGAAACAGAGAGAAAATTTTTGTTTCGAGTAGCGATGCTGGACATTGCGCATCGCGACGCCCACGAAAACATAACCGGGGTAGAGGGCATCCCGTATTCGCGTCATGATGTCAAGTGTTGAGCGTTGCGATGCTAACGCAAGCAGAACTGAGATATGTGCCATCATTTTGTTACGTGTCACGATGTTAGGCTGTTGGCATCGCGACACTTGCTGTTTTCAGGCCCAAACGTTTACTTCTCAATGTCTAGCTTACCCAAATGCAACTCCTACACCTTCACACTACAACTTTACACAAATAATTCCTCAAACTTCAATATTCAAGCATGCTAAACCAACACTCCATCATCAAATTAACTCTTTAATATCATAACTCCAACTTAGCTCAATGCCTAACATTTAATAAATTGGACAATTCGTGAATACAAAATCCATTTCCTAGTTTATTATCCACCTTAATGCAATCACTAACATGCCAACCATACTAACAAGACATCATCTTCTGAAAATACTATAACTTAAGAATTGGGTCAAGATTCTTCACCTCATGATTTTCTTCATTCTCCAAGCCTTCTAAGCTTGTTACTTCTGTTCTTCGCTTATTGTAGGTTGCTTTGTATTTTCTCTTCTTTGGGTTTGAAAACAAAATGGCATTCTCCCTCTTTTTCTCCTTTCTTTTCTTCTTTTTACCTTCTCTTCTCTTCCCACCCACGATTTCTTCTTCTTTCAATTTTCTAGTGATGTATGAATAGTAACCCTTATTTATACTAGGGACTAATTTGGCTAATTTGAATAATGATTTAATTGAAAAAACTAGAAACTTTGAGAATTCTCTTGATGTGTCCACGAGTACTATTCATCCAAATTTTTTATATAACTTTTTGACCTATTTCTGATCTGATTTTGGGAAAATGATCAACATAGTAGTTGTAGGTATCGATCTTAGATTTTTGACGATATAAAATTCAGAAAAATATGAGATCTTATGAAAATTTTATTATCCAAATACTAAGGGTTATCTGTATTGAATCTTAAAATAATTTATGTATCGGAACTACGATGAATTTATCGAATGTCTAAAAAGTAATTTCGTGAGTCCATACATACTTGAACATGATTTATATCATATATTATGCCATCCATAACTTAGTAGCCGTCGAGATTACCGGGGCGTTATACCTGTAACCTTGAAGAATTAAGTACAAGGTTTGTCTATATGTGGGATGTTTGGGTTCATGATTTATTTAGGATCAATCAGGTTATTTTGGATCTACATAAAAAAAAAGTGAGATGTAGAAAATATAAAAAAATAATAAAAATAAAATAAAAATAAAGAAAAATACAAGGATGTTAATTTGTCATTCTATCTATTAAATTATATTCCCCGACAACGGTGCCAAAAACTTTACACACTCACAAAGTAGTTCTTTACTCCCAAGTATAAGAGTGTCGAAGTAATAAAATAACACAATAAGTCCGGGGTCGATCTACATGGAATATATTTAGTAAAATAAAATAGTAATTTGAGTGAAAAGAAAAGGCTGAATTGTTTGAAGTGATAAGAAATTTTTAATTGAACTGCAATAATAAATTAGAATGTTGGGGCTAGGGGATCCACTCTCAATATTTCAAATTTAGAGAACTCTAACTTTTTATAATATATAAATTGTCATTATTACCCAGTTAATTTTTTCAGGAATTAATTATGCCAAAACATATAAAACCAGCCATAAAGGCGGTGATAATATTTGTATATTACAAGTTCAGTTAGGTACTCAATTATGCTAAATACATAAAAATCAGTCATATAGGTGGTAACAAAGTTTGTAAATAATTATTCCATATTTAAATTAACTATTAGTATTTAGATTACAATTCATATATTATAATATAAGTAAGATTAATTTATATGCTCATATTTAGAGTTTACCCTTTACCCCAGCACGATGGAATTAGCTACTCATGATTTGAAAAAAAAAACTTGCATAATTTTATTAGTGAAAGAAAAAAAATTATAAGAAAAATAAAACACACAAGACACTTCTTCCAAATTCTTCAAGAGAGAAAATGAAAGAAGCATGAAGAAAATGAGAGGTGAGCACTTTTATTTATAGTAGAAGTGCTCGTCTCAATTATTAATTACAATTTTCTAAATCAAATACAAACAATATTTTTTTACTAATTTATTTTTTTTTCTTTTTCCTTTTTTGACTTTTTTTTTTATATTTTTGTTGATCATTTTGAAAATATTTGTCTCGATCCACCTAGGTGGATTGCGACATTTCAATTTTTATTTATTTATTGGCTTTTTTACTTTATTTTCTAATAATTAAAATTATATACAATACACATTGACTTTTTTTACCAATTTTGACCTTGAAAACCTTCGAACTAGAAAATCTTGTGAAGAGTAAATTTGTAGATATTTGAGTATTCTTTCATCTGAAACTAGAATCGCCTCAATCTAATATTGAAGTAAAACCTTATGGCCATAATATGAAACTTGCGCAAAGTTGGAATTTATGAAATTGTACAGTATTAGAACGCCATTTCAAGTTTCTGGCCTCCAAAATCCAAATGTCACATCCATTTTTCTAGTTATACATCCAATGTTTTATTTCACCTACATAAGAAATAAAAATCATAATAAAAATATATAAAACATAAATTTAATTATTATTTTACAAATGTGCTAAATTAGGGGATTAATGAAACTACAAGTGTAAAATAATTAATTTTTCTTTTTATAAATGTACATATTTTAGTGTTCATCAAGTTTTATCATTAGAGTGATAGCCGAGTAATTTTCAAGCATATTATTTGATTGACCTTATATGTTTGACTCCTAAAAAGGTAGGTTCTAAAAAAGTCAATTTGAACTTCTCCCACCTCAATCTTTAAAAAAAATTACATTGAATCTGTTATAAATATGGTATCATAACTAAAGTATTCATATTTCTCTCTATCTTTAATTAATTTTGTCGCCTTTAATTTTGATCTCATTTTATCAACATTTTATGTGAGAGAATAGTTAAAACTTGACTTAATTTGATACTAATGTTAGGTCTTCTTTGTTGGGGCTAGTGCTTTGAATTCCAATCCATATAGTTGTTGGGTTTTCTAGGTCAAACCAAGATAAAATTAAACATATGAAATGTGCGAATACATCAAAGTAAAGTAGCGGAAATACTCACTTTGATCGGCTTTTGGATGTGATGAACACAAAACGTTTCCCCTGTAGACTCTCGGCCAAGCTCCTTGGTTGTCGTCCTTGTGTTGTTATTCAAGCTCCAAGCCTTGAGAATGGATTCCATGCTCATGAATGGGTTTCCCTATCACCTTTGAATGACTCCTTGTGAGTGCAAGCTCTCTTGAAAATTTGCAACAAATTTTCTTCTCTTCATCTTGTGTGTTTCGGCCAAGCCAATTGAGAGAAAGGGGAGAGGATATTCGGTCACTTGAGAGAGTAAAAGAGTGATGAATGTGTTGTCTAAAATGATTCAAAAATCAAAACAAAATATACCAAACCAAGTTTAGGTAATTGTCTTTCAATCCATCAACCTTGAGTGTAATATAAGCCACCATCATTCCATCACCTAATCTCATCACCTAAAAGGTAAAAGGTTGACAAGTGATGTGACGTGATGTGACTTGTGGGCCTCACTTGATTTAAAATCCGAGTGGGCCTGCAAACACTTCCCGGGCTCGGATTCGCTAATTCCGAATTAACGAATTTTCTGTTGTGACGTAATTAAATCAAATTAATTTAAATAATTATGCCTAGTAAAATTACTATTCACGTCGCTAGCGAATTAATTCTAAATTAACTCATTTGCCCGAATTAAAATCCAATTTTAATTCCGCGTCAAAATCTAATTTCGTATAATATATCGAATATATTATTTTATCGATTAATTCCAAATTAATCGTTCTCTCTCTTTAAATAGTATTTTATCCCAGATAAAATAGATAAAATATCTCCGCAATTAATCCTAGATTAATTTTCTCTCTCTTATAATTAATCTCAGATTAATTATGTGCGAGTCATACGTCATCGGTGAATCTTCGGGAAGGGACCCATGAGATCCCTGGATATGTTGGCAGTAAATCCGTTCGTCGGACTATCCGAACACGTACATACCTTGTACTACGTTTTACCGATTTACAAGATATGGTTGGCTTCTAGCAAAGCATCGTGCCTATCCAATTCTCCAGAAATATTCTTAAAGGAATATGTAATCTATATCAGGCGTAGTATACATAGTATTGCGTATTGCGATCCAGTATCGGATGTCACATGCAAGGCCTGGGGCTGGAATTGTGTCTGCCCCGTACTAAGCATATATCGGATCTCTGGTAACTAGTCTCTATAATCGGATAAACATGACCAAGTCATATTATCTTGATATCTGTAGCATATAAGAGCACTAGTTCCGTATCCTACGTGACCATCATCTTCATATGACTGAAGTGATACTTCCATCTTGACATCACACCCAATACACTACGATTCTCAATATACCCAGAAGAGGCGTACACATAACCTGTTAAAGCCCTGGACGACCAAAACCAAAGTATATTGATTGTCGCAAGTATTAGCGATGCAAGTTTCAAGTTAAGACCAAATACACCTACCCTGATTCAGACTTCCATAGACACATAGTCATACTACCAATGGAATTCCGAGGGGTCTATCCAGAGCGAAGCTGTTTCCATACCATCCGTAAAGATAACCTCCTATCACACTTGCATAAGTATCTAATACTTAAATATATTAGAACTATGCCGTTATGCTCCCACAATGCGTACAAGTGCAATACTAGTCTATTCCGCATTATCGATGTCCAGTCTCGATAATACTACGACTAGGGATATTTAATGATTAAACCTTCATAGATTGATACTGTCTCATATCTTATTAATCCGGTACTAATCATATGGACTTTTATCATTTACGTATTTTGGTAATCCAATTAAAAATGATAAAAGAGTAATTTCCTTTGTCACATAGTTAATTTGTACAACAACACCATGTTCTGTACAAATAGTGATGCTATGGGTCATAATTGTCCAACAATCTCCCACTTGGCCTATAGCCAATCACTCAAGTGTCCTACACTTGAACTATGTACGGGTCGCTCAAACTTCTGCTGAGAAACTGCTTTCATCAGCGGATGTGCAAAGTTATCATCTGATGCGATATATTCGATCATCATATTGTCACGATGTATGATTCAAACGAATCAGATAAATAGTTAAAGTATATACTTGGATCGTTGATGAGACCATTAATTCTTTAGTCTGTGCTGTAGCCTAGCTCAGCTGCTAACAGAATTACTCATAATCCAATTAGGATTATTATAGATCCAAATCACTTCTATTGCTGCCTCATCTGCAGCAATATTCCGCTTTTGTTGTTTATTCGGCTACAGTATCTCGCTTGGAAGATTTCTAGCTCACTGTTCCGTTATTCAAACTATATAGTACCCTTATTTGACTTATAGTCGTTTTTATCGGTTTGGAAACTTGCAACAGTGAACCCAGTCACTTCAAGTTCTCATTCACCATAGTTTAAGAAAGTATCCTTAGATCATCTAAGATACTTAAGGATGTTCTTAACATTAATCCAGTGACTATCACTTGGATTGGCCTGATTGTGACTCCATATGATCAAAGCATATGAGACACCAGGTCGCGTACATATTTTTCAATGTACAATTTCTCGTAAAAGTGCCAACAACTTTTAGATCTATCCCAGTAGATCCTTATTCCTAGAATAAAGGTTGTCTATCCCAAGTATTATACAGAGAATTTTCATGAAAGCCAAGCTTTCACCGATTATATTATGGGAATATCATTTCCAAGAAATGATATCATCATTTTATAGGACAATCATTGTTAATGCGCTCCCACTAACCTCCTTATATACACAAGAATCATTTTCGTTTTGAATTAAATCATATACCATTATAATTACATCAAAACGATAGTTCCAAGAACGCAATGCTTGCTTCAATCCATAAATGGATCAAATAACTTGCAAACCTTGTTTTCTCGTTTTGGTACGAAAAAACCGTCAAGATGTTGTAAACATCCTCCAAAAGGTTTCCGTTTAAGGAAAGTGATTTTGACGTTCAGCTGCCATATTTCATAAATGAAACATGCAGTATTAGCAAGCATTATCCAAATGGATTTAACCATGGCAACGAGTAAAAGGTTTCGTCGTAATCGACACAATGTTGATAACGATATCTTTTCGCTACAAGCCTAGCTTAGTACGTTGTATATTGCCATCCATGTATGTCTTCCTTGAATACTAATATTGTCCTAATAGGCACAATGCCTTCCAGTACATCAACCAGTGTCTAAACTTGGTTGGTATACATGAAATCCATTTCGGATTTCATGACACTTTGCCATGATAGGTAGTCGATATCTTGTATCACTTCCTCATACGTAGCCGGTTCGTGTTCCTCAATAAGATTGACATCTTTACGAGGTGAGATCAGAAACCCATACCTTCCAGGTTGTTTTCTGACTCTCTCCGACTTACGCGGTTCTTGTGTATTCGAAGATTGTGGTACAGTTTCATCATTGATGAACTATTTGTGTTCCATTAGAACTCGGTGCCTAGAACAGTATTACTATGATTTTCATCGAGTTTTACTTTCTTCCCACTTACCACTGCATATAGGTATTCCTTTTAGAAAACCCGCATGGCGAACAACAATTAAATTGTTCTCTTGTGAGTTGTATAAGTACTATACTTTGGTTACCCTAAGATAACCTATAAATTAGGCACTTATCTGATTTGGGTTCTAGTTTGGTATCATCCAAACATATGCCCAGCATACCCAAATCTTCAGGAATGAGAAAACCCAGTTTCTTTCCTGTTAATATCTAATATGAAGTCTGTCAAATAGATTTTCATGGAACCTTATTCAAAATAAGTATTGCATTGTTTAATGCGTATCCCTAGAAGGAAAATGGTAGCTCAGAGCGACTCTTAATTAACCTTATCATGTCTAACAAAATTCGGTTTCTTCGTTTGGACACACCACTCAATTGAGGTGTTCCGGGAGGAGTCCACTGTGAAAGAATACTATACTCTTTCAAATAGTCGAGAAACTTATTGCTTAAGTATTTTCATCATGGTCCAATCGTGATGGTTTAATACTTTTCTCGATCTGTTTGTCTATTTCGTGTCGAAACTTTAAAAGTTTCTGACTTGTGTTTCATAAGATACACATAACCATAACGCGATTCCATATCCGTAAAGGTTACGAAGTATTCACATCCACCTCTAGCCTAGCTAAATATGGGTCCACTTACGTCACTATGAGCGAGGGCTAACAGATCTGTGGCATTTACACTTTTACCAAGTAAAACGTATTTTAGGCACTTTGCCTAATAAACTAGATTCGTAGACATCATTTGAATAGAATCAAATCCATCCTAGTATCCACTCTTCGAAAGTGTGGATATACGAGTCTTGTTAGTTTGTCCCATACAACAATGCCACTTTTAAGTCTCAACTGATTTATTCAGTTTGAGCTATTTGTTTGTCATGTTATATGTTTGAGATTCATTTATATTCAAAATATAAATACTTTTATTCACATCTAATGTGCTTATCTCAATATCATCTTTATAAAATAAAACACTTTAGTGTTCTAGAATATAAAGGTATACCCGCAACGAGTTATACTCTGATATATAGATAATGTTTCTAGTCAAACTAGTTACATTATAACAGTTTCCTAATTTAAGTACATACCCGAAGGGTAGTTCCTAAACTTAGGTTTCTACGGTTAAAACAGCGACTCTCGTCCCGTCTCTGATTCGCAGATCAATCTCAACTGAAGTCAGTATCCTGCTAATCAGTAGATTCTGCACATCAGTACATATCTTATGTACCACATATAGTATCAAAAATCCAATTTTGAAACTAATAGCGAACATGTTTATGACAAACATACTTGAAGCCGGAGCCTTGCCCCGCCTTTACTTCCTTCATGTCTACCTTGTCCATACGGAAGTCACGCTTCCAGTGACCCCGCTTGCCACAGTTTAGGCAGACATCTAGGGATATGTCCTTTGTCTTCCCAGAAGACTGTGATGATTTTGCCTTTTCCCCTTTTAGAAGCTATGGCTCTGCCTCCTAGAGCATAGCCATCAACTCTCCAAGAGTTTACTATCGGTTCAAAATGAACCTGTCCCAGCTATCGGGTAGAGACTATAAGATCAAATCTTTGGTAGTCTTGGCCACGTAGGTAATGCCCAGCTAACCTAGCTGATCGATGTCAGCAATCATCTGTGACACCTAGTGCTCGACAGATGTACCCTCTGACATACACGAGCTAAAGAGCTTCTTTTGTAATTTGTACTTCTAAGATCTAAGAATAAATCTATGAAGATCTTTAATTTTATCATCATGGCACAATGATCTAATCCTTAATTCTGACGACGGAATTAAAGTTTCATTGCGGTATCCATAATGGATTGAGCACTAAAGTTATCATCACATGAATCTTCCAAAGATCATGTTCTACTATTTTCTCAACTCCGGGCTTAGGCCCGAGATGTAATTCTATCAAATATAATAACTTCTCAATTCCAGGACTATCCTGAGGTTCTATTCCCAATCTGAAAATTAAAGCTGTTTAATGACATTTTCTCCCAGGATAATGTTTTAAACATTAATCTTTCAGTTATCTTGATTGCTATAGTCCAACTATCCAATCAACGATTTCGGGTACTATTGAATATAATGATTACTATAATCTAACTATATAATCAACTATAATTTTATTGGTTTAAATTCAAATATATTGATTACTATAATCCAATTATATAATCAACTATAAATGAAGTAGTTTGAATACAGTCCAACTGTTTAATTTAAAATACCAATTAAATATTAGTCCAACTAATATATTTATTAATAAATGACGAAAAATTGAAATGAGCGCGTATTGGCAAGTATTTAAACGAAATTGCAAATTTAATACTTGTCTCCCACTATTTTTCTGCGAGCCTCTAACCCTCTGTTGAGTACTCGGGAAACCTTATTTCCTAGTGGGCAAGGATCCCATTAAATAACACACAACCTTGACTTTGGCCAACAAGTTGTATGATATTTAACTAGGTAGATCTCTAAGATCAATTGGATCTCATCCAATTCTAGATCCAGTAGGTGGACATCCAAGTCTGAAACATATATCTTATATATGCCAATATATCCAATATATTCCCTAACCTTTTTCCTCTGAATCAACTAAGCCTTGGCTTTGGCACAACAAACTTAATGATTCCAGTTAAGCGGGACCCATTGACCTTCGAAAGCTTCGTAATCGATGTCGATGGACAAGAAGTGATATTGACTTTGGCCAACAAATCACAACTTGGACAAGACATGCGATATGGAACTAAGCCTTCATGATTCAAACACATCCGCGATGGACAAAGGTCTTGACTTTGGCCAACAAACTAGTGTCAATCTTGGATATTGAGATTGAATCATTCAATGGAAGGAAAAACGCTTAATATTTGTTGAGGGTTTTTCGCGTAATTGGCAACCAATTAATTATCTTTGATTAGGTCTCATCATACACCCTTAAACATGCATTCTAAAAGAATAATAAGGCGCGATAAATAAATTAATAATGATATGCGGATGGATATTTAAAACATTTTGTTCCTAGAACAAATCTCTCAATTTCCTCTCTCCCGCTAGCACAAATCTTACTTCTACCCAATTACATAACACTTTTAAAGAAACCTCATTTACATTGTGGGGAATAGGTGAGAAGAGAAATACAAAGAATCAAGAGGTAATAGGCTGGACACACAGGTCCAATTTAATAAATTCTAAATTTATTACAACAATTTCCAAAATTGCCCTCACCCATCTAATATCCATCTGATATACATTATTCATACATCACATCCATGTATTCACACAAAGCATGTTATCAATCAATCTAATCCAATTAATTAATCTGAAATTAATGGTCATCCAATGTTCAAACAACGATTTGATTTGCGCGAGTCTAACTCGTTTAAAAATATGTACTCAAAGTACGAAAACTCTTGAATTATATCAAACTACAATATTAAATCCAATTTAATTTGTATTCAATACTAAATCTTTATTTAATTCCAAATTAAATAATTACACCTTTTAATGAGTCTTTTGCGACTTAGATTCTAAATCTAATCATTACGGGTCTCAAGGCCCAATTAACATCCAATGTCAATTTAATTAAAGTCCAATGGGCTTTCAATTAATTTATAAGGCATGGACTTTGGCAACCAAAGCCCAATAAGGAATCACCCTTTTGCCAAAAATCAATTTAGGCTCATTAGGCCCAATTAAAATTTTAAAGGACCATTTAATCATATTTGGACTTTATTGATATGGTTTTAGGCCCAATTGGATCCAACCAATTATCCTAAACCAAACTTGGCCCAACCAAGCCCATTAAGCCCAAATACAACTTTATTAGCCCAATTCCAAATTTAGCCAAACTAATTAAATTCCAATATTCCCAATATCACAATTTAAATTATTTAAAGTGTATTAGCCATAATTAATTAGTCAAATTAACATTTCCAAAATACCAATTTACATAATTAATCATGCTTATCATCATCAACACATGTCCAACATTATTGAATCAAAATCAATTCATTTCCATGCTTTTGAAGCTCACGGTAATTTAGGGTTTTATAAATCTGATTTCGATTTTAATCCAATTAAATCCTAAATCAATTTATCTCATGTCTTTCAACTCATCCAATGATCAAAAGAACAAAAATCACCATGACTTTAGGGCATACTACATTTTCGGCCAAGCCAAAAAATTGGGGAAAGTTTAATCCAATTCAATTTTCATCAAATTGATCATGCATAACTCTAAATTATCACCATTCAAGCATACTCAATCAATCAATTTTATCAAATCATGCTCAAATCAATTTTAACCAAATTTTACCCTAATTTCAATTTCATGCTTAATAACCGCTCTGATACCATTGTTGGGTTTTCTAGGTCAAACCAAGATCAAATTAAGCATATGAAATGTGCGAATAAATCAAAGTAAAGTAGCGGAAATACTCACTTTGATCGGCTTTTGGATGCGATGAACACAAAACTTTTCCCCTTGAGACTCTCGGCCAAGCTCCTTGGTTGTCCTCCTTGTGTTGTTCTTCAAGCTCCAAGCATTGAGAATGGATTCCATGCTCATGAATGGGTTTCCCTATCACCTTTGAATGACTCATTGTGAGTGCTAGCTCTCTTGAAAATTTGCCACAAATTTTCTTCTCTTCATCTTGTGTGTTTCGGCCAAGCCAATTGAGAGAAAGGGGAGAGGATTTTTTGGTCACTTGAGAGAGTAAAAGAGTGATGAATGTGTTGTCTAAAATGATTTCAAAAATCACAACAAACATATACCAAACCAAGTTTAGGTAATTGTCTTTCAATCCATCAACCTTGAGTGTAATATAAGCCACCATCATTCCATCACCTAATACCATCACCTTAAAGGTAAAAGGTTGACAAGTGATGTGACATGATGTGACTTGTGGGCCCCACTTGATTCAAAATTCGAGTGGGCCCGCAAACACTTCCCGGGCTTGGATTCGATAATTCTGAATTAACAAATTTTCCGTTACGACGTAATTAAATAATTATGCCTAGTAAAATTACTATTCACGTCGCTAGCGAATTAATTCTAAATTAACTCGTTCGCCCGAATTAAAATCTAATTTTAATTCCGCATCGAAATCTAATTTCCTATAATATATCGAATATATTATTTTATCGATTAATTCCAAATTAATCGTTCTCTCTCTTTAAATAGTATTTTATCTCAGATAAAATATCTCCGTAATTAATCCTAGATTAATTTTCTCTCTCTTATAATTAATCCCAGATTAATTATGTACGAGTCATACGTCATCGGTGAATCTTCGGGAAGCGACCCATGAGATCCCTGGATATGTTGGCAGTAAATCCGTTCGTCGGACTATCCGAACACGTACGTACCTTGTACTACGTTTTACCGATTTACAAGACATGGTTGGCTTCTAGCAAAGCACCGTGCCTACCCAATTCTCCAGAAATATTCTTAAAGGAATATGTAATCTATATCAGGCGTAGTATACATAGTATTGCGTATTGCGTATTGCGATCCAGTATCAGATGTCACATGCAAGGCCTAGGGTTGGAATTCTGTCTGCCCCGTACGAAGCATATATCGGATCTCTGGTAACTAGTCTCTATAATCGGATAAGCATGACCTAGTCATATTATCCCGATAGTTGCAGCATATAAGATCACCAGTTTCGTATCCTATGTGACCATCATCTCCATATGACTGAAGTGATACTTCTATCTTGACATCACACCCAATACACTACGATTCTAAAAAAACCCAGAAGAGGCGCACACAAAACCTGTTAAAGCCCTGGATGACCAAAACCAAAGTATATTGATTGTCGCAAGTATTAGCGATGCAAGTCTCAGGTTAAGACCAAATACACCTACTCTGATTCGGACTTCAATAGACACATAGTCACACTACCAATGGAATTTCGAGGGGTCTATCCAGAGCGAAGTTGTTTCCGTACCATCGGTAAACACAACCTCCTATCACACTTGCATAAGTATCAATACTTAAATATATGAGAACTATAATGTTATGCTCCCACAACGTTCACAAGTGCAATACTAGTCTATTCTGCATTATCGATGTCCAGTCTCGATAATACTACGACTAGGGATATTTAATGATTAAACCTTCATGGATTGATACTGTCTCATATCTTATTAATCCGGTATTAATCATATGGACTTTTATCATTTATGTATCTTGGTAATCCAATTACAAATGATAAAAGAGCAATTTCCTTTGTCACATAGTTAATTTATACAACAACATCACGTTCTGTACAAATAGTGATGCTATGAGTCATAATTATCCAACAATAGTATTTATGACCTATTTATAAATATGAATAATCTTTTTTTCCATAATATTACATGTTTAATGGTAGCACCTCTTATCTTTTATATATATATTTGATCTAATTTAGTTTAGATCGAAACTAACTAAGGTTTAGTTATGTATATATTAGACAAAGACTCAAGAATATATAGTAGTCACACAGTTACTACGAGGTTTGTAATTGAAATTTAGAGGTGTCACTACTTGTCGTATATTCTCGAATAAAGTTCTTGGTCAAAATTTGCTGACATGTGTCGGTTAATAAAATCCATTGAGACTAACATGTCTATATCGAGACTTGGTCTTATGGTTTATCCCAATGACGATGATTATTTGAAGACTCGTATAGACATGTAGATGTCATTTGATAAGCACTGAATAAATCACCGGAAGTATTCCTAACAGATGGCACACCAATATAATAGGAATCTTCTAAAGTCGAGTAGCATATGTGGCCTTTGACTTGAGATACTGCCATGGATGTATGAATGATCCTCCACACTTTAACAACAGTCACGTAACTGATCAATTTAGACCAGACCTTCGTCTATTTATTGGGTATGGACCGATGCTCATAATATTCTATGATGTATCCAAATATGATCCATCAGTTCCGTATGCAAGATTTATGTATCCACTTCGTGATCCTTTAATTATCTGGCCGAGTAAACTGCGAAAACTAATTACGAGTATTTATCTAGAGAATCATGAATATGTCACAAAATATTTATGAATTATGCCCTAACAGATTTAACATTCTCATCTATATCTCCATGTAACACCTCGCCAGAGGCAGGATACTACCGGTAGGAGACAAGATTAACCCGTCTCCATAAGCCTCCAAATCTACAGAAAAATGGACATGATGTGTCATAAAATTGGACAACCTAGATCAAAGTCCAACATCAAAACGAAACATGAAAAACATCCAATATACAAAAAGACCTCACATCCCCACAAAACACATCAAAATCAACACTTAAAGGCTTCGTGCCTACATCATCTACCAACATTCAGGGGCTCTAGGCCCACAACATTATATACAAATCAAAACTTTAACTTAACAATACAAATAGCTTGCTCAGCATGATAAATAAATTAATATCTATAAATTCTAAACCTCTAAGATTTTTCCAAGGACATTTACGAGGGTGACTGCTGCTTGGGTGATCCGTATCTCGAACATGACTTCCAAAGCTAGCAAACTTGTTTGGTGTGAGTTATAAAACTGAGTAAGTAACCATGCTAGTACTACAAACAAAACATACAAGTCAATTACATTAAAAAAATTTAGAATTACCAAGTTATTACGAGTTTAGAATTATTAGCTTTCTATTATCCTTTACACTTTACCCATATCAAATTTTCATATTTACATATCTACATATGTGCCAATCTAATAATTAAACATCCAAAGCATACAAAGTAAAACTCGTATACCACAGAGTGCATCATTTAATATCGAATCCACTTCAATCACGTGAAACATGAAATCATATATCTATACTCTTATCACGAATAACCATCTTTAAAATATCATCAAATCGGTAAGTCAAACGAACTTTCTTTAATTCGATAATCTTATGATAGTTTAACATTCATGACTTATCGTATTCACACATACCAATTTAGAAACCATAGCTCACTTCTTTTTCATTCATGAAAATCCAATTTTCAAATTTCTTTCTTAGATACATACCTAGTACCTCACACTTACAAACTCATTCAGTCTCTTTCACAGTATACGTACATACGATAACGAACTTAGCAAACTTATTTCATAATATCTTATACTTACACCAGCTTTTCGGTCATTCATTCATTCTATGAAAACATACACAATCCATGCATATCACGGGTTATATCATACACTCACATACAAGAATCGTGTAACCGACAACGAAGCATACATAACAGCCAATACATCAAAGAACACATAACCAAGCAATGCATATATATATGGGTGGCTTACACATACAATGCTCGTACGACACTCATTACCAATTTTAGAACAGGTATGCGATGAATTCTTTCCGAACAGATTCCTAACCAACCCAACTACTACACCACGAAATCATCCAATTAAACATACACACATGCGCATATACCATATAATATAAACCCATCACATGGTTTCTCATACACAAGCACATACATGACAAACACCCTAAGTCATCATCAAAACACTCATACACATACATATGAATTTACACATTACTACTAATTCAAATGCTTTATCTTTAACAATTTTCCCTACCCATTCAGGATTGACTTAGCCTATACCCATTTCTTATCACATTTAACCATTCCAACCTTTATACGAATAAATTACATGTACGAATCGATAACAAACTTATTCTATTTACCGATTCTATATACTCATATTATCCATAACTTATCATCACATATATATACATATGTGTGTCCCAATGCTTATATATGCTAATATATATTTATACATTCACATACCATTACGAGTTTATACACCTACATGCATCAATACATACATGTAGTAATCAAACTCATCAAACATTTCACTTCATATCATAGCATTATCCTCAAACATTTCACTTCAAAACACATCAATACATATATACATACATTAAGATCATCAAATATCTTACTTCCTATTATAAGAATAACAAAATTCAAACCTATGATGGTCAGTTCACTTACTGAACATAGTCTTGAATTCCGTTCTCAAACTACCTCTTAACTAGTCTTGATTTATCCAAAACAATTCAATAATCTCTATATACATTTAAACACAAATCAATTATACAAGTACTCATCACATGGTTTACTTACCTGGCTTCGTGAGCGCTCCAAGTCTTAGTCAAATCTATCAAAAAAATGGCGAAATACCGTTAGAATCGTGACTTACGGTATTCTCGACTTAAATTCTGGATCTTTCCAGGACAACCAAATTAAGTTCGATTTTAATATTTTTAGTTCCATTATTCTTAAACACCATTACAAACTAATTCATGCACCCATTAACTTAAATCCTCGGTTTACGTATTTTTGAAAAATCTTCCGAAAAAATATCTGTAAATGATACGGAAGGGTCATGAACCCTCCAAATCCATCCATATTTATCTATACACTATCATGTCATCATATATGACTCATATCTATCATTACGATCAAAAACACATCTATACATGCAAAATCCATTTTTATCATAAACTTACATATTCTATCGGATCGATCCAACTCGTTTCATTTTCACTCGGATTCTACCGAATACACATATTCAATATACTTGTAAGAGCCAAATTTGGTCCAAGGGTAAAAATGTCTTTCACCTTAAGCCCATCAGCATGTTAGGCCCGAAAATAAGGACCAAAGCCCAAAGAATTATGTATTATTTGATTACAATTAAATCATAAACTAATAAAAAGCATGACCACTCCACCTAACTCTAGCACTAATCCCCACCACTCCACTTAACCTAATTCCAGCACTAATCCTCACTTACTCCAAAACCATTACCAAATACACCAACATTAGATCATGTTTTATCTATAAATATGAAAAGAATACGGGAAGAAGTCATTCAAGTCTCATTTCTCTCACCCTAATACTTCATGCTCTCAATCCTTAATCCCCTCATATATTACACGGCTCTCACGGCCAAACAAAGGAAGTAGAGGTAATATTCACCTTGCTTTCCCATTTTACAAACTTATTTCCTGCCACTGACTTGGGCGTCGGAGTGTACCCGGTATCCACCACACCGGTGGTAGCCTACTCTCGTCCACTCTACTTTGTTTTTTGCAGGATTGCTAGTGCCCAACTTACAAATTCTGATTGGGGACCCTTGGCGAATTCCGGAGTCCACAATTTGGCGCCCACCGTGGGGCCCTAGCGATTCATAGCATGCAAAGACCCATCAATCTACGATCATTACAAACATAATTATCCATGGCTTCGAGCAAACACACAGACATCAGACCATGTGGTGACATAATTAATCGCTCTACAACAACGGTTACGATCGATGGAAGAGGAACAAGGGCCGTGCAAAACACCAGTTCTAATCTCCAAAAGTTATTGGAGCACAATTCTTTAACAAATCAGGTGGAGTATAGACTCATACGACACATGTGATTCCACTAGTCCTTTGATCCATGGGATAATGAAATTAAGACTGTCTTGGACCTTCATCGGGTCACCAATCGACTGTAGACTCAACTTGGTTCCTATTCAGGACAAGTTGGATACATGAGGGCGTGACCTTCGTTTGGGCCAATCGAAACGAAGACTTCGCAGCGCTCGTTTTTATGCCAGTCGACTACATCATTGTCTTCTACTGATCCACCCTCATTGGACCACGTGATTATTCTGTCAGAAGAAGACCAATAATAGATCCAATGAAATCAGATCCCAGCTGACTCGACGGCTCACATCCAGATCAGCGAAATGACACCTCAATGTTTGGACTTTCTACAACTAATGATGTCGGCTGGGTGTCCCAAGATTTATTGGTGCCTGGTCGACTAAACATGTTCCGCAAGTGTAAAAATAATCATGGATTAAGCAGGTAATTTTTGGACCCCTAAAATGATTCTTGATATCATTCCATGGGTGAATCCAAATAACAGGATTGATCCGACACGCTTGCATATCAAGTTTCGGGCGACCACACTTGCCTGAAGCCCATCGACACAAAAGCTAAAATGCATGGCCCCAAGAGGATTGCAAACTATCCAAAGCTCAAAATACCCTTCAATCCCCATCAAGCTCCATGTGAATGTTGAAGGAAATTCACTCGACAAAATGAACCTCAAAAGTAAACCAAAGTTGAGATAAAATGAGACCAACTGCCATCATGATGAAAGCTCTGTGCACAGCTAACACAGAAAATCGTGTGGGAACCTGCTAAAATAATATATACGAAAGGCTCATCCACTTCATTCTCATTTGCATCATCGTCTCTTACATATCACCTCTCTCTCATTCTCCTTCAGATTTGGCTCGGTTTCACAGATTCAAGCGGCCTTCACATGTATGATGGGCTGAGGGACACAATTTATTCACTTGCTTTGGTATCCCTTCTTTGCAACAGTCGATGTGGGATTTCTAGACAAAGGTTTTTGGTGTTTTGATCCACATATTTGTCGACTGGCCCCAATAAGAGTCGTGGGAAATGGTTTTCCTTTTGATGCTTGCTACTTCCCCTCTAATATTAGCGATGTGGGACGATTAAACTGAATTTGGTGTTAAGCTGGTGACTTTTCTTTCGGAGCATGGGCTAGCCTTGACCTGCCGTTTGGGCCATCTGTGTGGGCTTTAGACTACTCTTAAACTTTGGCCTTGGTGTATCTGCCCAGTCGTGATTAATCTGACAAACCGAAAGCATGTTTTATTGATGAATCCTTCACCAGTTGATGACACCTCTTCGAAGTTATGATCTTTTGGGCCTTTGTGCTTGCCCTTTTGGATGGGTCTCTTTCTCGTGCCCATTTATGGTCGTCGAGTGCACAAATGATATGATCCCCAAACTGAAGTTTGAAAGATCATCAAACGACAAGTGCAAAGAAAGTAATGTACCTCTTTATTCCATCATTCACCAAGCTTAATGACAAACCACCTCACATGCATGAATATATCATGCGACTGTAGAAAGCGAAAGTTAACTACCCATATGCCACATTGAGAAACTCAAGCTACACCCCTTCATGAAGAATGAAACGAACCATTCATGGCCCAGCCAACATGCACTTTAGCGTATTCATACAGGCACAACACATGTTAGCTCACATAGCTTGCATGTCTCAATTTTCGGATGATTGGCTCGCATTGCTTATATGGCTCATTTTTGGATGATTGGCTCGCATGGCCCATTTTGACCAACTCGTTAACCATAGGCGCACTAGACAGAAAATACGAATGCCTTTAAATTAGGAAAGGATGCCATTCGACGGAACATCCATACGACAGCATGAAGAATCCAATCTACATGGTTTTTTGTCCCAGCCAATAATATTTCAGACAATAAGTGAGTATCTCATTCGACAAGACATGGATGTCACCTTCCTTAAAAGATATTGAAGGATTACTATCTCCTCCAGACGATATGAAAGGTTAGTCATCATCTCCATATGACATTGATTTAGTACCGCCAACTCCAGACTACATAAGGAATCTTTTATCATGATTAGTAGTGTGAAAAATCTTGGACCTCCTACAGGTCCAATCACCAACATTTTTCTGGTTAGGTAGTATAAAGAACCTACATCGGGTTCAACCGGCCAACCTTCATCTAGTTGGTAGAGTGAAAATTATTTTGAACCTTCATGATGACTATTCGACCTTAGACCCTAACCGACCTTTGTTGGCTCTTATAGAGTAAGGCTGGTAGCGTGAGGAATAAAGACCCTCATTAGTATTTAACAGGTATCGTAGTATGAGGAGGGAAACCCTCTTTGACTTTCCTAAGGTCTATTAGAGTCATGAATGGTGACATTGGACATTCATCTAGTCCATAAGTTTAGTTCATTCGACAAATAGTGAAGAGTAATGACCTTCACCAAGCTCATCCCATTGTAGTATCATTGACCTTTCTCAGGTCTTGTATAATTAATAATGACCTTGATAGGCATCCATCTCTTTCATACTACATGTGAAGATAATCATCTCCACACTACGTATAAAGATTATCATCCAACTTCAGACTATATGGATGGATTTCCATAGACTCTAGAAAGCATAGAGAAAGCCCCATAAACCTCCATCAACTTCATTCGACAGTAGTCTCGTAGAATGGAGATGACATTGATGGTTTTAATCAAGTTTATCTATTGTAATCTCTTGGACCTTCATCAGGTCCATTCGACAGTAGTATTATAGGAGTGTGATGAGTAATGACCTTGACAGATATTCTTCAAGTTCATTCTACTATTGTCTCATGGACCTTCATCAAGTCTATGATAGTGGCGACCTCATTGGACTTCCATCAAGTCCATTCGACAAGTCCATTCGACAGTAGTCTCGAGACCTTCATCAGGTCTTGTAGTATGAAGATTCACATAGATATTCATTAGGTTCATTCGACTGTGCCTTATGGACTTTCACAGGTCCATTTGATAGTTCATTCGACATTAGTATCATGGACCTTCATCAGAACTAGTAGTATGAGAAGGAAAAACTCTCATAGAACTTCTTCAAGTCCAGTAGTATCAAGATCCTCATTGACTCATATTAGATCTTGTAGAATGTAGAATGAAGACCCCCATGGATCTTCATCATATATAATATGTGTAGACTCCCATGTACCTACTTTAGGTATAGTGGAGTGTGTAGACTTTCTTGGACCTTCATCGGGTAATGTAAGCTCTAATGTACTTTTTCAAAGTGTTGTGGAATGAAATCTTCTTAAACTTTCATCAGATCTATTATTTGTAGACTCCCTTATAACTTTATCAATATGTATGGTCGTCTTGATACATAAGACAGTGGAACATCCTCCATATGGAACAATGCCCATTTGACTCAGGAATAGTCAAATAGAAGACCTGACCTTCATCTGGTCAGAATATATTGTAATTCCCCTGGTCATTTGACCCGTAGTATGGGGATTATCCTGACCTTCATCTGGTTCAGTCGACAAAGGGACATTCCCCTGGACTCATGTCGAGTCAAGTAAACTCCTGAACCACCGTTTGGTTCAGTCGACAAGGGACATTCCCCATGACTCATGTCGAGTCAAGTAAACTCCTGAACCACCGTTTGGTTCAGTCGACAAGGGACATTCCCTCGGACTCATGTCGAGTCAAGTAAACTCCTGAACCACCGTTTGGTTCAGTCGACAAGGGACATTCCCCCGGACTTATGTCGAGTCAAGTAAACTCCTGAACCACCGTTTGGTTCAGTCGACAAGGGACATTCCCCCGGACTCATGTCGAGTCAAGTAAACTCCTGAACCACCGTTTGGTTCAGTCGACAAGGGACATTCCCCCGGACTCATGTCGAGTCAAGTAAACTCCTGAACCACCGTTTGGTTCAGTCGACAAGGGACATTCCCCCGGACTCATGTCGAGTCAAGTAAACTCCTGAACCACCGTTTGGTTCAGTCGACAAGGGACATTCCCCCGGACTCATGTCGAGTCAAGTAAACTCCTGAACCACCGTTTGGTTCAGTCGACAAGGGACATTCCCCTGGACTCATGTCGAGTCAAGTAAAATCCTGAACCACCGTTTGGTTCAGTCGACAAGGGACATTCCCCTGACTCATGTCGAGTCAAGTAAACTCCTGAATCACCGTTTGGTTCAGTCGACAAGGGACATTCCCCTGGACTCATGTCGAGTCAAGTAAACTCCTGAATCACCGTTTGGTTCAGTCGACAAGGGACATTCCCCTGGACTCATGTCGAGTCAAGTAAACTCCTGAACCACCGTTTGGTTCAGTCGACAAAGGGACATTCCCCTGGACTCATGTCGAGTCAAGAAAATTCATGAACCACCGTTTGATTCAGTCGATAAGGAACATTCCCCTGGACTCATGAACTCCTGAAATTCTATTTCAGTTCGGTCAAAAACACGTACTTCATGACCCTAGATAAATCGAGAAGCTAAGATGCATGCAAACAGAAACCTACGTTTTTGTATATATTTTGACACGACATTTGGCAGAAGGTAACACATTCTTACGCTGTTTTTTTCATACGGCACGGATAAATATACTCTCTAAAACAAAATTCTTTGACTTAGAGAGTAAGGGACAAACTGTAAGAGCCAAATTTGGTCCAAGGGTAAAAATGTCTTTCACCTTAAGCCCATCAGCATGTTAGGCCCGAAAATAAGGACCAAAGCCCAAAGAATTATGTATTATTTGATTACAATTAAATCATAAACTAATAAAAAGCATGACCACTCCACCTAACTCTAGCACTAATCCCCACCACTCCACTTAACCTAATTCTAGCACTAATCCTCACTTACTCCAAAACCATTACCAAATACACCAACATTAGATCATGTTTTATCTATAAATATGAAAAGAATACGGGAAGAAGTCATTCAAGTCTCATTTCTCTCACCCTAATACTTCATGCTCTCAATCCTTAATCCCCTCATATATTACACGGCTCTCACGGCCAAACAAAGGAAGTAGAGGTAATATTCACCTTGCTTTCCCATTTTACAAACTTATTTCCTGCCACTGACTTGGGCGTCGGAGTGTACCGGTATCCACCACACCGGTGGTAGCCTACTCTCGTCCACTCTACTTTGTTTTTTGCAGGATTGCTAGTGCCCAACTTACAAATTCTGATTGGGGACCCTTGGCGATTCCGGAGTCCACAATACTCATGATCAAACAATTAAATTTATATCAATATGCTACTTTACGAAGCTACTGTAAATATCCGAACATTTAACGACAAACTTGAAATTTGTGAGTTTTTACCGGGAGGTCTTACCGAGATTTCAAGGGCATATACGGACTCCAAACGATCCCACGAACGCATTAGAATTGATAGAATTTTGATCGAAGCTATTGTTCACTCGTAGGTCACTATTCACCAAAGCTTTTTTCCTCGATTCGTGTGCAATGGTGCACGAAATGGAAATTTGTCACCGTCAACTTGTAGAACTCTATGAGAGCTTCGATTTGGCGAGTGGCTCTGGCTGTGAAATAAAATGACAAGCCGAGATCAAAACACAGAAGCTCGCTCGTCTCTCTCCTCTTTCTTGCCATTACCTCCAACCACCGGCCACCACATGACGGAGGGGTGGCCACCCCTTTGGCTGGTCGCACCGACCGGCGATGGGCAGTATACCACCGACACGACCAGGTCACACAATCGTGATTTAGAGATGGGAGGTCATGTGAGAGAGTTTTGAAGCTTATGTCATTTTCGAAATTTATGAAACTTTTGGGTATATATAGAAAAGTATCTAGAATTTTCGTTTAGCCCCTGTGAAATTATAATCAGGTCTCTATCATGGGTCTTTCTCAAAAATTTATATTCGGAAGCTTTTCTGATGTAAATTTCAAAAAGTGTTCAATATGAAAGTTGTTCATCACTAAAATATGAGTCCGATGGTTTAGGAATAAGTTCAATCGAAGTTTATTTGCTATTTTTATATCTAAAACAAAAAACTTTTATGCTTATAACGATATAAACATGAATCGCGTAACTGGTTCTCGAAACCACACGTTTTCCAATACGACAAAACTCCACTTTAAACGTCCCGACCTATTGTCCAACACATATACTCTTATTTTCGAATTCCATCATGTTCCAAGTCCTTAACTTTAATTTGAAAACCTTCTATCATTGTTCCAAAAAACTCGGTATATTACACTTCAATACAATTTGGATAGTATATGACGAAGCGACTATATGATATGCTTATTATCATACTTGTATGGTTTAGCGTGGTTATTTATAATCGTCATAATTTATGAGTGGGAAAATTATGGACATAGAATGTGTTCCGTGATATATATAATTGAACCTAGAGAATCCCATTAATAAAGTATACTCGTAGAGTACTATGGTAATTAATTACAAATAATATGGATTATTTACAACGTTACACATGTCAAGGTATATATATGTGATACATAATTTGATTAGATACACATTAGAATTTTGAAACATGTCAAATGTATAATTATTTAATTAATTAAGTGTTAGTTAATTTATTAATTAATCTAATAATCATTTATTAAAGAATATTCTTGAAATATTCTTTATTTAATTACTTAGTTAATTAAAAAGATTATTAGATAAGCTTTATTATGTGGTAAAATAATAGCCATGTATTTAAATGGTATTTGGCTTATTTTTGGTCATATATTTTAATTAATGTGAAAATGATAAAATTGCCCCTCCCTATTGGAAAATGATGGAAAAATTATTTTTCATTTGGTTTGGCTTTGAGAGGCTTTGAAATGGTTTAAAGACTGCTAAATTTAGGGTTCTTAGGTTATCAAAAATTCCACCAAAATTGAGAGCTTGAAGGAAAATTTTGATGGAGTAAAAAATCAAATAAGGAAATATAAGTTAAGGTAATCTTTATTTATTCTTTCAATTTGGAAAATTTTTTATTATATTTCATAATTTTTCATATGATGTATAATATTTTTCCTTCGTATTTGGTGCTAAATCTATGTATTTGATGGCCAAATAGGAACCTTGAGCATGCATATGTAAATTAATTAGACTAATTAGTATAATTAGGCCTAATTAGGATGTTGGACACTGAATTGTCATTTTAGAGTTTCTTAAATCACTCCTTCATTATCTAGAATTGTTCTAGATTGACTTCATGGTGGTGGCTCTCCTTAGTGTATTTTTGAAGTTATTAATTTCATGAATTTTAAATTAATTAGGTACTAATATGACTAATTGTATAATTATTTCAAAATTATTTATTTTGTGGAATTGAGGTGATGTGGATGAAATTGGATGTGTGATAATGTATAGGAAAAATTCCCTTGTCGGTATCATTCCGAAGTATTTTGGGAATTTTCCATAAAAATCGCATTAGACCAAAATCACAATTTACTGAAATTATGAATTTTTGGCCACTTCTATAGTAATATAACTACTATAGTAATACATATAACATGTAGAAATATTCTCAAAATTTTCAGAATCATTCTAGAAGCGTTTTGAGAATTTTCCGTACTAAGGGCAAAATGATAATTTATTGAAATTATCATAATCAGTCATTGCTACAGTGATCTGATTACTATAGTGGTGGGCAAGTTTGGTTTTGTGAATGATTTGGTTATCCGGTTATCCCGATCGGTTAGTACGGTGAATCGATAAATGGATTAATGTGTAATCGCAAAAAAATATTTACAAAATTTTTTTCATGAGTCTCTTCGCGTAATCACTTCTAATATTCTATATTAAATAGTAATTAGGGTGAAATACGGATAAATTAAAGTCATTTGATACCAGAAAATTTATCTGGATTTAAAAGTTATAAAAGTCGATTTCGACCGCCGACGCGTTTTTGCTGTATTTGCCCCAATAGAAATATTGTATCAGAGCGAGTCTGATCCTACATCCATAATAGATTACATGTAATAATATATGATATTAGAATTTAAATTAATGCTAACACATGTAATTAATCTAAATATTTATTGAATTTTTGGTTCCGCCTTAATGAGAGACATAACAGAGACTTAATTGTTATCTAGAATAAAAATATACATTTGATGTAGATTCCAAGTCTTAAACCCACCAAGAAAATCCCCATTGATAAGGCTTAATAGTAACTTGTGTAAGGGAACACTTGTTTCTAAGTCTGCATTCCTGATATTGTACCAATAACATGCCAAAGCTATGTAGGTATGGCTGATGGTAGTTTGCTTGCATCAATAGAACTTATATGATAAGAGATAAATTCAAGTAAAAGTAGAAACCCTTAACGTGCCAAAGTTGTCAATGCTACATCAGTATCTTGAATTTATTATTGACAGGTGTACCTTTGAATACGCCTTATTCTTATCATGCCAAAGTTGTGGGAATGAGATACGATTAATGACCAAAATCAATAGTCACAATGAGTGTGGTTGACAATGAGTTGTCTACTTGTGAATATACGTAGGTGACAAGTGCCAACATTGTAAGCCGAAACATATTCATGGGGTCCACTTCCCACTATGGAATTCAAATTAATAATAGATTTCTCATTTTTCATTGGGGATCACGTTATTACGTAAAGTAGTGAGAGGCACTACTAGGTGAAAAATTCATGACCTAGACAGTGACAAAAATATTATAGAAAAAGACCACTAACGTCTCCCTTATTATATCATATAGATATAATTAATACTTCTAATCCACCACATGCATATTTTATATGTGCTTTTTGACATTACTTCTGGTTGTAGGTTTGTAGGATAGGTTCTAGATTAAAGTAGGTTATGATATAATATTGATAATCTAACCCAATGGACATTGTTGTTATGATTTTATTGGAGAATCAAGATGGTTTGTGACTTAGTTTCTAATTCACAGTAGATAATCTATATAAATATATGATTTTATGATATAATCTTGTAGAAAGAATAGTTTCTTGTGCAGTAAGGATTGACATGAATAGTTTATGTCTCGAGATTCTTGTCTAGAATTAATAAAACCCTATTAGGTATTTATTTGTCCGATAATGATACTGTTTTGGCTTCATTGACCTTTAAAGGTCATCTATCTGACCATGTTTGCTTGTCAATCATTTACAACGGTTGCAAATATTTGAAGGAAAATTAGAAAGCTAAAGAAATTAGATGTGTATAGTTATGTGTAAAGAATATTGATTCTCTTAACACGACAACTATAGGTATTGGATACCGGATCTCCCATCTAGTTGTTAAAATATTATTTAATAACTGTTTTGATATACGATATCAAGACTTTTAACTGTTTGGTTAGTTACTCGTTCTTCATACACAGTTGTTGTATATTAGATACAACTAGTAGTGTCATTAATGTAGAGATAAAAATTAATAAAATATTTGATAATGTAACTAACTTTAAACAGTAGTTTATAAGATTTTATCACTTAAACATTGGATGCTTACTCATATGGTAAATGATGGTCAAACACGAGATCATACCATATATCCTTATCCATTTAATGAATAATTTATTCATAAATAATGAACAAATCTCATTTAACTAATGATAGTCATTGGATTGCATATTTATTAAACTAATATATTGGATACATGTAGTTTGATAAATCATATTGTTATAGGTAGTTTTCTTTACTTTATAACTTAGTCGATGAATTGTCATGACTTAGTTATGTGTTTCTGATGAAAATGGATCAAATATTTTGATTGGTTCAAAGAATTTCAATATGAAGTTTGAAAACTGTACCTTTTAAAATTCATCGCAAGTCTTTGACATTTGTAAAAAGACCCTTAGATACATTCCAAATAAGTCCAATATGGTGTAAGAGCCATTTGTAAAATATTTGATACTTAATGGTTCTCATGTTTTCTTATCGAAGATCCTATAAGTTATAGTGGGAGCGATACTTGATATCGATTCAGGAACATAGCATAAAACAATAGATCTAAGATTGTTCTTAGCTTACTACAATTAAGTTTTAAAGTTGATTGAACTTTCATTATGAATTATTTATAGCAGGTGTAAATTATTTGCATAGAGAAAGCGAAGTGAGAAGACTAAAGGTTTGGCCTTTATAGTTACACTCGATAGTCTACCATAAATTTTGAGGAATCTTTTCTCTAGTCACAGTAATAGAATAATCAATATCAATTGATTATTACTTATACTAGAATTACGTATTTTGGCTAAAAAATGCAAAATGATGTTCCTAAATGGATTTCTTCGTTGAAGAAATCCATTGTGTAACGGTCTTTTAGTTTGTGTTTTGTTGAAATCACGATTTTGGAATACTAGCATATGAAGTCTATTTGTAGACTCAGAGGATCTTTCCAAAATTGTAGTCTCTATTTTGATTATGTAATCAGATTGTCTGATACTTTCAAAATATAGAGTATATATATGTGTTAGTAGGGTCAGTGGGAGTGTATAAAAGATTCTCTAGTGTTATATCCTGAAGACATTTTCATTATCAAGGTAATAATGATATATTTATCAAGTAAGATATTGACTTAAGTCTTCTTTTCTCTATGAATGTAGTGGGAGCAGTCTCTGTTATATTCGATATAATGTTTTATATATGATATAAAACTAAGAGACTTGTGAGATACTCCTATTAGTTGTGCATTAGATATGATCTAATAAATGACATAACTTGACTATCTATGTGACAATTCGTATAAATCTCTGACAATTAGTGTCCATTTTATATAAATAATATTAATTTTTCGTAGATGATCATTCTTAATCGAAATTGAAATCGATTAGAACGTCTAATTAGTTTTATGCATCCTAAGATGATAACATAATGAATACTATATTATATTATATACGATTATATATATCAATTTAGTCATAAATGTTGCGAGCTATTTAAATATGATATAAACCATAGGATGACCTTCAAACATATTTTGTAATATCTTTGAGATATTAAGAACGAGTTTCTAATTCATTGAGATAATAATCTGCAATCATTAGGGTCATTGAGATTAGATTTTGCGTCTGATAATGATAGTAGAAGGCCTATATCATAATGAGTCATAAATGATATAGTGGGAGTGTCATAGTAGATTCCACTCTATAAGTGGAAATAGTTGCAACTTATGAAGTTGCAAAGTGACTTTGTAGATTAGAAGTATTAATATTAATATTGTGCTTACGATTTTCTGTAAAGTATTGTGGGCTATGTAGACACTGCAGTTTTACGCATAGCCCGATGATGAGTCTCTTACAGGAACACCTCATGAAAATTGTGAAAGTTACAAGATGAGTGACTGGTGCTTTCACACGCGTATAACGCAAGCGCACGTATCGTTCAAGTAGTATAAAAAGTATCGATCCCACGAGGACTTAATACCTAAGCTATTAATTTATATGAGGCCAAATGATTACTAGTATCTAATGGATTGATTGTTTTGATTGGGATGGTGACTTACAAATTAAAAACTAAAATAAGTAAATAAAATGGCGTGAAAGTAGATTAAAGAAAATTCAAATTAAGGAACTATCTAGGGTTGTGAATCTTTCTAATATCTTTTAAAAGATGAAGTGGTTATTTCATGTTGGTGTAATAAATCGGTTTACTAACCTGGAATACGAAATTATGCGAAAGCCTCTGTCGATGGTCAGACTCAAATACCCAGTATAACCCAATTGAACCATATGTCTATGAAAACCAAATTACCTGGATTCATTAAGATTAAGTTCCAATAAAGGTTACCCCCGCCCGATAGGTATGTGTCTATCCTGTAAGGAAATCTATTAAAGGGTTATCTATCCTCAAGGAAGATCGGCGCTATTAAGTCTAAGGCTGAAACCTAAAATTCTTTTGTCAAGTTTATTTTAGATTTACCAGATCAATCTTATTAGTGGTCAGTTAACAAGACGCATTAAGCTTAAGACTTAATAAGTAAACCTTTAAATTACCCAAATTATAAAATAACCCCTTATAAACCGGTGATATTGGAATTCATCACAACCCTAATAACTAACTTAGTTATGACACATAACTAGGGCGAGTAGAAACTTAAAAATAAAAGACATAAAATAAAATGCTGAAAAGTAAATAAAGAAAATTACAATAAAAAAAATGCTAGGGCTAGAGGATCTACTTTTATCACTACTATTTTAGATATCTCCCTTAATATAATATATTAACTTGTGTGATATTACCAACCAGCCATATAGGCGGTAACCTCATTAAGTCAAATTAAGTCCATAAATCAGCCATATAGGCGGAAATTACCAACCGACCAACCAGGCGGTATCCATGCTTAGTCAGATTAAAATCAGTTTATAAATGATTACCAACCGACAAATATAGCGGTATCCTTATTAAGTCAAATTTTAAATAGTGAATATATTATAATTAAGGGAGATTAATCTAAATAGCAGTAATAAAAGTTTTTACCCTTCACCCTAGCAGGGGGAAGTTACCTCCTCATGTTGAATAGTAAAAACTGAAAAAGTAAAGAAAGTAAATTATTATTACAGAAAGTAATTAAAATTAATTACAAAACTGAAATTAAAATAAACTAGATATAAAACTCCTTATTTACATCAGAGAATTCAGAGAGGAAGGTACATCTGAAATCAGAAAAATGAGCTGAATTTATAGGCCTCGGTAGGCTCCTCGCTTCGCGACGCGCCACGTGTCGCACTCTGGTTGGCTGCTTCAGATTCTTATCTGATGACGTGGCGATGTGGATAATTGACTCAATAATTATGCTGACGTGGCGCTGATGTGGCGATGACGTGGCAACACGTGGCGAAATTGATTGTCGGCACCGTAGGATTGCGACACGTGGCATGCTGTGATTGGTTGATGATGACGTGGCGCTGACGTGGCGAGTTGACTAGGTCAGCTGCTGATGTGGACGATGACGTGTCAGACACGCGGGATGACATATGTCAACACGTGGCGATGGCGATTTTCGGCACCATAGGATGATGACACGTGGCACGGCGCACGTTAGCAGATCGGTTGTGATGTTGACACGTAGCACGGCGCACGTTAGCAAGTCAAACTTTTCAGATTCTGACATGTGTCCCTCAGCGCACGTTAGCAGCTCATGGCGCATGTTAGGCGTCGCGACGCGCAAAATTACCAAATTGCCCTTTTGTCCGTTTTTCACTGTTTTGGTCCCAAATCACCTCCACAGAGTCCTGAAACTTTATTTATCTACAAAATAACACAAAACACATCAAAATATTCACAAAACTCAAGAAACTATACAAAATATTAAGTTAAATGAGTGGGAAATAGTGATATAATTACCACTCATCAATGAGTGACAAGAAAGGAAGAAATTCCAGGGAATATAGCTAAAAGTCATCCAGACATCACCTATTACCGACCTATCTTCTCTCAAATCATGATATCTGACCGGACTCACCCCGAAAACCCTAAATCCGGCTGGACAAGTCATAGCTGTCATTAAAAGTCCAGATTTTTCAGTTACCAAAAATATGGGATCTGATTATGGTAGGCCGGACATGTAATTCAAAGCTAACATCCGGCAGGACATGTATTAAAGTGGTCAATGCACGTGCAAATTACCAAAAGCTTGAGTCACATACTGATTAATAGCGGCTAGACTTATAATTCAAATTGCACATCCGGCCGGACATTGATCGAATGTCACAGACTAAAATAACACGAGTAACGCCATACAATGAGGAGAGAAATGGGGGATTTTGTTCCCCTTTTCATTCTCAGAACCCCAATTCACACTATAAAAATGGGACTTTCCCCCTCAAAAATCCATCCAGAATCCTTCAAAAAAGTAGGTTGATACTCTGAAACAGTAATACTTGAGAAAATGAGAGAGAGATAGAGATAAATAGAGAAGACACTCCCTGATCCTCAGAGTTTCTTCCCCCCGGTGCGACTTGAGTGCACTCTTTTAAATTTTTATTTTCATACAACATCTCTTTCCGAAATCAAAGCACATCCGACTAGACATGCACATCATGTCCGCTACGTAACTATTACATCCGGCCAGACTTCCCCGCACCTTTGATCTTGTTTATCTGCATGCGCTAATATCTTCTTCATTATTATGCACAAATTAGGGGAGAATATATCAAAGGAGGCAGAATTAAGCATATCTCATCAAAGTTCTTCTCTACTCATGAGCTTCAACGGATCAAGAAAATTTATATCAAGCAAATACGCTACACTAATAATTTTACAAATTTATTTACCAAAGTTTTACCAACTTCAACTTTTGAAAAGTTAGTGCACAATATTAGCATGCGTCGACTCTGTATATTATCAAATTGAGGGAGCACTTATTAGGGGAGCAAATTCTTGAAAATTAAAGAACTACTACGATTACATTGGGCAAATGTGCATTATACTCTTTTTTTTTTTTTTTGATCAGATTTTATCCCATTAGATTTTACTAACAATATTTTAATGAGACAGTATTAAGCACGTCCGACACCACTTCCGACACCACTCCTTTTGTAAGTTATATATGACTTCCCTCCTTTGTAATCAATAAATACAAAGTTTTATAAAATTTATAATAAGGTATTTGATATCAATACTTTGGTGTTTAAATTTTCTGTTTCAGTTCATCTATATAATATAGGGATTTTATTACTGAAAACGAATCATATTTCTCTTGCGATTGATAATTAAGCTTATTGTCGGTTGATCATTTTATTAATCAGAGAAGAAACCAAGCATTAATGAATGGAAGGAGAAAAACCGACACTCGGTGACAGTCGGTGGGATAAGCATCGTTTTCAGATAATGTTTACGTACGCAGACGATCACGTGAAACGGTCTAGTGATTATCTAAGTGGGTCCGACTTGTCGTTTATGAGGGACATAATTTAAACATGATTTATCATCCCAATTAAGGCTTAAGATACGGATACCTGGGCTTAAGATAGGGACACTAATTAAATCATACCAAAATTAAATTCTAAAATAAAATAAAAAATGGGAAAATGTTAAAACTAGGGATTTTTATGTTGACTTTTTAAAATCAAGTAATTGAATATACGATTTTCAAGTAGCTTAGTTTGTGTTGGCGGCTGATTTTAGTCTAAGGGCAATATGAGAATATTACTCCCGAGACAATCCTCCATCAATAGTGAATGTGTTCGGTTAAGGGGGAACCAAAAACAAATTTAGCAAAAGACAGATAAATGCACCAATCAACAATGAGATTTAACGTGGTTCGGCGGATCAGATCCAACCTACGTCCACGGGCACAAAACGAATGATACTTTTTATTACTGAGATATGCTCATCTGATATCTCTTGTGTTTTACAAGTCTGATCGTAATGATCTTAATATTGATTCTCTTCTTTACGCACACTCTACCCTCCTATTTATAATAGTGTAGAAATCAGATTTCTTCTCCTACAAGAATTTCCTAGTTGAAACAATTTCTCTTTCCCATAAGGATTCCTAATCAAAAACTACATCCACTTCCTTTATCCTACTAGGACAGTAACTTACTAGTTTACCCCATGAAAGTAGGATAACTTATTATCTTGTTCGTAAAAATAGGATGCCTTATCTTCTGGAGCACATCTCGCTATGTGCTCGGTCTTCATGAGGTCGGTCATGATGGTCCATTGAGCTGAGAATGCTGCTACCGATCTTATAATGCTCGGTCATCCGAACCAAAGTGGTCGGTCACCTATCATCAAGTGTTCGGTCTCTACCTGTTGGCTTTATAACACTCATATGCTCGGGTCGGCATTAATGATTTCAACCAAAAAAAAGAAAATTACCCTTTTTACCCCTGCCGTACTCCTTAAATAACATAGGTCCTGAAAACACCATCAACAGTTTGATTGTTCATTTGAGAATTCAAATAATTAATTTAGATTTTGTCTACAGTTGCCTTTTTATTGGTTTAAATTATTAATAATTCAATATGGAAAATAATTGAAATTTCTCTAATATTTGGTGAAACTTAGTGAAATTCCCTCATATATAAACTCTTGCATGCTTAAAAATTCAGAATTTTAACCTAAAAAAATCATGAATTTTTGTTTAGAACTAACATTTTAATTGGAAAGCATTTATGATTCGACATAGGAAAAGAAAAGTTATTGAATACTTCCTTAGATAGTTTTGTGTGTCATGCCGCTTTAATTAATAAATGGACTTAGCTTAGCTTTGGGCTTGGATTTGGGATTTCACACACACATTGGGATGGCAACGGATAGGGTTTGGTGCGGGTTTGTTATTACCAAACCTACACTATATCCGCTGCGAGTTTTAATTTTTATTACCAAATTCGCTCATGCATATAAAAATAAATTATCAAACCCGCATTGGTGCCTAACATATTTTTTACGGGTTTTTAAAATATCGATTTCCCTTATATTCTTAATAATACAATGTTTTTTTATTAAACATTTATACTTTTTCATAACATATAAAAAAGAAAGTAATTGACAGATTATAAATAGGAAACATAAATAAAAGTATAAAATATTTGTAACATAAAAAGAAATAGCTAAAATAAAAATTTACTACATAAAATGTCAAATTCATATCACCACAATTACATTCATGAATCAGTAGCTGAATATCTTTCATCTCATTCATCAATATCAACATCAATAGCATTAGCATCCACACTATCCATCCAAGATGATTGCTGCAATTAGATTAAATTTAATATTTTCTAAACACAAATACAAGAACAAAATTATAATATGCACCAGATGATCTTTACGGGTAAGCGGATACCCGCTATGAGTATCCGCGTGTTTTATGATTATCAAACCTGTATCAAACCCGCAGTGGGATTTCCAAGAGAGAATAAACTATTTCATTTGCGAGATTTCCGAGTTTTGGTGAAATTTAAACTCAGAAATAAACGGTTAATTCCTGAGGATAGACTCATATTGAATTTTAGTCATCAAAAAGAGAGAAATTATATTTTAGAATATGGTTCTACAAGCCTCCGTTTCTTTAAGTTATTATTGAATTTTATATACAATTATGTTTTACTATTCGTTGTTATTTATATTATTCATCTTGTTAATTTATAAACACTAATTTCGTTTCCAAATAATCCCAACCGAAATTCGAGATCCTTAAAAATTCAATTAGAGATTTGGGATGATTTTTCATCCCAATTTAAGAAATTGATCATGATTCGTGATAATTTTTCGTCCTGAATCACAATCGGCACAGGACTAGTTTAGGAAGGAACTTCCTGATTGTCATCCCTGTCTTTTTCGTCCTGAATCACAATCAACACGAGACTGGTTTGGGAAGGAATGTCCTGATTGTCATCCTTATCTTATATTTTACAATAATGAACTAAAATATTCATAATAAAAACCCGTGTAGGGGTTTTGCTTAATTTTAAAATATCAAGGGATTTCGCTTAGTTTTACCAAATATCCGAAGAGTTTTGATATTTTTCTCTAATTTAATACTTTCCCAGTAATATTCTAAGATATTAAATTACGATAATCTATTTTTCATCTTTGTAAATTTACTTATTTAACAATCCCACAATTCAATATAGAATGTCACGTCACTTAAAATGAAATATTTTGAGAGACTAATTATTTTTTAATAATCTAGTTGTTATTTTCATGTGTGTTGGAAACTTCCATTAAAAAACAAGTTCAATTGAGTTGTAATGAGTTTTGAAGATCTCGGAGCAATTAGACAAGTATTTGGATAACATCAGATGGAGATATCAGAGCGACGTTCACTCTTTTGAAAATTCTAAAATATTTAGAACTCCAATTAATATGATGTCAGTTTCATTGGAAATTAGACTCGAAGCAGATCGCGTACATATAAAGAACTCATGATTTGGTAAATGGACGAGAAAGTTACAAACTTTTTAAGTTGCAACTCAAAACCAATTCGCGGCGTGCGTTCGAGTTACGTTTGTCTGAGCGTTCGAACGCTCGGAGGCAGAAACTTTGCGTTGAGGGGCGTTCGAATACCAGGGCGTAAGTGGGTTATTTTACATGCATTTTTAAGATAAATTTGCAGTAGGAAACCCTTGTATTTGCCTTACCTATATAAAAAAATTTTAGAGCCACCTTCACAAGTGTCGGAAACACATTACTCTGAGACTAAAATCAAATTTTCAATTGGTACCAGAGCCTGACCTCGATCATTGACCCATTTAGCTATGGAAAGAAGTCAACTCCTGAATTGTCCCTTATTTTTTTATGGGAAAAAGTACTTGTATTGGAAGGTTTGCATGAGAGTGTTCCTTAATTCCTTAGATGAGAGGGTCTGGATGTCAGTAGAGTACGAGTTGAAATCTCCCGTGGTTATGGTTGATGAGGTCTATTCCTCTAAAGATAAACTGACATGAACTAAGGAAGAGTTTGATATTTGCAATACGAACAATAAGGTAATTAATTCCATTCATATTGTTGTTAGCTCCACTGAATTTATAAGAATTATTATATGTGAGATGGTCAAGGATGCTTGAGACATCCTTCAGACTGTGTATGATGACACATTGACTGTTAAGAATAATAGACTCCAAGAGCTTGCCACTAGGTTTGAGGTCGCCATGATGAAAGATGATAAGACCTTTGATGAGTTTTACGTTGAGATTAATGATATAGTTAACTCTAGTTTTAACCTAGGCGAGACTACTCCTATAAATTTGATAATTAGAAAATCCTTAGATCCCTACCTGACCAGTTTTTGCCAAAGATCATAGCCATCGAGGAAAGTAATGACTTAGATCATCTCAAACTAGAGGATCTTGTAGGAAAATTGCAGCTGTATGAGAAAAACTTCATGGATATAGAAAGCCCAAAACCATAGCGATGAAGATCGCAAAGGAAGTTTTAAGTGATGATAATGATAACACTCTCACGGACACGGATTTGGCCATATTTTCAAAAAGTTTTAAGAAATTTCTTAAGATGAAGAAGAGTGGTCATAGCAGTGATAGAGATATGGAGGACAAACCTAGATAGAGTAGGCGTAGTATGAGGGAGTCTAGAGAGGATAAGGGTAGCAAACCTCATGCTATCTAATGCCATGAATGTGAAGGGTATTGGCATATTAGGTCTGAATTTCCCTCATACCTAAAGTCTAAAGGTAAGAAAGTCATGGCAGCCTCACTTAGTGATTTCAGAAGGTAGTTATACTTTTGATGAGTCTCCTAGGGAGAAAATAAATTTCATTGCTTTTACTGCTAGTGTGGTAGGTGAGAGAGAGGATAATTTTAGTGATAAAGACGTTGGATCATAATTCTCTCACGATGACTCTATAGATGAGAATAGTCTTCAGGTAGCCTACATTGAACTGATTAATGAGAGTCTAGCTATCAAGAAAATGAATATTGAGGTCAATAAGAGGTTGAAAGAAGTAGAGCTAGACAAGAATGAAGCTCCAGCTAAATTTGAGCAAAGCCTTTCGATTATTGATGACCTTGAGGAGATGAATAAATGACTAGTTGATAGAGCCAAATTCTTAGAAGTAAAAATTGACAATGCTAGAACCCAGTTGTCTGTATTTTCTAGTGGGACTAGGAAACTAGATAGTATGTTAGGGATTAACATTGAGTCAAATTTTGATAAGGCATCATCGTATATAGTTGTACCGATCCCTCCTAACTGTGACTTAGGTAAAAAACTTGTTGAGTGTAGTCATGTGATTCCCCATATTATTCCTCGTCATGTGTCCCAACCTCAATCTAGAGGTGTGGTGGGTAAACCTCGCTTTCATCCGAGGTTTGGGCATGTATTCCATCACTGTTGCAAGGTATGACACATTAGGCCTAAGTGCTTCATGTTGCACAAATAAAAGAAAAGGCCTAAAAGTGTTTCACATAGAATTGATTCTTTAAATCTAGTTTTTCAAGTTTCTGCACTAGCTAAACAGACTCAACTAATTAGTGAGAAACGTGCACTGCTAACTAGGAGTTCTCAAGTAAAGGAGACTCATAAGAAAGTTTGGGTAAGGAAGCGAGATGACTTCCCATCATATTCTGAATGCCTTGACTCTAGTAGGCATGATGAGAGTGCACTTCGGTGTACTTATTCTTAGTTGTTGCATTCATTTTTCCCCATTACATGTGTATGTGCGTGTATTTTATATTTTTGCTCACTTATTTTATGGACTTGGTGTGTCAAGAGATGAGACTTCTTTGGCTTTGTCTCGCTCATAAAATAAGGTCTTAAACCATGATTTGTTTGCACTTATTTTTCACGCAAGTGCTTGCTATGTTGTGGTGTTTATGTCATATGCATGCGGGTAGTATTTAGCATGACCTAAAGTGATACATATTATTTCATGTCATAAATAGCTGAGTACTGAATATGTATCTTTGTACTTTCTTGGAGTGCTAGTTTGAGTCATTTTTGAATTATTTTTGAAACTCACTGTGTGCTTGTGTGTGCTCCATGTCATTACATACCGTTTTTCTTTGTTGTATATTTCTGAGTTTTTACTTCTGTATGATGTTTTGCTAACTGAGTAAGGTTGTTAGTGAGGGGGAGTAAGTTATGTTTGCATATTCTCTTGCATGTAATTTAAATTGGTATATTGATGTGTTCTGTTTATCCATTGTCATTTCATGATAAAAATGGGGAGTAGTATATCCATTTTCTTTGATATTTCCTTTTTAGGGGGAGTATGATTAAGTTGGTAGTATGATATCTATATTTACATGCATGAGATTTTTATTTCATTTTTATCTGCTCTTTATATTCCCTGTGCTTTTCACGGTATATTATTGTTTGTGAATGTTTCAGGTGAGCATATTAGTGGCTGAGGTGGTATCGATTTCAAAACTACTTGTTTAGGTATTAGATCAAGTCATATTGTAATAAGCCACTATCTTGATGATTGGAAGTAGGCTATTTTCTTTTTGAGTGTTTTATTGTAGTCTTTGTATTAGGTAGTAGTTTTGTCACAGAATGCCAAAGGGAGAGATTGTTAGTTTCATGTTTGTTGGCAACTTCCGTAGCAAAACAAGTTCAATTGAGTTGTAATGAGTCTTGAAGACCTCAGAGCAATTGGACAAGTATTTGGATAACATCATATGGAGATATCAGAGCGATGTTCACTCATTTGGACATTCCAGAAGATTTATACCTCCAATTGATATGGGATCAGTTTTACACTCAAAGACGATCGCGTACATATAAAGAACTCATGATTTGGCCAAGGGACGAGAAAAGTTACAATCATTTTAAATTTCACCTCAAAACCAGTTCGCAACGTGCGATTGAGTTGCGTTCGTCTGAGCGTTCAAACGCCAGGAGGTAGAAACTTTGCGTTTGAGCGGCGTTCGAACACCCGTGCGTAAGTGGGTTATTTTGGATGCGTTTTTAAGCCAAAATTTCACTAGGAAACCCTTGCCTTTACCCTAGTTATGTAAATAAACTTAGAACCACATTCACAAGTGTTGAAAACGCATTACTCTGAGACTAAAATTGAATTTTCACTAGTTTTATAAACTTAGCCAATTTTAATTAAATGTTTTATTGAAAGAAATTATTAACATAAAACTAAAGGACATTCAGGATTTTTAATTCAAATTCCTACATTCATGTGGCCATACCCAGAATTTTAATAAACCACTAAATTTGAGATTACAACTATTGGACTTGCACGAACACCACTAATTTTTTGTGTCTGTTGTGTATATGTGAAATCTCTTCACCATACCAAATTATATCCGACCTTTATGTGAAGTTCCTTCACTATGATAGACGACCCTTTTTCCCGAAGAGATTAATGAAATTAATGTTGGCGGGATGTGTTGTAATTTAATTAAACATATAAATTATATTTATGCAAATTCATAAATCATTTGTGGGGATAATATGTTGGTGTATTTGTGGTTTTACCGGATATCGCAACGGAATGTGAAAAATTGGATTTTTCAAATTTCAAAATTTTTTCTTAAGACTATTAAAATAAACTATTTATTTTAATATTGAATCCCAAATCAAATTTGGAAATGCCCAAATTTACCCATTGCCGAAAATTACCTAAAAATATAAACTTTTGCATTTTTCTCATTTTAGTCCAAAAGTGTCAATACACATTTAAATGTTTCCAAAACACTACCAAAATAATTAGTATACTTCTAATATACTCAATTTGATCCATAAAATGAAAAGCCTCAATTTTAGTATTAGGCATAAACCCTAAAAATTTAATTAATCAAATTACACCAAAATTGACTTTCAATCTAACTTTAAATTAATCTTTCCAACATTCTTAAGGTCCCACTACAACCAAAAACACTCAAGAACAATTCTAAGATTCTATAAAGTGGCATAAAAACTCTAGATTGACAATTTACATTTCCTTGAGAAAATTAAACTCTAATAACATTTATTAAGCTCAAAGATTCATCACAGATGCATATTTTCTTCCAACAAGCATCCATCAAGCAAAACCCATATTCAAGAAAAGATAAAATCAAAAATACATCTCATGTATTCTAATAAAGCAAATGGAAATAATTTCATAGTTAAAAGATTAAAAAATTTACCTTAAATTTCCAAAATCATTAAGCCGAAGCTTGATTTTTGGTCTCAACAATTTTTCTCTTTCCTAGGGTTCACTATTTTTGGTCTCTTGTTTTCTTTTCTTTTTCAAGCAAATGAACAACCACACTTTTTAAACAAAAATGCCATTATCACGTGAGTAAATGGAGGGGGCAAATTGGGAAATTTGGTTTTAAAACATTAAAACAAAATATCTATCTCCACTAATATCAACCAAATGCCACATGTATCTATTTAAAATATAACACATGCCATACACAAAATGACATATACTTATGTATATATAAGAGTAAATTTAATTAATAAAATAATTAATTAACATTTGAATTAACTAATTTAATTAATTTAAATATATATAATGTATTGTTACATTACACTAAATGACAAAAATACATCCATTGGAAACATACGTCAAAAAATATTTAATAATTAATTAATGTGTATCTAATCAAATTATGTATCTAAAACATATACATTTTCATTTAGGAAATTACCGAATGCCCCCACATTTGTAATTTTCATTTAACTGTTAAACGATTTCCGAATTATTCGCTATAAGTAGCCCTAGTGCTCTACGAGTATTTTCAATTATGTGAGACTCTCTAAGTTGAAGTATATCCGTCACAGAATCTAATTCTGTGTCCATAATTCATTCACTCATAAATTATAACAACCACATATATTCTTGCTGAACCATACAAGTTGAGATCTTCGCATACATATAATCCTTCCATAATAAGTATCCGGATAAATACCAAAGACAGATATAATCATCAAATCTCATAAGGTATAATCTCATCGACGTATAGATTCACGATTTCTCAATAACACTCAAAACTCATTTCCGAGTGTACCATGGTCATGGATTTGATAAATCGCAATCTCATGAAGTGGACACTTAAATCCTGTATGCATGACTGACAGATCCTCTCATGATACATCACCGGATATCATGAGCATCAGTCCACACCCAACGAACAGGAGGATATCTAACCTAAAAAGATCAAAGATGTGACTGCCATCAAAGTGCGGAGGATAACTCATATATCCATCGTGGTATCTCAAGTAATGTTACCACTGTGCTACACAACTCGAGAAGATTCCTATTGACGCAAGCGTACCATCTATTAGAAATTTTTCGTGAGTCGTTCAGTGCTCATCCGCTATGAACACCTACATGTATATACGATTCTCTCTAGATTTGTGGCTCACTGAGATAAACCACTGGAATCCAATATTTCGATATACAACACGTACCGGTCTCTTGGGTTTACTTACAGACCAAGAATGTAAACCTTGACCAGGAACAATTCAAGAATGATACTATTATAATATTTCTCAATGTCAATTGTGACGCTTTTGTAATTACATTATAACTTAATCATTCATAGGTCTTGTACATCTTTACCATTTATAAGATAATATATCGACGAAACTGTATATTTTATTTATAACAAAATATTATCCATACACGTATTTATAGGAAAATACATGAGAAATCGGTACGCCGAGTACCAACTCCAACATAATAATCATGCATTCAAACAACAAAACTGAGAGTTAGAAAAGCCTGAAAATCAAAAAATAAAACCAAGTCGAGTGTTCATTATTTCCTTAAAAACTTATTAACCCCGCCACGGTGCAATGCAGATATCTTGTGGCTAACATTCTCCCAGGATACTTGGTTACTTCTTGAATAAGAGACACTCATTTTGATCAAGAACACGAACTAGGAAAATAGTGGAAATTTTTTCTTTTATGTAGACACCTTAATGTCTCTAATATGCCTAAGACTTGTGAAAGAATTAAATGAATTAATAAAAATGAACCCAAGAACCCCTTTATATAGACATAGAGGGTTGCCTTGTAAAGGTACATTTATGTCAAAGTATACATTCATTTAAGGATTACAACCCTACAAGGAACCTTTTTAATTCAAAGGGTTGTATCTTTTCTTATTAAGAAACACATCCTTTCATTCCAAAGTGTTGTGTCATTTCTCATTAAAAGATTATAAAGTGTTGTGTCATTTCTCATTAAAAGATTATATTCTTTGATTCCTTATAAATATACACCTTATAAAAAATGTCATACAACTAAGATTGCCTTTGAAAACGCTAATGAGAGATAAATAAAACGGTGACTCCTTCATATGCATTGTGCCTAACCCTTGGGATTTTAGAGTTTGGACCAATAACAAAAATTTGTTTTTCTATGTTGTGCTTTGTAGACACTTTCTTGTCTTCAATTATGTGAAATATACATCATCCTATAAATAAGAATAGTCACTTTAGATGCTTGATTACTTGGTCAAAAAGTAATCATCTTTAATTCGAACTATTTTATTCTTGCCTTTCAAGGAGACAATACATGCCCAATCCTTAGAATAACTATGTAGATCACACTAAAACCAGCTAAAATCTATCTATTCTTTCCTTGAAAAACTCGCATGATGATAATACATGCCCAAACCTTAATTTGCCACCGGAAATTCTTTGATACCATCATTATATGAGTGACGTGGTATCACCAATAAATAATTATATAACATGTAGGAATTGTGTAAAATAAAACTACTATTTAATTATTTTTTTACTATTTAACACACATAACAATATGTGATTGGATTGTTACATGAATGAAGTAATTCACTCTAAGCTGTTGTATAACCACCGCTATGCTTGTGAAGTAATATCCCTTATGTGCGTTATATGGTTCCCTAAAAACCTAGGTACTTAAACCCTAGTTACTAACAATCATGTTGACTATGTCATTGAGATAGGTAAACTCTAAAGCAGAGATAGGGGTGGCAAAACGAATAAACGAATCGAATTTGTATCGAATCCTAAACGAATCGAATCAAAATGTGATGGATTCGTATTCGATTCATTTATTAAACGAATCATAATATCAGGATTCGTATTCGATTCGTTTATTAAACAAATCGAATACGAATATTCGTTTAGTCATGATATTATTTAATAATATAATTTACCGTAATTGATTTACATTAATTTTTCACAAATATATATATATATATGAAATATATATTTAATATATTTACTAAAAATATCTCACCAAATATCGACAATATTATTTTTCTACGGTAATTAACCATAATTTCTCGTATCTTAATTGAAAAATAACAATAACTAGTAAAATAAAATAATAAAACGAATTATAAACGAATCAATGAACTTAAATTCATATTCGATTCATTTAATAAACGAATCGAATCGAATTGACCAATTTATTAAACGAATCCATTTTTTCAAACCCGTATTCGCTTTAAAGCGAATCGAATCAAACAAATAAACGAATTCTGACACAAATTACCACCCCTAAGTAGAGACAATCTCATTGAGTTCTTTGTACTTAAACATGTAAAGTCTAAATCAGAGATAATCATGTTGGACTTTTTGTTAAAATTAAAATATAACTAAGTTAATTACATGAAAAAACTTATTACAATGATGACTATGTATTGCCATGGGATGCCAACAGTACAGGACCTGACAATTTAAAAAGAATAGCATTAATAATAATAATAAAAAAAATCAATGGATCATTATTTTTTGTATGCATCTCCCAAAAAAAATGGTATATATATTGATAAATACAATTTAGTATTTCTATTAGAAAATTTAAAATTAGAGAAAATAATAAATAAATAAACTTTCACATCCATAAAGATATTCTAAAATTTGACCTAATTAAGAATGAAGTGAGAAGAGTTCGACCAATTCTTATTCAAATTTGCAATTTGAATTAAAGTTAATAAGTGCATAAAAATAATATTAAGAATATTAAAAAAACAAATAATATTTAATCATAAAAAAAAAAAAAAAAAAAAACTTTAAGATTAATTTAGTCAAGTCTTAAAAACCTACTCTACGTTAGATAGCCAAAGTACACTTCTGCAATTGACAGAACCCTGATAGAAGCCAAGAAAATCATGCTAACATACGAGCAAACAAGATGCGAGCCACCGGGTGGCCTCACGTGATGGACCATCATAAGCTATCAACCTATAATAATATATTGCTTGTAATGGGGTACCAAGACAGAAATTGAACAACACACCTTTTCAGATCCTTCTCAAAAAGTCTATCGATTTGTCAAGTGATTTGTGTCTGTCTATTCTTTGTTTGCTGAATTAGGGTTTTTCATGGCCCACGCTATATGGCTCACGAGTGTAGGGTCCATGGTGGGTGAGCCCTGGCCCCCTCTCTATATGACCTAGGGTTAGCCATGGGTCACAAACTTGAATTTTTTTCTTCCTTTCTAGAAAGGCAAGAGGGTCGATCCTAATTCTTTTTAACGTTTATCCCATCAAGTCGTCAAGTTTAGAATTGTTAGACGAATGTGTTATTTATCATTTTTTTTAGCATATATAATTAATCAAATTATTACTATCAAACATGCAATCAAACATGAACACAAAACTTGGAAAAACCAATAAATTATAGAAGATGAAAACTTGAGACCAAGTCGAGAAAATCTTTATCCTTAAGAACTTATTAGCGCCGCCTCAGTGAACTTACAGATCTCTTAACTAACGTTTTCCCATAATACTTGGTTGCTTTCTTGATTAAGGGGCACTCTTTTTTATCAAGAACTTGAACTTGAAAATGGTGGAAACTCTCTCTAATTCTTGGACTCTCTAATATCTCTCTAAGACTTATGAAAATAACATTGGATGTAGAATTAATTGAATAATTAAAAAAATGAGAACTCAAGGCTCTATTTATAGACATGGAAAGTTGTCATGGAAGAAGTACCATTAGGCTTAAGGATGCAATCCTTAACTTTTCAATGTACCCTTCCAACTCAAAGTAACTGCATCAGAGTAGGTAGTTTTCGCCTTAAACCTTTTCTAGTGAATAACTATCAGATTTACTTGGCAAACCAGTGACTCATAGTCTTGAATTGTTCTGTCATTAGTGTAAACCAATACAATAGCCATCGCACAGCTTCACTTCGACCATTTCTCATTCTACGGTTATGTTCAATTCGGCCATGTACATCGGTCCTAGCTTCGTCAAATACTGTAGAGAATCCGGCCATTAAAATTCCAAAGGAAGCGGCCTCACTTCTTACTTAAAATAGGTGATCTACTATGAAATATAATTTGTCTTTACCCCTACTAGGACTAGGGGTGTTCGCGGTGCGGTTCGTGGCGGTTTTTTCGTTTTTTACTTCAAACCGCGCGGGTTGGCGGTTTGGGAAATTAGAAAACGAAATCGCAAATTTGATAAGGAAAACCGCGGCGGTTCGGGTTGGCGGTTTAGCGGTTTGGGCGGTTCGGGTCGGCGGTTTGGATTATAAATTTTTTAAGAAAATTTTGTGTATTTTCACATTATAATTGAAGAAAAAATTACATAATTTTCATTTATTCATTACATATTGTTATATGATCATTAAATATCTTAATTTTCATAGTTAAAAAGAAGAAAAATATAAAATAATATTTAATTTGAACGCGGGTCGACGGTTTAGGCGGTTCGGGTCGCGGTTCGAGTCAAAATATGCGGTTTGGGCGGTTCGCGGTTTGACATGGGTCAAAACCGCACACCGACCCGAAATTTGCGGTTCGATTCGGTGCGGTTCAAAATCATTTTTAATATTTTTTCAAACCGCGCGGTTCGGTTCGGTGCGGTTCGCGGTTTGACCCGAAATTGTGTTCACCCCTAACTAGGACTCTTCTCCTAATATAATAATCATTAAAAGCCTTAACTTATCCTAACCTTGACAGATAGCACTCTGTGTCATTATAGGAATGGGAAAGAGTATAGAACTCTACAATGCTTGTTTTGAATTGCACAAAGCTCCAATTGTCCCTTTTGAACCTAGATCTTGAGATCTCCAGTTAGGTAGGCTGGGTTACCATAGTGATAATTCTTTATTTATAGGCTTCAAGCCCATTCACCTTGATGAATTTTCAACTTGCTCTCTAAGTAAACTTTTAGTAACTGGATTCGCTAGGTTTTTTTCAACTTGACATAATCTATTGAAATTATGCCGCTTGAGAGTAGTTGTCTTATGATATTATGTCTTTAACGTATGTGTCAAGACTTACCATTATACATTGTATTTTGGGCTTTCCTGATAGTCGATTGACTATCGCAATGTATGCTTATAGCTGACACTGGTTTTGGCCAATTTGGAATATCCTCTAAGAAATTTCGAAGCCACTCTGCTGTTGGACAATTATGACCAATAGCATCACTATTTGTACAGATCATGGTGTTGTTGTACAAATTAACTATTTGACAAAAGAGATTGCACTCTTATCATTTGTGATTAGATCACCTAGATATATAAATGATAAGAGGTCCCTGTGATTTGTTCCTGGATTGAGAATGATATGAGACAGTATCAATCCACGAAGGATAAATCATTAAATATCCGTAGTCAGAGCATTATCGAGATTGGACATCGATAAATGCGTAAAAGACTAGTATTACACTTGTGCGCGTTGTGAGGGCACAACAACATAGTTCTCATATATTTGGGTATATGATACTCATGCAAGTGTAATAGGAGGTTGTGTTTTACCGATGGTATGGGAAACAGCTTCGCTCTGGATAGACCCCCTCGGAATTCCATTGGTAGTATAACTATGTGTCTATAGAAGTCCGAAATCAGGGTATGTGTATTTGGTCTTAACCTGAGACTTGCACCGCTAATACTTGCGACAATCAATATACTTTGGTTGCGGTCGTCCATGGCTTTAACAGGTTCTGTGTACGCCAATGCTGGGTATATTGAGAATCGTAGTGTGTTGGGTGTGATGTCAAGACGGAAGTGTCACTCCAGTCATATGGAGATGATGATCGCGTAGGGATACAGAACTGGTTCTCTAAAAAGGTTGCAACTGTCGGGATAATATGAATTGGTCATGATTATCCGATATTAAAGAGACTAGTTGCTCGTAATCCGATATATGCTTCGTACGGGGCAGACACTGTACCAGCCCCAAGCCTCGCATGTGATCATCCGATACTGGACAGAAATACGCAATACTACGTATACTATGCCTAATATAAATCCTTTATTCCTGTAAGGATATTTCTGGAGAATTTGGTAGGCATGGTGTTTTGCTAGAAGCCAACCTTGTCTTGTAAATCGGTATAAACGTAGTACGAGGTACTTACGTGTTCGGATAGTCCGACGACCCAATTTACTGCCAACATATCCGGGGATCTCATGGGTCGCTTCCCAAAGATTCACCGATGACGTATGACTCGCACTTTTAATTAATCTGGGATTAATGAGATGAGAGAGAAAATTAATCTGGGATTAATTGCGGAGATATTTTATCTGGGATAAAATATCATTTAAAGAGAGATAATAATTAATTTGGAATTAATCGGCAAATTAATATATTCGATATATTAAACGAAATTGGATTTCGACGCGGAATTAAAATTAGATTTTAATTCGGGCGAATGAATTAATTTAGAATTAATTCGTTAGCGACGTGAATAGTGATTTCGCTAGGCATAATCATTTAATTGCGTCGCAACGGAAAATTCGTTAATTTAGAATTAACGAACCCGAGCCCGGGATTATTTGCGAGCGCATTCGCATTTCGAATTCGAGTGCGGCACGCAAGTCAAATCAAGCGTCAAATCGCTAGTCGCATCAAGCGTCAAATCACTTGTCACTTTGAGTGATGTGACTTGACAACTTGTGATTGATGTGATTGAGTGATGTGTGTGGTTGGCATTTGTGGGCATTAATTGCTTGGACTTTTGGAACCAAAATTGTGTATTTGATTTTAGAAATCATTTGACCAATTTAACTTAACACATTTATCTCTCTCTCTCTCCTCCTTTCTCTTCATCTTTCTCACGCCCAAAGGGCTGTGTAATTTCTGGTTTCTGGTTTGCAAAAAGCGAAAATAATGGGAAGCAAAGTGTGGATTTTTGTGGCAAAAATCAAGAGAGCTGGCACTCCGAGAGACATGCGAAGGTGATAGGGAAGTCCACCCATGAGCCAGGAATCGTTCGACGAAGCTTGGAGCTTGGATTCTTGAGCAACAATGGCCGAAAATTTTAGTGAACTGTGACAGTGGACTACCGAATGCAGTGAGCAGATTTTCAGTTTTTGTTACCTCCCGCATCGCTCAACCGATCGATGTGAGTATTCCGCGACTTTCTCGATTGTATTCACACATGTTCATGCTTGTTTATTGATCTTTGGGACCTTAGTAAACTCCAACAATGGTATCAGAGCAAGGAAAAGCATGAAATTGGTTTAGGGTTAAAATTTGGGTAAATTGATTTTGAGCATGTTTAAATGAAATTGGATGATTTTGTATGCTTAATTGATGTTGAATTGAAGATTGATTGGATCAATTTCAAGAAATTGTGATTGGATCATTTTTTCCCCAAATTGTTGTGTTGGCCGAATGGTTGAGCCCTAATTTGTCTTGGTGATTTTTGATTTTTGATAATTGGATGTGTTGGAAATCTTTTGGGAATATGATTTAATGTCGATTGTGGAATTAATTGGATTGAAACCGAATCGGACGTAAAATCCCCAAATTGCCGAGAACAATAAGAGCATGATTGGGTTTGATTTTTGTTAAATTGTGTTGGACATGATTTAATGATGTTGAGCATGATTAATTAGGCTAATTAATGTTTTAGAAATGTTCATTGGGTAATTAATTGTGTTATGCACTTTAGGTAATTAAATTGGGAATTTGGAATTTGGCAATTTAATTGAATTAGGCTAATTTTGGAAATTGGGCTTGAAATGTTGTTATTGGGCTTATTGGGCTGGGTTGTACCAAGTTGGGTTTAGGCCAAATGGATTGGATCCAATTGGGCCCAAAACCGCCTCCATAAAGCCCAAATGCGACTAATGGACCTTTAATTATTTAATTGGGCCTAATGGGCCTAAATTGATTTCTGGGCTTATGGGGTAATTCCCGGATTGGACTTTGGTTATTGGGTTCGACCCGAGTTGACCAAAAGTCCACGCCTTAAGAAATTAATTAAAAGCTCATTGGACTTTAATTAAATTAATATTGGATATTAATCGGGCTTTGAGACCCGTAACGATTAAATTAGGAATTTAAGTCGTAAAAGGTTTATTATTAAAGTGTAATATTTAATTTGGAATTAAATATTAAATATTGAATTAGAATTAAATACAAATTGAATTGGATTTAATTTTGTAGTTTAATTTAATTCAAGAATTCGTACTTTGAGTACTTATTCGCAAAACGAGTTTGACTCGAGCAAAATCAAATCGTTGTTTGAACACTGGATGATCACTAATTATCAGATTAATTAATTTGATTAGATTGATTGATAACATGCTTGTGTGAATACATGGTTGCGATGCATGAATAATGTATATCGGATGGATATTAGATGGGTGGGGCAATTTTAGAAATTATTGTAATAAATTTGATTTATTAAATTGGACCTGCGTGTCCAGCCTTATTACCTCTTTATTCTTTGTATTCTCTTCTCACCTATTCCCCTCAATGTAAATGAGATTTCTTTAGAAGTGTAGTGTAATGGGTAGAAGCAAATACATGTGCTAGCGGGAGAGAGAAAAGGGAGAGATTTGATCTAGGATCAATGTGTAAAGTATCCATCCGCATATCATTATTATTTTTTTCATATGCGCTTTATTATGTGTTTAGAATGCATGTTTAAGGGTGTATGATGATGAGACCTTAACAAAGATAATAAATTGGTTGCCAATTTGCACTCGAAAAACCCTCGCAAAATATTAAGCGTTTTTCCTTCCATTGAGTGATTCTCACTCAAGATCCGAGACTGGCATTGGCTTGTTGGCCAAATTCAAGGCATTTGTCCGTCGATGATGTGTTTGAATCACGAGAGCTTTGTTCCATGTCAGTGTCTTGTCCAAGTTGTGGTTTGTTGGCCAAAGTCAAGACCACTTCTTGTCCATCGACATTGATTACGAAGCTTTCCATGGTCAATGGGTCGCGCTTAACTGGGATCACTAAGTTTGTTGTGTCAAAGCCAATGCTTAGTTGATTCAGAGGAAAAAGGTTAGGTAATACATTGGATGTATTGACATATATAATATATATGTTTCGGACTTGGATGTCCCCCTACCGGATCTAGGAATTGGATTGGATCCAATCGATCTTAGAGATCTACCTAGTTAATTATCATACAATTTGTTGGCCAAAGTCAATATTGTGTGATATTTAACGGGATCCTAGCCCACTAGGAAACACGGTTTCCCGAGTACTCGACAGAGGGTTAGAGGCTCGCCGAAAAATAGTGGGAGGCAAGAATTGAATTTGCAATATTCGTTTAATCACTTGCCATACGCGCTCAAATCAAATAACATTCGTCATATAAATTAAATGTTAGTTGGACTAATATTTAAATTGTTGTTTTAACAAATAGTTTGACTATATTCAAACTATTCATTTATAGTTGATTTTATAATTGGATTATAGTAATCAATATAATTGATTTTAATCTATTAAATTATAGTTGATTAAATAGTTGGACTATTGTAATCATTATAATAAATAGTACCTAAATCGTTGATTAAATAGTTGGACTATTAAAATCAAGATAAAATGAAAGATTGACATTTAAAACATAATCCTAGGGAAAATGTATTTAAATGGCTTAATTTTCAAATTAGGAATAATTTCAGGATGGTCCTGGAAAATAATAAGTTATTTTATTTGATAAAATAACATATTAAGCCTAAGCCCGGAGTTAAGCAAATAGTAGAGCATAATCTTTGGAAGATTTATGTAATGATAACTTTAGTGCTTAATCCATTAAGCTTGTCGCAGTAGACTCCTTAATTTCTGAATCAGAACTAAGGATTAGATCCTTAAAGTATGATAAAGAAATTGAAGGATCTTCATAAATCTATACTTAGATTTTAGAAGTACTAAATTGCAATTGATAACTCTTGGGGAGTTAATGACTATTCTCAATGAGACAAAGTCAAAATTTGCAATAAGGCAAGTAGCGCAAGGCGCACCTTACTTCGATATTCTAGAAACCCGAGGCATGGCCAAAGGCTACTGGAATGTGAAAATGGGAAAGGCAAAATCATTATAATCTTCTGGGAAGATAAAGGACATATCCCAAAATGTCTGCCTAAATTGTGGCAAACGGGATCGCGGAAGAGTGACTGCCGTTTGGACAAAGCAGACATGAAGGAATTGAAAACGGGGCAAGGCTCTGACTTCAAATATGTTTGTCATAATAATGTTCACTACTAGTATTAAAATTGGATTTTAGATACTTAGTGTGGTACATAAAACATAAATATATACTGATGTTCAGAATCTGCTATGAGCAGGATACTGACTTCAGATTGAGATTTATCTGCGAATTGTAAACGGGACGAAAGTCGCTGTTTTAATCGTAGATACCTAAGTTTAGGAACTACCCTTCGGGTGTGTACCTAAAATTGGAAACTGTTATAATGTAACTAGTTTGACTAGAAACATTATCTATATATCAGTGTTTAACCCGCTGCGGGTGAACCTTTATATTCTAGAACACTAAAATGTTTCATTATATAAAGATGATATTGAGATATACACATTAGATGTGAATAACAACATTTATATTTTGAATATAAATAAATCTCGAATATATAATATGACAAACAAATAGCTCAAACTGATTTGATCAGGAGAAATTAATTTGTGGCATTGTTGTCTGGGACACAATCAAACAAGAATCGTATATCCACACTTTTGAAGAGTGGGTACTCGGACTGATTTGATTCCAATCAAATAAAGTCTACGAATCAAGTTTATTGGGCAAAGTGCCTATAACACTATTTACTTGGTAAAAGTGTAAATGCCACTGATCGGTTAGCCCTAGTTCATAGTGAAGCAAGTGGGCCCATGTCTAGCTAGGCTAGAGGTGGATATGAATATTTCGTGACCTTTACGGATGTGGCATCGCGTTATGGTTATGTGTTTCTTTCGAAACACAAATCGGAAACTTTTAAGTTTCGACACGAAATAGACAAACAGATCGGCTATAGTATTAAACCGTCACGGTAAGACCGTAATGGAAAATACTTAAGCAATAAGTTTCTAATATACTTGGAAAAGTATAGTATTCTTTCAAGAAGGACTCCTCCCGGAACACGTCAAGTTGACGGTGTGTCCGAAATGACTAACCGAATTTTGTTGGACATAATAAGGTTAATCATGAGTCGCTCTGAGCTACCATTTCCTTCAACGGATAAGCTTTGACAGTGCAGAACTTATTTAGAATAAGGTTCCATAATAATCTGTTTGACAGATATCATATTAGATATGAATAGGATAGAAACCAGGTTTCTCATTCCTGATGATATTTGGGTATGCTAGGCATATGTTTGGATGATACCAAACTAAAACCCAAATTGGATAAGTGCCAATTGTAGGTTATCCTAGGGATACATAAGAATAGTACTTATACATCTCACTAGAGAACAATTAGATTGTTGCTCACAATGCGGTTTTCCTAAGAGGAATACCGATATGCAGTGGTAAGTGGGAGGATAGTGAAACTCGATGAAAATCGGAGTAATACTATTCCTGGCACCAATTCCTAATGGAACACAAATAGTTCATCAAGGATGAAACTATACCATAATCTTCGAATACACAAGAACTACGTAAGTCGGAGAGAGTCAGAAAACAACCTAGGGTATGGGTTTTTGATCTCACCTCATAAAGATGTCTATCTTATTGAGGTATACCAACTGACTACGTATGAGGAAGTGATACAAGGTATCGACTCCCAATTATGACAAAGTGTCATGAGTCCAAAATGTATTCCATGTAAATCAATAAGTTTGGACACTAGTTGTTGTACCGTAAGGCATTGTGCCTATTGGTACTATATAAGTCTTCTAGGAAGACGTACATGGATGGCAACATACCAACGTACTAAGCTAGGCTTGTAGCAGAAAGGTATCGTTATCAACATTGTGTTGATTACGATTCAACTTTTTTACCTGTTGCCACAATAAATCCATTTGGATAATGCTTGCTAAAGTTGCGTGTTTCATTTATGAAATATGACAGCTTAACGGGAAAATCACTTTCCTGAAAAGGAAACCTTTTGGAGGATGTTTACAACATCATGTCGGTTTTGTCGTACCATAACTAGCAAACAAGGTTGCGGGTTATTCGATCCATGTTTGGATTGAAGCAAGCATTAGGTTCTTGGAATTAGCGTTTTGATGTAATCATAATGGAGTATGATTTAATTCAAAACGAAAAGATTCTTGTGTATATAAGGAGGTTAGTGGGAGCGCACTGACAATAAATGTCCTATAAATAATGATAATATGTCATTTCCTGGAAATGATATTCCCATAATAATAATCGGTGAAAGCTTGGCTTTCGAGAAAACTCTCCGTGAAATCGTACATTAAAAATGTACGCAACCTGGTGTCTCATACGCTTTGAGCATATGGATTCACAAACAGGACAATCCGAGTGATAGTCACTGGATTGATATTAAGAACATCTGTTAGTATCTTAGAGAACTAAAGATGCTATCTTAAACTCTGGAGAATGAGAACTTGAAGTGACTGGGATCACTGTAGCAAGTTTCCTAACCGATAAAACGACTATAAGTCGCAAACGGTACTACAAAGTTTGAATAACGGTACAGTGAGCTGGAAATCTTCCAAGCAAGATACTGTTACCGAATAAACAACAAATGCGGGTTATTGCTGCAGCTGAGGCGGCAATAGAAGCCTTATAGGTCGATAATAAATCTAATTAGATTAGATATAGTTCTGTTAGCAGCTGAGCTAGGCATCAGCACAGGCTAAAGAATTAATGGTCCCATCAACGATCCAGATATAAACTTCGATATTCATCTGATTCGTTCGGATCATACATCGTGGCAATGTGATGATCGTATAAATCGCATCAGACGATAATCAAGCAAATCCGCTGACGAAAGCGTTTTCTCAACAGTTTGAGCCAACCGTACATAGTTCGGGTGTAAGACACTCGAGTGACTGCCTATAGGCTAAGTGGGAGATTGTTGGACAATTATGACCTATAGCGTCACTATTTATACAGATCATGGTGTTGTTGTACAAATTAACTATGTGACAAATGAGATTGCACTCTTATCATTTGTGATTAGATCACCTAGATATATAAATGATAAGAGGTCCCTGTGATTTGTTCCTGGATTGAGAATGATATGAGACAATATCAATCCACGAAGGATAAATCATTAAATATCCCTAGTCAGGTCATTATCGAGATTGGACATCGATAAATGCGTAAAAGACTAGTATTACACTTGTGCGCGTTGTGAGGGCACAACGACATAGTTCTCATATATTTGGGTATAAGATACTCATGCAAATGTAATATGAGGTTGTGTTTTACCGATAGTACGGGAAACAGCTTCGCACTGGATAGACCCCCTCGGAATTAAATTGGTAGTATGACAATGTGTCTATGGAAGTCCGAAATCAGGGTAGGTGTATTTGGTCTTAACCTGAGACTTGCACCGCTAATATTTACGAAAATCAATATACTTTGGTTGCGGTCGTCCAGGGCTTTAACAGGTTCTGTGTACGCCAATGTTGGGTATATTGAGAATCGTAGTGTGTTGGGTGTGATGTCAAGACGGAAGTGTCACTCCAGTCATATGGAGATGATGATCACGTAGGGATACATAACTGGTTCTCTAAAAAGGTTGCAACCGTCGGGATAATATGACTTGGTCATGATTATCCGATATTAAAGAGACTAGTTGCTCGTAATCCGATATATGCTTCGTACGGGGCAGACACTGTACCAGCCTCAGGCCTCGCATGTGATCATCCGATATTGGACAGAAATACGCAATACTACGTATGCTATGCCTGATATAGATCCTTTATTCATGTAAGGATATTTCTGGAGAATTGGGTAGGCATGGTGCTTTACTAGAAGCCAACCTTGTCTTGTAAATTGGTATAAACGTAGTACGAGGTACTTACGTGTTCGGATAGTCCTACGACCCAATTTACTGCCAACATATCCGGGGATCTCATGGGTCGCTTCCCAAAGATTCACCGATGACGTATGACTCGCACTTTTAATTAATCTGGGATTAATGAGATGAGAGAGAAAATTAATCTGGGATTAATTGCGGAGATATTTTATCTGGGATAAATTATCATTTAAAGGGAGATAACGATTAATTTGGAATTAATCGGCAAATTAATATATTCGATATATTAAACAAAATTGGAATTCGACGCGGAATTAAAATTAGATTTTAATTCGGGCGAACGAACTAATTTAGAATTAATTCGTTAGCGATGTGAATAGTGACTTCGCTAGGCGTAATCATTTAATTACGTCGCAACGGAAAATTTGTTAATTTAGAATTAGCGAACCCGAGCCCGGGATTATTTGTGAGCGCATTCGCATTTCGAATTTTAGTGCGGCATGCAAGTCAAATCGCTAGTCGCATCAAGCGTCAAATCACTTGTCACTTTGAGTGATGTGACTTGACAACTTGTGATTGATGTGATTGAGTGATGTGTGTGGTTGGCATTTGTGGGCATTAATTTCTTGGACTTTTGGAACCAAAATTGTGTATTTGATTTTAGAAATTATTTGACCAATTTAACTTAACACATTTATCTCTCACTCTCCTCCTTTCTCTTCATCTTTCTCACGCCCAAAGGGTTGTGTAATTTCTGGTTTCTGGTTTGCAAAAAGCGAAAATAATGGGAAGCAAAGTGTGGATTTTTGTGGCAAAAATCAAGAGAGCTAGCACTCTGAGAGACATGCGAAGGTGATAGGGAAGTCCACCCATGAGCCGGGAATCGTTCGACGAAGCTTGGAGCTTGGATTCTTGAGCAACAATGGCCGAAAATTTCAATGAATTGTGACAGTGGACTGCCGAATGCAGTGAGCAGATTTTCAATTTTTGTTGCCTCCCGCGTCGCTCAACCGATCGATGTGAGTATTCCGCGACTTTCTCGATTGTATTCACACATGTTCATGCTTGTTTATTGATCCTTGGGACCTTAGTAAACTCCAACATCTCACTCTTCCGCTGCTTTGTCTAATGCTATGAACTCATACTCCATAGTAGACCAGGCAATAAATGTTTGCCTCGAGGATTTCCATGACACAACTACACCACCAAGTGTGAAAATAAATCCACTCGTGGATTTTGAATCTACTGTATTAGATATCCAGCTAGCATTCTTTGTACCTCCATAGGATAGCATGATATCGCGTATAATGCATACTATATTTTGAAGTTTCTCTTATATACCTCAAAACTCTTATTATGGCTTTCAAATGGTTATGTCATGAATTACTTGTATATCTACTAAGCGTGTCTGCAGCTTGAGCGATATCAGGTCGTGTGCAATTTGTGAGATACATCAGACTCCCGATGATTCTTGAATATTCTAATTGTGATACGCTCAAACCTATATTCCTTAACAAATGAATGGTTAGGTCCACATGAGTTCTAGCTACTTTTATATCTCCTATGTTATATTTCTCAAGCATTTTCTCAACATAATGAGCCTGAGATAATATGTATCATTCTGATGTTCAGGAAATTTTAATTTCTAGGATCACATCAGGTACTCATAAATCTTTCATGTCAAATTTGTTGGTCAATACTTTCTTAGTAGACTAAATCATCTCATGGTTGCTATAAATTATCAGCATATCATCAACGTAGAGACATACAATGATATAATTTTTTTGAGATGATTTAGTGTATACGTACTTATCACACTCATTGATTTTGAATCCATTTTACAACATTTCTTTCTCAAATTTCTAATGCCATTGTTTAGGTTCTTGTTTTAGTCCGTTTAAGGATTTTACAACTTTACACACGTTGTGTTCTTGTCCAGAGGCATTAAAACTTTTTGGTTGTTCCATGTAAATCTCTTCATCCAATTCACCATTTAAGAATGACATCTTTACATCCATTTGATATATTTCAAGACCAAATATAGTTGCTATGGCTATAAGCATTCTTATTGAAGTGAGACAGGTCAGTGGTGAATAACTGGTGAATAAGTATCAAAGTAATCAATGCCTTCTTTTTGTCTATAATCTTTTATGACAAGTCTTTCTTTCTTTGTACTTATCTATTGATCCATCTGGCTTCATCTTCCATTTGAAAATCCATTTGTAGCCTAATGGCTTACAACCTGGAAAAAGATCAACCAACTCCCAAGTATGGTTTTGAAGGATAGAATCAATCTCAGTATTGATAGCCTATTTCCATAAAGGTGCCTCCGAAGAAGATATTACATCTTTATAACTTTAAGGCTTATTTTGTAACAGGTATGTTAGAAAATCAGGTCTAAATGACTTGATGTTCTTGCTTTTTTGCTACGTCTAGGTTCATTTTCCTCAAAATTTTCATGTTGATCTAATTATTGGTTAACTTGATCACTACTTGTAGCAGCATCAATGGTTTTTTTGAGAGACTCAATTCTTTGTTTTTCCTTAAAAGGAAATGTCTCTTCAAAGAATGTCGTATTCTTTGACTCAATTATCATATTTGGATTAATGTTAGGAATTTCATATTTATGTATCAAGAATCGATCGCGCTACTTTTTTAAGCATATCTAATAAATATACAGTCAACAATTTTTGGTTTTATGCTCACATTCTTAGGTTTAGGAACCATCCTTTTGGTGAGACACCCATATACTTTCATATATTTATATAAAGCTGTGCGGCCTTTCCATAATTCATAACTTGTTCAGAACGTAGTTAACGGTAAGCTAGGCTTCCCCCATAAGTTCTGGGGTAAACCAGAGCTTGTCAACATGGCATTCATCATTTCCTTCAATGTTCGGGTTTTGTGTTCCCCAATTCCATTTTGTTGAGGCAAATAAGGTGTAACATCCTCAATCCGAAGATGCTACCGACATGGAATAAGGCGTCTTATCCCCCTGAGCATCTGACTCTCTGACAACTGCTAATCTTATATCATATATAAACTCATGCTTGGGACCATTGCCTATCTCATCACTCTAGATGCATATCACTTTTAATACTAAGTACTCAATTTTATTACACATTACAACCCTGATAATGGCCACTTATAATGCATTATATATGTAATATTTACTATATAACATGTATGATACATGACTTTTCCTGCCTCTGACTGAACTAAACTCTGTCTCTGACTTGAACTGGTGGACCAACTCCCTAGTGATTGCTATCAGTATCCATCATTCCAAGCTTGTCTTCCGGGTAAACCTACAAAATAAAGAAACTGGGAGTGGGGGGTTAGATCGTTTGAACGATCTAAGTGAGTGGACAGTTAGAATAGAAACTAAAATGCTTTTTGAAAACTCCATGGTTCGAAAACCATATTTATCTCAAATCATCTCTTTTAAAATCTATTTCCTTATCTAGAATTAACTTTCTTTTTGGAAATCTTTTCTGAAAAACTACTTCTGATCTGTAATTTCTAAAACTCACATAAAACAGTTTCTTATGAAAAACTCTTTCTTGAAATCATCTTTTCTTTAACTCTGTATCTGAAAATCTGGTTTTGAAAAATCTTTATCTGAAAGTTTGCTGAAAACCTGACGCATAGGGGCATTACGTATCGTCGTCCCCCCATACGCCTAACTAGAGCCAGGTGTGTAAATCCATGACATTGGGGTGTTACATATCACCGTCCCCCAAAGCATTCCATTACCTATCTCTGAAACTAGGGTCTAAGGGCGTTACATATCACCGTTCTTCTAGCCCTGAAATCTGGTGGTCTTGGGGCGTTACGTATCGCCATCCCCCAAGCCATAAATCTAGAGCTGGAGCTACGGATCTATGCTACCCTCTAGACTCTGAATCTAGGATCTATGGGCATTTGTCATCCCTAATTCAGAACTGCGTGTTCACACGATATCTGAGTCCATCAATTCCATATCTGAATCAAGTTACATACTGAAGTGGGTTTTTCCCCCACGCCTCGAAATCACAAAACCATCAATTTTACTAAATCCTTTCTCAAATCATTTTTATCAAAATATATCTTCAACACACCTATTCCTTAAGGTAGCATTTCTTCTCATGGTGGTCCTAATACTCGCCCATGGGTAGCTTCACGCTTATCGGTTATAGGTGGTTTAATTTATTTCTTTAGAGACTTTCTCTTTTTATTTTTAACTATACCATATATCATAACACTAGCAAATCAAGATAGATATCTAAGCAAACGGTCAATCATCGACATGCAATTTCTTCAACTGATCACTTTGCCAACTACCTAGGTTCTTACTACTAAAATCCTATAGTTAGGTGCTTACGAGTCTAACCTAGATCAACTATTCAAGGCATCAGGTAAAAATAAATTAAAGAACTTATCATTTCTAAGATTTCACCATAAAGAAAACAATATCATCATTGGACTTATGATTTACTATTAAAAACTAAAAACAGACAAAACAATTCAATTTTTTTTTATTTAAACAAGAATGACACATCCACAACCAGGCAAAACACATGATAACACCACCCCAACCGAAATTAAACATTGTCCTCAATGTAACAACAGTTAAGACAAAAGAAAATGAAGGAGTTCACCTGACTAGAGAGTTCGTGAACCTGGATGAAGTATTGTGTTATCCTGCAAAAGAAACAAGAAACGAAACAAAACAAAAAGGAGGAAAGAAGAAAAAGTAAAAATAATTAAATAAGAAATAAAAAGAAATATATACAACAATGGGGGAAATGAAGATCAATCCTCATAAGTTGGGTCAGCAAGAGAGGCAACTCTGCTACATGAATCCTATTGTCCATGAACGGTTTTAATCTCTGTCCTTTAACTTTGAACACTCTGCCGTCCGTGGGATCTTCCATTTCGACAGCTCCATGGGGGAAACTGTTAGTGTCATACACATGCCCAAGATCTCTAAACAATGATTTGTGTGTGAATAATCAAGACAAGTTGCGGAAAAACTTACATTGATCGGTTGAGAATTTCAAAAATTTCTACTTTGGATGATGAAGCTCCAAGCTTTAAGAAGAGTTCCAAACCCTTGGGTGAGTTTCCCTATCAACTTGTTTGACTCCCAAAGTGCTAGCTTTAACAAATTGTGAAGCAAAATTTTTCTCCAAGAAGAAAGAGGCTCACGATTTTGGAGAGAAAAAAAGAGAAGATGAATAGTGTTTGTGTTTTCCAAAAACTTGATACAAAAGTTAAGTGGTTGTGTTGGTTATGCAACATTTAAGTAAGCCAACCACCTCCATCAATGAGTGACATGTAATGTAATTTAATGGGTCCCACCCAATTTTAAATCCAAATTTAAGTTGGCTCACACAACTAGACTTTCGGCCCAGGTTCGTTTAATCCGATTAAACGAATTTTCCGTCCTTAAATATTAAATCCAATTTAATTAAATAAATATGCCTATCAAAATTATTACGATAGTCTCTTACGAATTAATTCCAAATCAATTCGTTCGCCCAAATTAAAATCTAATTTTAATTTCGTATTGAAATCCGATTTCAATTAATATATCTGATATATTATATTATTTTAGCCCAAATAAATAAATTAAATAGAAAAATCCAATTTAACTATTAAATTTATTTAATCGATTAATTCCAAATTAGTCACGTTTTCTCATCTTGACGAATTTAATCCCAGATAAATTATTGCCGCAATTAATCCCAGATTAATTTTCTCTCTCATAATTAATCATAGATTAATTTTATTCGAGTCAAATGTCATTGGTGAATCTTTGGGAAGCGACCCAAGGGATTCCTGGATATGTTGGCAGTAAAGATTAAATTAGCTTTTATCGCACATCGGATTCTTAATTAATTTTGTTGTCTTTGGAGCACTATATTAACCCAAAGAATTCTTCACAAATTTGCTACACCAAAACCTTTCATATCTTGGGTTTATATAAGTGAGCAACTCTAAAGTTTAAGAGTAAGCCACTGATTTTGAGGATCCTTAAGTCTAATTGACTAGAGGAACCTCGAGTTAAAAGTTTTGAGGTATTTGCCTAGGCTAGCACCAAGGGCAAAATACATGTGCACTCAAGGCGTAGTCTTGCCGTTGAGTTTTGGCTTTGGTGTGTGCATCTTTGGAGACCACACACTTGGGTGGCTCTTTGGAACGTGGAAGAGCTTGCTGAGTTCGAGAAAAGCTTGTAGATTGGAGGGAGGACTGGAGGAGTCTTCGGTTCAAGTAAGTCTTTTTCTTTCTTTATTTTAATTAGAGTTCTTATGATAGTTAGCATGTTTAGGTTTATGTTCTTTGCATGTTTTATGAGTTTTATGCTTAGAATATATAGTAACATGCCTAGGCTTGTAGAATAATAAAAAAAAATGGGTCTTGGGCAAAGGGAAAGCGGCATAATAATTTTGATTTTCCGCTGCGCACTCGCGGCCGCTTCCCAACAATTTGAGCACTATTTAAGGTCCTACTAGCATAATACACAACAAAAGGCTCCCTTCTCTTCTTTATCCTAAAATTGCTCCAATAAAACTCTCTGCATAATGACTTTCCTCAAACTCTCTGCACAGTGACGAAAATAAGACATAAATAAGGAAATTATTCTTCAAACCCAAGCCCAACATTTTTTTAAGGTGGCCCAATAATCCTAAATATCCCTAAAACCCCCTAGACTTCTCTAGAAAAGACTAAACAAAGCAAGAAGAAGAAAATGAGTTAATAACCCCAAGTATTTAAAGGTAACTATTCTTGCATTCTCAAAAGATTTGAAGAAAAGAAGAAAACGTGAAGAGAGGGAGAGGAGAAAGGAAGAAGAAGAATGAAAAAGAGAGAGAGATTTACAAGAAATTGGAAAGAGAGTAGAGAGAATCCAACCCAAATCAAGCCTATGAAGATAAAAAAGGGAGTTTGGAGGCTCAAATTGTGAAGGAAGAATGTTATTCAAGGTAAGGATAATCTTGACCCAAATTGTGATAAATTGAGTTTTGATATTTTGATAATTGTAGTATGTTGTTGGCTTTAATGTGATGATGATTGAATAATTTTTAAGAAATGGGTGACTGTGAGAAACCCCAACTTGATTAAATTATTGGGTATGAAACTAAGTGGAGTCTATAGAATGGATATGAGATGATGTAGAGGATGATATTGATGATATTTTGGATACTTACTGTTGTTATTGCTTGTGTAATATTGACAATGTTGAGAATGAAGATGAATGTTGAAGTTGGGTCCCGAATTCAAGTTAGCGTCGCGAAGCGCGACCCCCGGCATCGTGACGCATACTCGGAATTTTTCCATAGATTCATCTATGAACGTCGCGATGGCCAGGGATTTGCCTCGTGACGTGCAGAACAGAGGATGCTCACTGGAATTTCAGCATGTGTGAGCGTCGCGACGCGTGACCAGAATTTTCTCTAAATCAGTTTTAGTTCAATTCAGTTTCACTCTAGCGTGTTAGAGGCCAGCCTAAGGATCTCGTATCAGCTCGTATACACACATTATATCATAATATAAGTATGATATGCCTTGAGATGATAACAAGTGCTTGAATGGATAAACTTAGTTTAATTTCGGAATATGTTCCTCAGCCCACTTTCTAATAAAAGTTATCAATTATATATCATCACATGAATCGCAATTTCATTCAGCAAGTGAGTAATGCCAGCCAAATTCCAAATCAGTGAGTCGACATTTTTCCCTTAAGTTTATTTTCATTATGTTATTTTTCATATCAGACTTACTTTTTCGTATTTAAGGCATTAGCCAATTTCACTTTCAGTTATATTTTGATTAAGCAGGTTTTGAGAAATGGTTTAGAAAATAGATGTTTTCAAAGCATGCTTTTATATTTTCGAGGCATGGGGGAAAACCCACCTCAGTATGTAACTTGACTCAGATATGGAATTGATGAATAGAACATGTGCACATGTAAATGACTGGGGGACGGCGATACGTAACACCCCCAGATGCTAGTACAGGATTAGGGATGATAGATGCCCCTAGATCCTAGTTTAGGGTCAGGCAATAGCATAGATCCACACCCCTGGCTCTAGTTCAGTGGCTTAGGAAATTACCATACGTAATGCCCCAAGACCACTAGTTAGGCGTATAGGGGGACGATGATACGTAATACCCCCATACATCAGGTTTTTCAAAGACAGATTTCAGTGACAGATTTTCATAGAAAAGGTTTTCAGAGATGCACTTTTCAGAAATGAAAGCTTTATAAAAGAATTTTAGGACGAAAATTTAGTTTCACATAAAAGACTCAAAGTTTGCAGACAAAAAAGCTTTTTCAGAAAATTTTTACAGGAAAAGTTGTTTTTGAGATAAGAAAAGAGTTTTCAGAAAAAGATGGTTTTCTGGTGACAGTTTCGATTTTAGAACCAAAAGATTTTATAAAAGCACATCAGTTTTTGTTTTAATTGTCCACTCACTTAAACCATTCAAACGATCTAACCCCCCCTCCCACTCTCAGTTTCTTTATTTTACAGGTTTACTCGGAGGACGAGCTCGGAAGGATGAATACTGATGGCAGTCACTAGGGTGTTCAAACCACCAAGTCAAGTCAGAAATATAGTTCAGTTAAGTCAAGTAAAAATCTAGTTTCAGATTATTGTATAATAAAGTTGTGTATCAATACTCATGTATAGAATTGTAAGATAAGTGATGTTGAGTTTAAGTTGTGTGTGTAATATTTTATTTTATTTTCCATGTTAAGATTTTAGGCATTGGTCCCATACATAATATTATATTTGAAAAGAGTACTAGTGTTATTCATAGTAAGAAAGTCAGAGACTCAGGGGATTAGTACGGCCTATTCCCTGCAGGTAGCTAGCATCTCCAGATTGGGGATATTACATATGTAGTTCTGATTAAATCTCTCGAGATTTCTTTAGTTAGTGGGATTGCAAGATTAATAGAAGATCTCACATATGTCACGGTAACTACATCATCTGAAAATAATTATTCTACATACTCATGTCTCAAGCTTATATGTCTAGATTTTCCATTGTAGATCTTACTCAATGCTCTAGACATAGTGCTTCACTATCATAGTATAAAGAAAAAAACGGCATCAGTTGTGGCCATAACTTTATATCTAGTAATAAATTTCTCAGCCACTCTATTTTTTTGCCTACTATTGCCCAAACAACAAACTCCGACTTTATAGTAGAGTGAGTTATGCATGTTTGTTTCTTGGAAGTCCAAGATACAGCTCCTTCATCCAATGTAAATATCAATCCTGAAGCTGAGTTATTATCACTTGCACTAGTAATCCAACTAGCATCACATTATCCTTCTAAGACGTTAGAAACTTATCATAGAATAATCTCAATGCTTGTGTTCTTTTAAGGTATCCAAGATCCCTAGCAATAGCCTTCCAGTGTTCAACACTTGGGATGTTCGTATATCTTGAGAGTTTACATACTGCAAATGAAACATCTGGTCAAGTCCAATATATAGCATACATCAAGCTTCCTATTAAACTAGCATATTCCAATTGAGCTACTGCTCTTCATGAATTTTCACTTAACTTAAAATAAATATCATACAGAGTATTTGCTTCTTTTATAACTAAGTGATTAAATTTGCTAATCGTTTTTTCAATATAATGTGATTGACACAAAGTAAATCCCCACTATATTTATTAACTTTGATACCCAAAATAGTATATACCCGATTTAGATCTTTCATCTTAAACATTAAGGAAAAATAATTCTTAGTTATATCAATTCCTATCATATTTATACTTATGAAAAACATGTCATTGACATATAAACACAGTATGAGTGAAATAACAATACAAACAATCACCATCTAAACTATATTACTGTTTAAATTAAAAAATTAATCACCCTTCAAGACCTGACAGTTTCGGCCCACACGCCACAATTTCCAAGCTTGTGTATTTCCAGCAATAGAAGAGGTGAACCATGTCATTAGGCCATGAAAGGCATGGACAGTCATTTTAACAAGTAAACCAAGAAAAATGCATCAAATAAAACTTAGGGTTTATGTGGGTTTCGAATTTAGATGATGGAAAATGCTTCATAAAAACTTCAAAAATGGCGTAAATAAGATTAAGGACTTGCTTGTCTTGTTGATGGCTTGAAGAAGAAAGAAATCCCCTTTGTTAATCTTGGCGTGAATAGAGAAACAGTTTGAGAGAGAAAAATGTAGAAGAAACATGAAAATGGTTGATGATGAAGACAAAATTAGAGGTTGATTTAAATAAGTGGGGATAGAGTCTTTTGTTAAAATACTGATTTAATTAAAGCACATAATAAAAAATTAGGCATTGTTCACGAAACAATACAGTATATGCTGGAAAACTCGTGGTTTTAACTAAAATTTGGAAAAATGTTCACCATACAAGTTGTAGATCTTTGTCTAGGCTTTCCGATTATATAAATTTCACCGAACTCAGATATCGGTAACCAAGTTATGGCTGAAATACCGAAGGCTGTCCAAAAGAGACTGAAAATGAAATGCGTGCTATAATCGTAAAATTTTCGTCAGACTTCCAGAAAACGTTTTCACGATCACGAACGCACTCTGCATGAATTTTATGTTAAATAATATATCACACATGTAGAAAATTATCGTCGGTATCATACCGCGGTAACAAGGTGTTATATTCCCCCAAATAGGATTCGCCCCTGAATCATATCTAAGGTTAAAATCTTTGCCTCGACCTGAAATCACATGAAGTTCATTTGCTTCCGAGGTACTCTTGGATTTCTCATGCTATTTCATGACCATGAAATGCTGCTCACTGATTTTCACAGGTCAAAACTCTCAGTTTCTAAAACTGACTTGCCCTGCTACAATAACTAGGAAAAGAGTCGTGACAAGATATATTTGACATATCCTTATACTTAGAACACTACAAGAAAAAATGCCTTTACTGACACTAAGGTTAGTGACACTAGGCTAAAAGTGTCAGAAACGACGTGTAAATGGGCCTATTTCCGTGTTTTTCACTTAAATATCAATAATACTGACACTATGGTATCAGCGATTTTAGTGTCAGTAATTACTATTACAATAGTATCAGTAAGAAATAAAAAAAAAAAAAAAAAAACGCGTAGTCGTCTGGAGTCGAACCAACACCTCGCGGAAGTGACGTTTTTCGCATATATTACTGACACTAGAGTATCAGTAAATTTAGTGTCAGTAATTAATGATACCTTAGTATCAGTAAAAAAATTAAAAAAAAAAATTATTTCCTTAAGTCTGCTGGGACTCGAAATTGTAACCATTGATATAAATTTTTTTTTATTGTAAGGCTTTACCACTGGGCCAAATCGTGACTTTTGTTCCTTAAACCGCGGTTTATAAAAATATATATGTATATGCACCTTAATCTGTAGTGTGTGTGTGTGAAGGAACACGCGAGTATTGTTATAATAGTGTTTATGGTGATGGCCGCCGGGTACCTAACACACTGCCATCTGTCCCCTTGCACGCTTTCGCGTCACTCCCAGAACCACGCCACGTGTCCCCACAAAATCCCGTTCCTAATAAAGTCCCATTCCTCGTTCCATTTCTTCGATCCCCGCTACCGAAGAAAGGAATCAAAACACTGAAACAGATCTAGGTTTTTTGCCTTGCAAAATCAAAATCGATCGATGGCTCTCGAATGGGTTGTGCTCGGATACGCCGCGGCTGCGGAGGCCGTCATGGTGCTGCTGCTAACACTCCCAGGACTCGACGGCCTCCGCCGCGGGCTCGTCGCCGTGACACGCAATCTCCTGAAGCCGTTCATGTCAGTGGTACCGTTTTGTCTGTTTCTACTGATGGACATCTACTGGAAGTACGAGACGCGCCCCTCCTGTGAGGGCCACTCGTGCACTCCGTCGGAGCACTTGCGTCATCAGAAATCCATCATGAAGAGTCAACGCAACGCGCTGTTGATCGCGTCGGCTTTGTTGTTCTATTGGTTGCTGTACTCTGTGACTCATCTCGTTGTCAAGATCGAGCAGTTGAACCAGAGGGTTGAGAGGCTCAAGAACAAGGATTGATTGGCGATTGAAGATTAATTTGAGGTTTGTTTTTTTTATTTACGAATCTTGATCGCATTTCTTCTCCTTTTTATAATTTTTGGGTTTTGTTTGTATTGAATCTTAGATAAATTTTGAATGCTGACTGATTAATATATATTCACTTAATAGTTTGATTTACCATCGGGATTGTGTTTCCATGTATTTTGTATTTTGTATTTTGATTTTGCTTGATGGTGAAGATAATTGAGAAATAAATAGAAACTTGGAATACTATTATTATTACCCAATTCAACACCGTTAAGCCATCGAGACGCACCATTCTTATATTATATGACATTGATGTATATGCACCTTCACACACACACACTAAAAATATATAAATTGTCTGTTCAGTGAAAGAAAAAGTTAGCTATTATTCCAGTGGAGATGGTTGTGATGACATTGATGTATATGCACCATTATCCAACAAACTTCCACTTTGTAATTTGAATGATGATGATGATGTGGGAGAATTCCAGTAGATAAAGATTTGTAATTTTATAATTTCATTAGGCTATGAATATGACAGTTTTTGAATTATGTAAGTGGTTTGTTTCTTATATTAAATGACACTTTTTTATTAGATTCGTCTATCTCTTTTATTTATCTTTACCTTAAACCATTATTTTGTGTCTCTAATTATGTAAGTGATTTATATATGTACTTTATAATATGGATCAGAGAAAGCAGTTTGTTATTAAATGTTATTTAAATGATGTACTTATTTGTTGTTTTCAGTATTGTAGGGATTATAGAGTTATGGCTGAACATGAAGAGATGAATCTTCCAGATCTTGAAGGTAGGCCTTCAAGAAGAAAACAAACCAAGAAGAAAGATTTGCAAAAGGATGGGGATAAAATAGTGGTTGAGTACAATATATACGGAGTTCCTATTGGACAAGGAAGAAATGAGCTGAGAAATTACATAGGAGTTATCGTTCGGGAAACAATTTCGATTACATATGATGATTGGAGGCGTGTGCCCTTAGAGGTGAAGGAGTTCATATGGCAACATTTTCAGGTTGATATTTTCTTACAATGACAACTATATTGTTAAATATTTATAGTGCTAATATTTTCTTATTTGTGTATAGAAAAAATTTGCTTTGAGTTTAAAGATGAAAGGATAAGTGCTAAAGTTGATGGGAGTTTCTTTAAGGAACTTCAGGAGTGAGTTGGCAAATGAATTTATCATACCTAACAAGAATGACATGAAATCACTTAGGTCACCTCCAATTGAGTATCCAAGCATAAAAGATGGCGATTGGAAGTTGTTTGTAAATAAAGTTTTGTCAGCAGAATTTCAGGTGCGTTTAAAGTTGATTGTGTGTATATGATTAAGTATTTATTAAAATATTTTATCTTTGTGTAGGTAAAAAGTCAACAAGCCAAAGAGAAGAGGGCGAAAAATACCTACAATCATCACTTGGGAAGCACGGGATACAGTGGCATGTTTTATAGACATGTATGTATTTTTATTTTTACATTATTATTTATTATTTTCTGGAATCATAACTGATTTACAACCTGGCACAGAAATTGAAAACTGGAACATCCGAAAATGAAATTGATCGGAGTGATGCTTGGATAATGGCAAGAAAAGATAAGGATGGCAATCTACAACCTGCAGTGGCTGCGATAGAGATGAAAATAGTAAATGAACCATAACTCTTAATAGCTGATATAGAAGCATGTTTAATTTCTTACTTGTATTTTTCTGTTTTTTTAGAGTGATCTTAAGAGCCAAGTTGAAGAAGGTTCTTTTCATTCTCAAGGCCCGAAAGATATTTTGACTGAGGCTATTCAGAAGCAACCTAATGGATCTAGAGTGCAAGGAATAGGTCAATTTATCACTCCATCCATGTACTTTCAAATTCCTGAATCTTCAGAGTTTGCAATGGAAAGGAAGAAGTATCAGGAGAGCTTTCAATTTATGACAGCGCAACTTGAGTATATGAATGCAAGGCTGAACGCCTACAGCAACACTGAAGTAGGACCTCAATACATTTCAAAACTGTTAGGTATGATAGAGTTGGGGCAAATCATATTGATCCCATACAACCCAAGGTAATAATTTTTTAATTTTTTTAGTATTCAATTTCAAGTTATGTAATCCAGATTTTTATTACCCTTTCTTTCTTATTTAGCTTTCACTGGGTGCTTCTTGCAATTGACATAGTACGACGCACGATATATTATCTGGATCCTAAGGGGAATAATCCTACTGATGAGTTGATGCAAATTGTTAATCAGTTAAGTTATAGTTGTTTTCTCTTTATTTTAACATTGGGTTTATTGTTGCATTATTTATATGATATCCAATTATAATTTTTTGTAGGGGAATTAGAGTGTATCAATCTTTACATTCTAATAATAAGAGCGGTAGTGTGACTTGGGTATCTGTGAAGGTACAAAGTTATGATATATATATATATTTTTGTGATATGCAACAATGAGAATATTTAGAATATATCTAAATGAACTAATATTGATATGATAATTCTTTTTTATAGTGTCCAATGCAGCCTGGAAGTTTTGAATGCGGTTATTATGTGATGAAATACATGCAGCAAATTGTAACAAATGTGAACATTCTAAAAGACAATGTAAGTTAACAATAGTTAAGTTTTATCACTAGTCAATTAAGATATCTTACTGTTTAAAATTCTAACTTATAAATATTTTAAAGTTCAAGGGGATTAATAAGTACACTCTGGAAGATATAACGCAACTCCGTGATGATTGGGCAATATATGTTGCACATATAATCACACAGTATAATGAAGAGGTAATTACAAGGACATGTTTTACAAAGGTGATTATTACTTCCTATTTTTTCACTTTAATTCATGACATATTGGGAAATCTTCTATTCTTGCAGAATACAAATGACAAGGACAACATAGCTATTATTCGTTGAGTTAATGAAGTAGTATGGTATTTCTCTTTTCTGTAAATTAATACATTCTTGTTTCTACTTTTAGCTTAGAATTTTTTCCCCAGATTTTTTACTTCAGTGAAAGCAATATGAATCATATCTTTTATTTCAGTTTTATGCCCTGATGGGTTTAATTTGGTGGGTTAATTTATTTTATTTGTGAGTTTTGCTAGTGGGTAAGATTGCTTTGAGACTTGAAAGTTAAAACAATCATGATGTAAAATATTCTATTAACAGTGTCTCGATGTTCTCTATGTCAGACATGAACTTGGAGATAGTTTTTTACCTGATGAAGTTTTGCCATGTTCTGATTGATACTTGTTGAAACCTTTGGGGGATATGGCACCTGTCATCTGATGTGCTTTGAGGTGCAGCATGAATGCTATGGAAGCAGTATTTGATATATTGAGATCTAACATGTTTATCTCATCTATTTTTATGGCAATTACCTGGAATGTTACATTCTAGTACATTTTGAGCTTTGAACTTTTAGTTTCCAGGAATTCCATAATGAACAACTATCTTGTCATCTTGATTTGCTTCCTGCATTTGGAAACAGTATTAGATCATGTCATCTGATAAACTTCATCTGGTTCATGAGATCCTTTTATTTCAGTTTTATGTCCGTCTATATATATATGTGTGTGTGTGTGTTGTGTGTGTGTGTGTGTGTGTGTTATTGATTTGTTTGTTTTGGTGATTATGTAGCGGTATGAAAGATACAACTTGTTATTATGGATGCCATTTGGTTTTTTATATGCATGCTCTTAGGTTGTTGGTATGGTTATTGTCAATAAGTGCTTTATGTGACAAAAATTAGATTAGGGTTATATTTTGTATTTTTATTTGGATGTATTTAATGTTTTTATTTATGAAGATATCGATTTTTTTTGGAAGTCCATCTAATTCTTAACATTTGGTTTATAATTTCAGATTTTGTGCCAGATATCATATTGTTGGGGGATTGTTGCAGGCTTCTCAACAAGTATCATGAATTTTGGTGGGGGCATGACATTTTGATGGGACTTTAAGAGTAGTTTTTGAAATATATATATGTTAATTTAAAGATTGTCTATGGAGTTTTTGTATTCATCATGTGATTAATACGATTAATCTATTATATTGCGAATTTTATATAAATGTAATTTTTTAGTTTTTTATTTCATTGAGTTGGTATATATATATATATATATATATATTTTATGATTAATTTAATTACAAAAAATAAGAAATATAATTGTGAAATAATACGATTTTTAAATTTTAAAAGATATTGACGGATATTGATACTATAGTAACAATAATTACTGACACTAAAAATCAAATATATGCGATATACTGATACTGCAGTAACAAAATTTACTGACACTATAGTATCACTAAATACTGATGATATAGTGTCAATAATTACTGACACTAAAATAGTGTGAGAGATTACTGATACCATAGTGTCAATAATTTTCTGATACTACAGTATTAACGTTTACTGACACTAAGAATCACTGACACTAGAAACTAGTGTCAGTGATTTCTGGCTGCGGCAACACTGACACATTTATATAGTGTCAGTAAAACCCTTTACTGACACTAATTTAGTATCAGTAAAAGCCTTTTTTCTTGTAGTGGAAGTTCTAGCGTATGCGAATACAATCTGTGAATGCGTGCACCCATGATATGTATGACTTTAAGACTATGAATGCAGTTGGTGTCCATCTCCTCCGGTCTTGAGTAACCAAAATCTGGAATCCAAGGCACCTGGTCTGCAACTAAACCTACAATCACAATGAAAATGTGGTGGGTTCAAATCTTTTAAAAGACCTGGTGTGTAAACGCGTATAGTGAAAAAAGATAATGTAAAGCATTTAATTTGCGTGGAAAACAGAAATATAAATAATAAAAAATACTTTATACTTGAAAACATAATAATTTGAGATACGTGGAAAAATACATATGAGAAAACCCATTGCCATGTAAAATATCACCAGTGTCATGGCCTGATGGCATGAAACCTATCTAACGAGACCTAGTACCGTGTAGGCAGAGGAAGCTGAATATTGAAAATACTGTTGGGCCTCATGGGGGTGATCAATGGCCCATGAAACAATGTGAGCGAACCCGAGATGCTAAAGCTGAAGGAACAGCACGAACTGACAATTTGAAAACGTGTTTCTAATACAAGTCAAATAAATACCGTATACGTAGAATCCATGAACATAATCATAAATATAAACTGATTTTGATCTAAAACTGTTCGTGATTAAAACTGTGAAATTAAATCAAATAAATAAATATAGTACTAAAAATATAATTTTGTATCCTAAAATATGAAAAATAAATCTTGAAAACACATTCGGAAACATAAAAAAAAAAAAAAAATAGCATTCACTCGCAGACTGGGACAGAGTCTACTGCTCGAGAGACCTCGTGATATTGAGTGGAAGATCGTGCATGGTATCGATAAAGTATGAATTTCCATATGGTTAGAAACGGAAGATGCTTAAGCTTCTAATCTTATGCGTGAATGATATTTTAAGAAAGTTAATGATTAATCTTATCAACGATTTCAATTGTCGTGAACGTACCTAAACATTTTAGAACATGAGACATCTTATATCGACCTAGTTATACGTTGCTATAACCTAAACTATACTTGATCATAGTTAATTTTAAGCAATCTCTATTTTAAATTCATGGCTACACATACACATGCAACACCATCAACACATCAACTCTTGCTCACAACATTACCAATTCAATAGAAATCCTACTGTTGACGGTGGATTTTGGTTTCAGGGGCAATAAGTTTTTTTTTTACTCCCGAGACAATCCTCCTCAAACTGTGAATTTGTTTTGTTTATGGGAAACCAAAAGCAAATTTGGCAAAAGATAAGTAAATTCACCAATCAATAAAGAGATTTAACGTGGTTCGGCGGATCAGATCCAACCTACATCCACGGGCATATAACGGACGATGTTTTATTACCGAAATATGTTTCTCTGATCTGTTTTGTGTTTACAAGTCTATTTCTCTCTTGTTCTCTTCTCAACCCTCAATGCCCATAAGTTTTTTCATGAGAAAATGGGTGTATTTGGCAACTTTAATTTAATGACCGACACAAAGGTATGGATTAATAAAGATTTGTTATATTTCATGATCTTGGAAAGTTAGTCGTTAAATGAAATAATTAGCAATAACAACACATTTTTATATTTAAGAAATAATTTTACCCAGTAGGCCAATCACACTGTTTATTTTTAATCTAATGCATAATAATGTGTTGTTATTGCTAATTATTTCATTTAACGACTAACTTTCCAAGATCATGAAATATAACAAATCTTTATTAATCCATACCTTTGTGTCGGTCATTAAATTAATGTAAGAATATGGAACATATCTCGCCATGTCCTCGGTTTTCATGAGGTCGGTCACAATGGTTTTTTGAACTGAGAATGCTGCTATCGATCTGATAATGTCCGACCATCCAGTCTGGAGTGGTCGGTTACCGATCATAAAGTGTTCGGCCCCTTACTGTTGTGGTCGGGTCGGTATTAATGATCCTGACCAAGAAGGGAATAACCTTTTTACCCCTGCCGTACTGCTTAAATATCACAGGGCCTGAAAATACCATCAACATCTGTCCCCTAGTTCTCGGTTCCAACGAATATACAAGTTGGTGCCGGGAACTACATAAAAATAATAGTACTCTTGATGGAGTGACGGCTAGCCTTTGTGAGGAGAAGTTTTATTGGCCTGTCACCACCATGTCCTCGGCACGATTTGAGATGCTCAGTATGACTTCTTTTTCCACCAGAAGCAAAATCCATTCATTGCCTTTCTGTAAACCGTCCCTCGAGACACGCAACCGTCACATCCTCTTAAATGCCCATCAGATCACTTCTAGGGTTTAACGGGAGCCTGCCACTTGTCAACCATACGTCGTCCTCTCGCCAAAAAGCAAGCAATCTGACCGTCATCGTCAACTCAAAGGACGCCCAATCTCATCCGTCCATCTAACTCTGAAAGATCATTTTAAAAGACGACATGTGGCGTACATTTGACGCCCTCGTTCGATCCAACGGCCACAAATGCACCGAACAGATTATAAGAAAACGGAGTAATACACTGTTGCCTTCTTTTACAAACGCTTCGAATTTTCCCAACCGCGAGAACTCCTCTCTCCCAACTGTGCTCAGTGAACTCAGAGAACGACCAGACCGCACCGAGCAATCTGCAACCCTTCTAAAAGAACCAAGTAAGTATTTTGAACGACCTCCATACTTTGCTTTTCATGAGTTGCGAATCCTGCTTTTTTCTTGTGTGTTTGGCTTTATGTTGTTAAGGAGAGATTTTATGGCTTGATTGATGTTGTTAGGGCATTTAGAACCCACAGGTTTAGTTTTCCCAGAATCCCAAGGTAACAGTGAAATCCCTGGCCGTTTTAGAAATTAGCTACAGACTGACCTCACCCCCCCTTTTTTATTTCTCGGATGTCAGGGATGTCTGACAACAGGTCTTCCTCTGCAAACTCTGCTAGACCTCCGACCCCCCTGTTGAAGAGCTCTCCTCGAGCTCGGGGGCACCAAGCATAGAGGACCTCGACACTACCCCACCCCTTCTGAAACTGAACAAGATACTTACATCAGATAATACCTCAGAAGGACCCAGAGCCCGGTGATTTTGACTGCTCGGCTTTGGACATGGATCGTCCATCCAAAATAACTGAAGACGATCTAGCACTGCTCCGGCAGCGATATGATATTCCGATAGATATCGCTCTTGAATTCCCCGGTCCAATGGATCGTGCTAGTCAACCCGATGAGGGTTCGGTGGCTCTTCTCCCAGCTTTCTTTGAGTGTGGACTCCGGCTGCCAATTCAACGTTATTTCGCCTGGATGCTGGCCGAGATGAAGATCGCCCCTTGCCAATTAAGCCTGAATAGTTGGAGGATTTTGGCCGGGCTACATGTGATTTGGAGTCGGGCGGGACTCGGTGAACCCTCTCTTCAAGAAGCGAAGAGGTTGTATCGGTTGAAAGCCAACCCAAGAACACACCATGGTTGGTACTACCTTTCTGCTTACGCCGATTCGTCAAACATTGTCGGCAAACTCCCCGATTCCAAAAAAAAACTTCTAAGATTTATGGTTCTGGGCCATAGGAGATAGGGGACGGGTCCTGAGATCATACGAAGAGGAGGTTTCCGTCCTGGATATCTTTAGAGTGAGAGGTTAGGAATCTAACCCTTAGTGTTCCTGCTCTTGATTTTATGATAGGATTTTAACTTCTTTGACTCTTCCCAGCTTGTTGGAGGGATGCTCCCAAGGTCTCCCATCAGGTCCGGGCGCGGGTGCGCTGGGCTCGGCGATATGCCGACCATTGGAAGCAATTGGTTAACGATGCGGCCTTGTCGAGTCGGGCCTGATTCGGACTGCTCCTATGAAGGTCCTAGGGCGGATAGGTAGGTTCTTACTAACCTTCTGACTGATCCCTTTGTTTGCTTAACATGATAATGATTTGAAATTATTCAGATTCTGGACTGACCACTTCTCTGCCCTTTGCCTTTTGCAGGAATGTCGAAGAGGCTGAAATACCTTGACCAGCTGGCTGGCGCAACAAAGAAAATCGGCCAGGTTGGGGCCGGGCCCTCTCGGACACGGCCAGCGACTACCGAGGCCAGAAAAGTGACTGAAGAGGCAGCCCCGTCAGCTACCCAAAGCTTATCTCCCCCTTCCAGGGCATCGCCAATAGTCTCCGCTCGACCCGCCAGCCCATCAAAACCTACCAAAAAAAAGGAGGCGTCCGTTCGGGGCAGAGGAAGCCGAGCTGAATCGGGAGGTGGAGGAGGAACGGGTCCTGAGCAAGAGGCAGCCCGTTCGAAAATAGAAGAAAGTGCCGGAGGGTTCCTCCAAAAAACAGAAAAGCCTCGTGATTTTTGGCGTGGAAGACCTTGGTTAAGACATCAGGGAGGCCACTTCTCACCTGGTGCCGGCAATCAACGAACTGGTAGAAGCGGTCCCTCCGGAAAAGATTCCGAGATACGAAGATCTCTCTCCCGAGGATGTAGTCACATGGTTATGCTCCCAGATGGCCAAGGTAGCCACACTTCCCTTATTCCCGCTGTAAGTTCATGACTTATTTTGATTTTCTAATTTTCTGTTTCTTCTCGGCAGGCGACCTATCTGGCGGCCAAGAACAAGGATATCCTCCTGAGTCTTTTATCCGAGGGTGGCCAAGCCTAGAGGCTCTAGAACTGACTTACTGAAATGGAGGCCGAGATGGCCCGTAAAGAAGAAAACATAAAAAATCTGGAGCTGGCTGCCGTTGAGGCCCATACCACAAATAAAGCTCTCAGGGTCGCCACCTCTCTAGAGAGGAAAAATGCCGATGCTGCCAAGAAGGACTTGGAGGCTGCCCAGGCCGACAACAGGATCCTACAGGTGGAAGTGCGCAGCGTTGAGTCCAAGCTGAGGGCCAAAGATGAAGAGCTGGTACGGGCCCGGGACGAGCTTATGAGGAAGGAAGCTGAGTTGGAAGTCGAGAGGGACGCAATCAGATTTGAGGGGGTCAGGGACTGCGCCGAGATCATCCCGATGATACCGCCCAACCTGGATACGGGGCCTATCCATGCGGCCATCCGCTTCTGCAAAGGGGAAATTTCACATGAGGAGTTTCAAAGACGGCTACCCCTTTATCCCGAAGAGGTGATGGACCCCGACCCCATTTCGATCGCCCCAGCTCCTTATGAGGACCGACCTGAGGCTCCTGCTCCTGAAGAGAACTGACCTGAGGCTCCTGCTCTGGCCCCTGAAGCTATAATTGTCAGGACCTCTCGGGCTGTCAACATGGAAGCCATTGTCACTCCTCCCGAGGTCGAGCCAATCCACCCGCTGTCCGAGCCTGCCGAGGAAGAGCCAATTGCCCCTGCGCGGGCCGATCTGTAAGGGGTAACCCGAACGGGGCCTCGTGTAATTCTGAACAAATTTTATTCTCTCTGTAATAACTTTTCACAAGTATATTTATATATGTGTTTATTCCATTTCTTGTATTTCATACTTGCTCCGAATGCTTCCCTGCAAACAATCACTCGCGGCACGGCTGACCCGAGCCGTGAACATGATCTTGTGGTGAGACGAAAACCGCTTCCGAGCTGAGGGAAATACTTGGCACTGGGGGGGATGTTACGTCCCCAGTCCAAAAGACAGACTCAGTGGGATGTAACCCGACCCCGAGCTGAGAGTAATACTTGGCAGTGGGGGAGATGTTATGTCCCCAGTCCAAAAGACAGACTCAGTGGGACGTAACCCGACCCCGAGCTGAGAGAAACACTTGGCACTGGGGGAGATGTTACGTCATCAGTCCAAAAGACAGACTCAGTGGGACGTAACCCGACCCCGAGCTGAGAGAAACACTTGGCACTGAGGGAAATGTTACGTCCCCAGTCCAAAAAATGGCCTCGACAGAACGAATCCAGCCCCGAGCCGAATAACCAAGTGGCCTTGGCGGAACGAATCCAGCCCCGAGCCGATTGAGCAAGTGGCCTCGGCGGAACGAATCCAGCCCCGAGCCGAATAACCAAGTTGCCTCGGCGGAACGAATCCAGCCCCGAGCCGACTAATCCTTGGGACTTATTCAGAAGGGAAGTGAATCAATCCTTTGAAACCCTATCGGATTTGGCATGGGCATCCCCTTGCCAGACCAGGGAAAAACAAAAAAAAACTTTTAGAAAATAAAATCAAAAAACGGGGGTGACTTAACACTTATCCCAAAGCAACAGCACGGATGCCTCAAGACATCGTCCCGTCCGAGGTCTCCAAAACACAATTCTGAATCTTTCAATTCAGAGTCCCGGCGAACCAGGATTTGGATCAAAGAGCGTTTAGGATGGTAAGGGCATATTCCTCTATACGTCAGGTCACTATGGAGCCTGCGTTTCGTTCGAGGGCTCCTCCTTACAACGCTGGAGCAAGTATACGCCACGAGGGTGTAATCCTTCCTCGTGCTATACTTCTCACAGATCCGAATGACCGAATAGGTAGGGATCAAAGAGTGTCCGAAACATTAAGGGCATGCTCCTCATTATGCTCGGTAACACTGGAGCAAGCAAACACCACGAGGGCATAATCCCTCCTCGTGCTATGCTTCTCACGGATCCGAATGACCGAATAGGTAGGGATCAAAGAGTGTCCGAAACATTAAGGGCATGCTCCTCCTTATGCTCGGTAACACTGGAGCAAGCAAACGCCACGAGGGCATAATCCCTCCTCGTGCTATGCTTCTCACGGATCCGAATGACCAAATAGTTAGGGATCAAAGAGTGTTCGAAACATTAAGGTCATGCTCCTCCTTATGATCGGTAACACTGGAGAAAGCAAACGCCACGAGGGTATCATCCATCCTCGTGCTATGCTTCTCACGGATCCGAATGACCAAATAGGTAGGGATCAAAGAGTGTCCGAAACATTAAGGGCATGTTCCTCCTTATGTTCGGTAACACTGGAGCAAGCAAACGCCACGAGGGCATAATCATTCCTCGTGCTATGCTTCTTACGGATCTGAATGACCAAATAGGTAGGGATCAAAGAGTATCCAAAACATTAAGGGCATGCTCCTCCTTATGCTCGGTAACACTAGAGCAAGCAAACGTCACGAGGGCATAATCCCTCCTCGTGCTATGCTTCTCGCAGATCCGTTGGTCAGATAAAACGTACGGGAACACATTCCCTGTAGCCGTATTTCCCCAACTGGCCAGGCCGGCCATCTTATAAGGTTTTTTTTTACTCCCGAGACAATCCTCCTGAAACTGTGAATTTGTTTTGTTTATTGGAAAACAAAATCAAATTTGGAAAAAGATAAGTAAATTCACCAATCAACAAAGAGATTTAACGTGGTTCGGCAGATCAGATCCAACCTACATCCACGGGCACAGAACGGACGATGTTTTATTACCGAAATATGTTTCTCTTATCTGTTTTGTGTTTACAAGTCTAATTCTCTCTTGTTCTCTTCTCAACCCTCAATGCTCTCAATAATGTACCTACAAGCACGCTTTCCCCTCCTATTTATAATAGCAAAGAAACAATTTTCATTTTCCCATAAGAATTCCTAGTCGGAACTACATTCACTTCCCATATCCTATCAGGATACTGACTTATTAACCTTTCCCCATGAAAGTAAGATAATTTATCTTCTTATCTGTAAGAATATGGAACATATCTCGCCATGTCCTCGGTTTTCATGAGGTCGGTCACAATGGTCTTTTGAACTGAGAATGCTGCTATCGATCTGATAATGCCCGACCATCCGGTCTGGAGTGGTCGGTTACCGATCATAAAGTGCTCGGCCCCTTACTGTTGTGGTCGGATCGGTATTAGTGATCCTGACCGAGAAGGGAATAACCTTTTTACCCCTACCGTACTGCTTAAATATCATAGGGCCTGAAAATACCATCAACACCTACTACACATCAAACAGCCAACATGCTCATAATCAAACTCAACACAATACAACCACATCCTTCACCATCATCACCCACTCTGCCAAGACTAGACTCACACCCAAGCTTGGAAAAACCTTTCAAATGGTACATCTATCATTAGCAAGGAACCGAAAATCAAGCATCCTTTTAATCTTTTATTAATTCGGTCATGACCCTAATAACTCCGACTACTAAAACTTCAATATATCAGTCATGCCCAACAATAATCCACTGTCATAACATCACAAACAATCACCACCACAAAATTAAACCATCAAAATTTAGAGCTCCCCACATCATCAATATTCGGCCATGAGAGATCTATAAGAAAATTTGACTACTTCCTTAACATATCAAGGGCATAACTCAACCAATGTAACACTACCAAAACTATATTACTATCTAAATTAAAAAATTAATCACCCCTCGAGACCTGATAGTTTTGGCCCTCACACCACAATTGCCAAGCTTGTGTATTTCCGACAATAGAATAGGTGAACCATGTCATTAGGCCATGAAAGGCATGAATAGTCATTTTAACAAGTAAACCAAGACAAATGCATCAAATAAAACTTAGGGAGTTAGGGTTACGTAGGTTTCGAATTTAGTTGATGGAAAATGGTTGATAAAAACTTCAAAAATGGAGGAAATAGGATTAGGGACTTTCTTGTCTTTTTGATGGCTTGAAGAAGCAAGAAATCCCCTTTGTTGATCTTGGCGTGAATAGAGAAACAATTTGAGAAAGAAGAATGTAAAAGAAATGTGAAAATGGATGATGAAGAAGACAAAACAAGGGGTTGTTTTAAATAAGTGGGGACATATTTTTTTTTGGTTAAAATATTAGTTTAATTAAAGCATATGTTAAAAATTTGGGTACTGTTCACGAAACAATACAGTGCATGCTGGAAAACTCGCATTTTCTGACTAAGTTCTGCTCCATATTTGGAAAAATGTTCAATATAAAAGTTGTAGTCGTAGTATAAGCTTTCCGACCATACAAAGATCACTGAAATCGGACATTGGTAGCCCAGGTTATAGCTGAAATACTGAAAGTTGTCCGAAGTGACTGAAGAATTAAATGTGTGCTGTAATCGTAAAATTTACACTGAACTTTCAGAAAATATTTTCGTGATCACGAACGCACTCGTGAATGAATTTTATACTAAGTAATATATCATGTACGTAGAATATGGTCATTAGGTGTTACATTTTGTTCATTGTACCTTGTTCTTGACTTTTGTCATTGTACCTAGTTCTTCGCTCCCCATTTGGGTTGCTGCCTTATTGGTCTTGGCATTGATCAGGGTCTGCAGTTGTTATACCATTTTATTCACGATGATTTCGAATTGGGCTTCTCGGGAACTATCACTGCTGGCCATTTCTGAATCTGCTAACTGTTTCTTGACCAACCCACTTTTTCCTCTAACCCAGTGTATCGTTATGATGGCTTCATTCACATAGGATTAATATGATGCATCGGATGCATGTATGCATGAAATGCATGGAGTACAAGGCTTGTTCACGCAACATATATCCTCCCAACATTATCTCTCCCGCACACGCGATAAGTCAATGTCTGTCCTCGGTTTGGCTTAGCTTGTGCACCAACAGGGGGTACATGAGATCGTTTTTGTTAGTGTTCCTAGAACATGCCAAGGATCTCTAATCATGATTCGGTGTGTGAATATTCAAAGAAGTTACGGAAGACTTACATTGATCGGATGTTGAGATTACAAAAACTTTGATGTATGTTGAGAGCTCCAAGCTTTCTTTGTGTTCCAAACTCAATGAATTGGTTTCCCTATCACCTTGATTCACTCTTGGAAGTGCTAGCTCACTTGAATTTTTGCAACAAAAAATCTATTTTGGGAGGAAGAACTCACGGCAATGTGAGGGAATGGGAGAGAGAGCTTTTGTTTTGTGTATTTGATTTCTTAAAATCAATTACCATTTACCAAATCCAAGTTGGTATATGTCATTCCAAATGATTAAAATAAACAAAGTGCGTTGGATTTTGTTTGTGTAAAAAACAAGCAATCTAAGCTTTACACTCAACCTTAACCACTTCCATCACTAGTCAAATTAGTTGATGTAAGTCAAGTGGGTCCCACCACTTGTAAATTCCGAATTTAAGTCGAACAATCCAACACGCAACTTCGCTCGGGCCCGGGTTCGTATAATTCCGAATTAACGAATTTTCCGCTACGACATAATTAAATATAATTTAATTAAATAATTATGTCTTGTAAAATTATTATTAAAGTCGCTTACGAATTAATTCTAAATTAATTCGTTTACCCGAATTAAAATCCCATTTTAATTCCGCATTGAAATCTAATTTCAATTAATATATCGAATATATTATTTAATCGATTAATTCCAAATTAATCATTCTCTCTCTTCTAATTGAATTCTATCTCAGATAAATTCTTACCGCAATTAATCCTAGATTGATTTTCTCTCTCTCATAATTAATCCCAGATTAATTCTGTTCGAGTCAAATGTCATTGGTGAATATTTGGGAAGCGAGCCATGAGATTCCTGGATATGTTGGCAGTAAATCCGGTCGTCGGACTATCCGAACACATGCGTACCTTGTACCACGTTCTTACCGATTTACAAGACATGGTTGGCTTCTAGCAAAGCACCGTGCCTACCCAATTCTCCAGAAATATTCTTTTAAGGAATACATAATCTTTATCAAGCGTAGTATACTAAGTATTACGTATTACGATCCAGTATCAGATGTCACATGTTAGGTCTGGGGTTGGAATTATGTCTGCCCCGTACGAAGCATATATCAATCACTAGAAACTAGTCTCTTTAATCGGATAATCATGACCTTGTCATATTATCCCGATAGTTGAAACATATTAGAGTACCAGTTATGTATCCTACGTGATCATCATCTCCATATGACTGAAGTGACACTTCCATCTTGACATCACACCCAATACACTACGATTCTCAATAAACCCAGAAGAGGCGTACACAGAACCTGTTAAAGTCCCGGACGACCAAAACCAAAGCGTATTGATTGTCGCAAGTATTAGCAATGCAAGTCTCAGGTTAAGACCAAATACACATACCCTGATTCGGATTCCCATAGACACATAGTCATACTACCAATGGGATTCTGATGGGTCTATCCAGAGCGAAGTTGTTTCCGTACCATCGGCAAATAGATCCTCCTATTACGCTTGCATGAGTATCCAATACCCAAATATATGAGAACTATGCCATTACGCTTCCATAACGCGCACAAGTGCAATACTAGTCTATTCCGCATTATCGATATTCAGTCTCGATAATACTACGACTAGAGATATTTAATGATTAAACCTTACGTGGATTGATATTGTCTCATATCTTATTAATCCAGAACTAATCATAAGGACTTTTATCATTTATATATTCAAGTAATCTAATTACAAAATGATAAAATAGCAATTTCCTTTGTCACATAGTTAATTTGTACAAAAACCACAATATCTTTTTCAAATAGTGATGCTATGGGTTATAATTGTCCAACAATCTCCCACTTGGCCTATAGCCAATCAATCAAGTATCTAACACCTGAACTATATACATGTCGCTCAAACGTTTGCTGAGAAATAGCCTTCGTCAGCGGATCTACAATGTTGTCATCTGATGCGACCTTCTCGATCTTCACATCACCACGATGTATGATCTCACGAATCAGATGGAAATGTCGAAGTACATGCTTGGATCAATGATGAGACCGCGGTTCCTTAGCCTATGCTATAGCCCCGTTATTGTCACAATACAAAGGAACAGGCTCAGCTGCTAACGAAACTACTCCAAATCCAATTAGGAATTTACGGATCCAAACTGCCTCTTTTACTGCCTCAGTTGCAGCGATATATTCCGCTTCTGTTGTTAAATCAGCAACAGTCTCTTGCTTGGAAGATTTCCAGCTCACTGTTCTGTTGTTCAAACAAAATATGTACCCGGATTGTGACTTACAGTCGTCTTTATCGGTTTAGAAACTTACATCGGTAAACCCAGTTACCTTAAGTTCTCCATCTCCATAGATTAAGAAAGCATCCTTAGTTCGTCTAAGATACTTAAGGATGTTCTTAACCGCAACCCAGTGACCATCACCTGGATCAGCCTGATAGCGACTACACATGCTCAAAGCATACGAGACACCAGGTCTCGAACATATCATGGCATATATGATCGATCCGACTGCTGAAGCGAACGGGATTCGACTCATGTTGTCTATTTCATCTTCAGTTTTAGGACACATGTCCTTAGATAAAAAGACGCTATGTGACACTGGCAACAGTCCCCTCTTAGACTGATCCATGTTGAATCTCTTCAACACTTTGTCAATATACGAGCCATAGGAGAGTCCAAGCATCTTTCTAGATCTATCCCGGTAGATTCTTATTCCCAGAATAAAAGCTGATTCTCCCAGATCTTTCATGGAGAATTTTAATGAAAACCAAGCTTTCATCGATTGTAGCATGGGAATGTCATTGCCAAGAAGCAATACATCATCTACGTAAAGGACAATGAATGTTAGTGCGTTCCCACTAACCTTCTTATATACACAAGGATCATCTCCATTTTGAACGAAATCATATTCTTTTACGATCTCATCAAAATGTTGGTTCCAAGAACGCGATGATTGCTTCAATCCTTAAATGGATCGATTTAACTTGCAAACCTTGTTTGCATGTTTTGGTAATACAAAACCGTCAGGTTGTTGCATATAAACATCCTCCAAAAGGTTTCTGTTAAGGAAAATGATTTTGACGTCCATCTGCCATATTTCATAATCGAAATATGTAGCAATAACAAGCATTATCCGAATGAATTTAATCGTGGCAACAGGTGAAAAAGTTTTGTCGTAGTCGACACCATGTCGTTGACGATACCCTTTCGCTACAAGCCTAGCTTTGTACGTTTGTATGTTGCCATCCATGCCCGTATTCTTGTTGAAGACCCATTTCCAACCAATAGACTTTACGCCTTCTGGTGCATCAACTAGGGTCCAAACTTGGTTGGTATACATAGAATCAATTTCGGACTTCATGGCTTCTTGCCATAAAGCGGAGTCGATACCTTGTATCACTTCCTCATACGTAGTCGGCTCATTATCCTCAATAAGATTAATACCTACGTGAGGTGAGATCAGAAACCATACCTCTCAGGTTGTTTCTGACTCTCTCCGACCTACGCGGTTCTTGTGTATTAGAAGATTGTAGTACAGTCTCATCCCTGATGAAATGTTCGTGTTCCGTTAAGGAATCGGTGCCAAGAACAGTATCACTCTGATTTTCATCGAGTTCTACTTTCCTCCCACTTACCACTGTATTTAGGAATTCATTTTCAAGGAAAACTGCATGTAGATCAACAAATACCTTGTTCTCTTGTGGGTTGTAGAAGTAATATCCTTTGGTTTCCGTAGGATAACCTGCAAATAAGCACTTATCCGATTTGGGTTCTAGTTTTGGTACCATCCAAACGTTTAACGTATGCCCAGCATCCCCAAATCTTCAGGAATGAGAAACCCGGTTTCTTTCCTGTCTATATTTCATATGGAGTCTGTTGAACAGACTTTGACGAAACCTTATTCAAAATAATATTGCAATGTTCAATGCATATCCCCAGAAGGAAATTGGTAGTTCTGTGCGACTCATCATAGACCTTACCATGTCCAACAAAGTTCGGTTTCTCCATTCGGACACACCGTTTAATTGAAGTGTTTCAGGAGGAGTCCACTGTGAAAGAATATGATACTTTTTCAAGTAATTGAGAAACTCATTGCTTAAGTATTCTCCATCACGGTTCGACCGTAATTTTTTAATACTTTTTCCGATCTGTTTTCTACTTCGTGTCGAAACTCTTTGAATTTCTCAAAAGTTTCTGACTCGTGTCTCATAAGATACACATAACCATAACGTGATGCATCATCCGTAAAGGTTATGAAGTATTCATATCCACCTATAGCCTGGCTAGACATGGGCCCACATACGTCACTATGAACGAGGGCTAACAGTTCGGTGGCACGTGCACCTTTACCGCTAAAAGATGTTTTAGGCATTTTGCCTAATAAACAAGATTCATAGACGTCATATAAATTTGGATCAAATCTGTCCAAGTACCCACTCTTCGAAAGTGTGGATATACGAGTCTTGTTAATGTGTCTCATACGACAATGCCACATATAAGTTTCATCTTTGTTACTTAATTTAAGCCTTTTGTTTGTCATGTTATATGTTTGAGATTGATTTATATTCAAAATATAAATACCATTATTAACATCAGTACTACATATCTCAAAATCATTTATATAAACAAAACACCGGTGTTTCTGAATACAAAAGTATACCCACATTGGGTTAAACGAGATACATATATAATGTTTCTAGTCAAACTAGGTACATAATAGCAGTCTGATAAATTAAGTACATGCCCCGAGGGCAGTTCCAAAATATAGGTCCCAACAGCCAAAACGGCGACTCTAGTCCCATTTCCAACTCGGAGGTCGATCTCTCCTGAAGCCAGTCTCCTGCTAATCTGTAGATCCTGCATATCAGTACATATATGAGTACCACAACCAGAATCAAAAATCCAATTTTTAAAACTAGAAGTAGACATGATTATTTCAATAACAAACATACTTGAAGCTGGTGATTTGCCCCCTATCACTTCCTTTATGTGCGCCTTATACTCACGGCAGTTACGCTTCCAATGACCCCGTTTGCCACACTGTAGGCAGACAACTTGGGATTTATCTTTTGCCTTCCCAGAAGACTTTGATGATTTGGCTCTGCCCTTTCTCTTCTTCTTCTTATTCTTCTTCTTCTTCACACCTCCAGAAGCCTTTGGCCAAGCCCTGGAATTCTGAGATGTCGAAGCGAAGTGCGCCTCGCACTTCTTGCCCTTTAAAAGCTCTTTTTCTGCCTCTTTCAGCATTACCATCAACTCTCCAAGAGTCTTCTCTTGGTTCATCATATTGTAGTTCATGATGAACCCGCTCCAACTATTAGAAAGAGACTGTAAGATCAAATCTATGGAAGTCTCAGCCTTAAAGGTTATGCCTAGCTGACCCAACTGTTCGATGTCAGCAATCATCTGTAACACATGGTGCTCGACAGATGTACCCTCTGACATTCAAGAGCGAAAGAGCTTCTTCTGTAATTCATACTTCTACGATCTAAGGTTAGATCGGTGAAGGTCCCTCAATTTCAACATCATTTTGAGGGGATCCATCCCTTGTTTTGACGACGAAATTATGGGGTTATTGCAGCAAGCATGACAGATTGAGCAGTTGAGTTTTCATCACTGTGAGTCTCCCATTAGGGCTAGGGGCTTTCATTGGCCAAGGGTTGTCTATAACTAGGTCTCCTCACCCAAGGTTTCGAATGACCAATGAACACAACCTTTTAATACCTTAAGGGTACGTGCCAACGAGTGATGGGTATCATCAAATAGCAATCCATCGTCTTGAGTGAAAGTGATTTCATAATATGTAATGCCATCGGGTTGGGAGGGTATGCAAAAAGAATGAAGATATGATTAACCTCAGTCCTGCCAATGATACTACAAGGTTTTTTTCGGGGCCGATTCTCTATCCATAGTGGAATCGCCATCTATAGGAGCGAAGTGGGCTTTAGTGCTATGCCTACGACGTCGGTGACCACGACACAGTTGAGCTCGCAGTTCGTAGAGAGTACGGATAAGCCCATGTTAAGTAACAGGAGAATAAAAGAGTCGCCACCTAGTATAAGACACTGGGAATGATTTAAGGTCGCACTGTTGGGTTTCTAAGGTCAAACCAAGATCATTTCAAGCTAAAATAATGTGAATACGAAAAGAAGTATAGCGGAAATATACTTACTTTGAACGGTTATAGGATGTGTAGTAAACAAAATTTTTGCTCTCTTTGAAGTTGTTCCAAGCTCCTCCAAAGTAGTGTATCAAGCTCCAAGCTTTATCTTTGATTCCAAGCTCAATGGGAAAAGTTTCCCTAACACCTTAGTATGATTCCTTGAGTGTGCTAGTACTTGAAAAAATTGCAACAATTCTTCCTTGTGTTCTTGGTAGTATCCGGCCAAGCAAATCCTAGGAGAGGGAGAGGCAATTTTCGGTGATGAGAGAGAGAGGAGAATGAAATTGTGTTGACTTGTTTTTTATTTCTAAAATCCAAAAACCATATACCAAAATCAAGTTTAGGTAAATGTCTTTCATCTCACCAACTTGTGTGTTAAACAAGTTATCAACCACCCACCAAATTCCATCAACAAAAAGTTAATTAAAGTGACTAGGTGATGTAACTTATGATGTGACTTGTGGGCCCCACTTGATTCAAAATCCGAGTGGGCCCGCAAACACATTCCGGGCTCGGGTTCGTTAATTCTGAATAACGAATTTTCCGTTGCGATGTAATTAAATCAAATCAATTTAATAATAATTATGCCTAGCAAAATTATTATTAAAGTCGCTCGCGAATTAATTCTAAATTAATTCGTTCGCCCGAATTAAAATCCAATTTTACTTCCGTTATGAAATCTAATTTCATTTAATATATCGAATATATTATTTAAATCGATTAGTTCCGAATTAATCGTTCTATCTCTTCTAATTGAATTTTATCCCAGATAAAATTCTCGCCGCAATTAATCCTAGATTAATTTTCTCTCTCTTCTAATTAATCCCAGATTAATTATATTCGAGTCATACGTCATAGGTGAATCTTCGAGAAGTGACCCATGAGATCTCTGGATATGTTGGCAGTAAATCCAGTCGTCGGATTATCCGAACACGTGCGTACCCGGTACCATGTTCTTATCGATTTACAAGACATGGTTGGCTTCTAGCAAAGCGCTGTGCCTACCTAATTCTCCACAAATATTCTTTAAGGAATATATAATCTATAACAGGGGTAGTATACGTAGTATTGCGTATTGCGATCCAGTATCGATATCACATGCTAGGCCTAGGGCTGGAATTGTGTCTGCCCCGTACGAAGCATATATCGGATCTCTGGTAACTAGTCTCTATAATCAGATAATCATGACCTAGTCATATTATCCCGATGACTGCAGTACTAAAGAGTACTAGTTCTGTATCCTACATGATCATCATCTCCATATGACTGGAGTGATACTTCCATCTTCACATCACACCCAATACACTACGATTCTCAGTATACCCAGAAGAGGCGTACACAGAACCTGTTAAAGCCCCGGACGACCAAAACCAAAGTATATTGATTGTCGTAAGTATTAGCAATGCAAGTCTTAGGTTAAGACCAAATACACCTACCCTGATTCAGATTCCCATAGACACATAGTCATACCACCAATGGGATTCTGAGGGGTCTATCCAGAGCGAAACTGTTTCTGTACCATCGGTAAACAAAACCTCCTATTACACTTGCATGAGTATCCAATACCCAAATATATGAGAACTATGTCGTTATGCTTCCATAACACGCACAAGTGTAATACTAGCATATTCTGCATTATCGATGTCCAGTCTCGATAATGCTACGACTAGGGATATTTAATGATTAAACCTTACGTGGATTAATATTGTCTCATATCTTATTAATCCGGTAATAATCATATGGACTTTTATCATTTATATATCCCGGTAATCCAATTATAAATGTTAAAAGAGCATTTCCTTTGTCACATAGTTTATTTGTTCAACAACATCATGTTCTATACAAATAGTGATGCTATGGGTCATAATTGTCCAATAATCTCCCACTTGGCCTATAGCCAATCACTCAAGTGTCCTACACCTGAACTATGTACGGGTCGCTCAAACTTCTGCTGAGAAACAGCTTTCGTCAGCGGATTTGCAATGTTATCATCTGATTCATCTTATTCGATCATCACATCGCCACGATGTATGATCCAAACGAATCAGATGAATTAGTCGAAGTTCATACTTGGATCATTGATGAGACCATGATTCCTTAGCCTGTGTTGTAGCCTAGCTCAGCTGCTAACAGAACTACTTCTAATCCAATTAGGATTATATAGATCCAAAGTGCTTCTATTGCTTCTTCAGCTGCAGCAATGTTCCACTTTTGTTGTTTATTCGGCAACAGTATCTTGCTTGGAAGATTTCCAGCTCATTGTTCTGTTATTCAAACTATGCAGTACCCTTATTACGACTTACAGTCATTTTTGTCGGTTTGGAAACTTGCAACGGTGAACTCAGTCACTTCAAGTTCTCTTTCTCCATGTTCAAGAAAGCATCCTTAGTTCGTCTAAGATACTTAAGGATGTTCTTAACATCAATCCAGTGACCATTACCTCGATCGGCCCGATTGTGAATCTAAATGCTCAAAGCATATAAGACACAAGGTCACGTACATTTCAAAATGTACGAGTTCTCGGAGAGTGCCAATAACTTTTAGGTCTATCCCAGTAGATCCTTATTCCTAGAATAAAGGTTGCATCTCCCAAGTAGTCCATGGATAATTTTCATGAAAGCCAAGCTTTCACCGATTATTTAATATGGGAATATCATTTCCAAGAAATAATATGTCATCAACGTATAGGACAATCATTGTCAATGCGCTCCCACTAACCTTCTTATATACACAAGAATCATGTTCGTTTTGAATGAAATCATATACCATTATGATCTTATCAAAACGTTGGTTCCAAGAATGCAATGCTTGCTTCAATCCATAAATGGATCGATTTAACTTGCAAACCTTATTTGTATATTTCGGCACTACAAAACCGTCAGGATGTTGTAAACATCCTCCAAAAGGTTTCCGTTAAGGAAAGCGATTTTGACATCCATATGCCATATTTCATAAATGAAATATACAGCATTAGCAAGTATTATCCAAATGGATTTAATCATGGCAACATGTGAAAACATTTCGTCCTAGTCGACACTATGTCGTTAACGATACCTTTTCTGTATAAGCCTAGCTGTATACATTTGTATGTTGTCATCCATGTATGTCTTCCTTGAAGACTCATTTAGTACCAACAGGCAAAATGCCTTATGGTACATCAACCAGTGTCCAAACTTGGTTGTATACATGGAATCCATTTCGGACTTTATGGCATTTTACCATAAAAGAAGTCGATACCTTGTATCACTTCCTCATACGTAGTCAGTTTGTCTTCCTCAATAAGATTAACATCTTCATGAGGTGAGATCAGAAACCCATACCTCCCAAGTTATTTTCTGACTCTTCCGATCTACGCGGTTCTTTTATATTCGAAGATTATTGGTACAGTTTTTTCCCTGATGAATTGTTGGTGTTCCATGAGGACTCGGAGCCTGGATTAGTATTACTCCGATTTTCATCGAGTTTTACTTTCCTCCCACTTACCACTGCATATAGGAATTCCTCTTAGGAAAATCGCATGGAGAGCAACAATTGAATTGTTCTCTTGTGAGTTGTATAAGTACTATACTTGGTTTCCCTAGGACAACCTACAAATAGGCACTTATCTGATTTGGGTTCTAATTGGTGCCATCCAAATGTATGCCCAGTATTCCCAAATCTTCAGGAATGTGAAACCCGATTTCTTTCCTGTTCATATCTAATATGAAGTCTGTCTAATAGATTTTCATGGAACCTTATTCAAAATAAGTATTGCACTATTTAATGTGTATCCCTAGAAGGAAATTGGTAGCTCAGAGCGACTCATCATTAACATTACTATGTCCGACAAAGTTCAGTTTCTCAGTTCAGACACACTGTCAAATTGAGGTGTTCCGGGAGGAGTCCACTGTGAAAGAATACCATACTCTTTCAAGTAATCTTGAAACTTATATGTTCAAGTATTTTTCACTATGGTCCAACTGCAATAGTTTTAATACTTTTACCGGTTTATTTTCTTACTTCGTGTCGAAACTCTTTGAATTACTCAAAAGTTTCTAACTTATGTTTCATAAGATACACATAACCGTAACGCGATGCCATATCCGTAAAGGTTACGAAGTATTCATATCCACTTCTAGCCTATCTAGATATGGGCCCACTTACGTCACTATAAACGAGGGCTAACAGATCGGTGGCACTTGCACTTTTACCAAGTAAAAGGTGTTTTAGGCACTTTCCTAACAAACTAGAATCGTAGACATCATTTGAATTAGAATCAAATCCATTCTAGTACCCACTCTTCGAAAATGTGGATATACGAGTCTTGTTAATGTGTCCCGGACAATAATGCCACAAATAAGTCTCATCTGATTAATTCAGTTTGAGCTATTTGTTTGTCATGTTATATATATGAGATTAATTATATTCTAAATATAAATATTGTTATTCACATCTAATGTGTTTATCTCAATATCATCTTTATAAATAAAACATTTAGTGTTCTAAAATATAAAGGTATACCCGCAACGGGTTATACTTGATATAGAGATAATGTTTCTAGTCAAACTAGGTACATTATAACAGTTTCCTAATTTAAGTATATGCCCAAAGGGCAGTTCCAAAACTTAGGTTTCTATGGTTAAAACAGTGACTCCCATCCCGTTTCCAACTCATAGGTCGATCTCAACTGAAGCCAGTCTATTGCTAATCAGCAGATCCCGCACATCAGTACATATGCTTATGTACCACATCCAGTATCTAAAATCCAATTTTGAAACTAGTGGTGAATATGTTTTTGACAAACATACTTGAAGCCGAAGCCTTGCCCCGCCTTCACTTCCTTCATGTCTGTCTTGTTCATACAGCAGTCACGCTTCCAGTGACCCCGTTTTCCACAGTTTAGGCAGACATCTTGGGATATGTCTTTTGTCTTCCTAGAAGATTGTGACGATTTTGCCTTTGCCCATTATAAAAGCTCTGGCTCTGCCTCCTTGTGTTGGGTTTCTACTATAGTCCCAAGATCAATTCAAGCATAGAAACATGTGTGAATACTCAAAGAAGAATGGCGGAAACATACTCACTTTGATCGGTTTTGGATACGATGCACACAAGCCCTTTGTTGCTCCCTTGAAGTTCTCGGCATTGGGCTCCAATATGTGCTCCAAATTTTCTGTCATGCCCTCCATTGATGCTCCAAGCTCCAAGCTTTGCAAATGGTGATTCCATGCCCATGGGAGGGTTCCCTATCACCTTAGGATGACTCTTCATGTGCTAGCATTGGAAAATTTGCCACAAATTTTCCATTCCCTCTTTGTTATTTTTGGCCTTGCCAAGAAAGAAATAAAATGGCCCTTGGCCGATCTTGTGAGAGAGAGAGAGGAGAGTGTGTGTTGTGTATTTGGTTTTCAAAAAACCTAATATCCAAAAAAATCTAAAGTCAAAAGTCTTTTAGGTATTTGCTTTCCAAAAGCAAATTGGAGGGAAAAGAGTAATAATTACTCTCAACCACTTTCATCCACCAAAAGGTGACAACCATCACATCACTCAAAGTGATGTGACTTTATATCACTTGAATGACTAAAGATTTGACGCTTGATATGACTTGTGTGCCGCACTTGAATTCGAAATGCGAGTGGCCCTGTAAACCACTAATCGGGCTCGGGTTCGCTAATTCCGAATTAACGAATTTTCCGTTGCGACGTAATTAAATCAAATTTAATTAAATAATTATGCCTAGAAAAATTACTATTCACATCGCTAACGAATTAATTCTAAATTAACTCGTTCGCCCGAATTAAAATCTAATTTTAATTCCGCGTCGAAATCCAATTTCTTATAATATATCGAATATAATATTTTATCGATTAATTCCAAATTAATCTTTCTCTCTCTTATAAATAACATTTTATCCCAGATAAAATATCTCCGTAATTAATCCCAGATTAATTTTCTCTCTCTTATTATTAATCCCAGATTAATAAAGTGCGATTCATACGTCATCGGTGAATCTTCGGGAAGCGACCCATGAGATCCCCGGATATGTTGGCAGTAAATCCGGTCGTCGGACTATCCGAAACACGTACGTACCTAGTACTACGCTTTTACCGATTTACAAGACATGGTTGGCTTCTAGCAATGCACCATGCCTACCCAATTCTCCAGAAATATTCGTAAAGGAATATGTGATCTATATCAGGCGTAGTATGCGTAGTATTGCGTATTTCGATCCAGCATCGGATGTCACGTGCAAGGTCTGGGGCTGGAATTGTGTCTGCCTCGTACGAAGCACATATCGGATCTCTGGTAACTAGTCTCTATAATCGAATAAACATGACCTAGTCATAATATCCCTATAGCTGCAGCATAAAAGAGAACCAGTTCCGTATCCTACGTGATCATCATCTTCACTATGACTGGAGTGATACTTTCGTCTTGACATCACACCTAATACACTACGATTCTCAATATACCCGGAAGAGGCGTACACAGAACCTGTTAAAGCCCTGGACGACCAAAACCAAATTATATTGATTGTCGTAAGTATTAGCGGTGCAAGTCTCGGGTTAAGACCAAATACACCTACCCTGATTCGGACTTCCATAGACACATAGTCATACTACCAATGGAATTTCGAGGGGTCTATCCAGAGCGAAGCTGTTCCCGTACCATCGGTAAACACAACCTCCTATTACACTTGCATGAGTATCATATACCCAAATATATGAGAACTGTGTCGTTATGCTCCCCCAACGTGCACAAGTGTAATACTAGTCTTTTACGCATTATCGATGTCCAATCTCGATAATACTCCGACTATGGATATTTAATGATTAAACCTTCGTGGATTGATATTGTCTCATATTATCTTAATTCGGAACTAATCATATGGACCTTTTATCATTTATACATCTAGGTAATCCAATTACAAATGATAAAAGGGCAATTTCCTTTGTCACATAGTTAATTTGTACAACAACACCATGATCTGTACAAATAGTGATGCTATGGGTCATAATTGTCCAACAATCTCCCACTTGGCCTATAGCCAATCACTCAAGTGTCCTACACCCGAACTATGTACGGTTCGCTCAAACTTCTGCTGAGAAAATGCTTTCGTCAGCGGATTTGCAGTGTTATCATCTGATGCGATTTATTCGATCATCACATCGCCACAATATAGGTCAAACCCAAATACCAAGGCCCAATTAAGGAATCACCTTATTTGCCATAAAATCAATTTTGGCCCATTAGGCCCATATATTATATTTGGATTTAATGGAATGGTTTTTAGGCCCAATTTGGATCCAATCCAATTGTCCTAAACCAACTTGGCCCCCAACCAAGCCCATTAGGCCCAATACAATAATTTTAGCCCAATTCCAAATTAAGCCTAACTATTAAATTTTAATATTCCAAAAATCACAATTTAATTAATTAAAGTGTATTGCACTAATTAATTATTTAAATTAACATTTCCAATACATCAATTAATTAATATCATGCATTATTATATTCAACACATGTCCAACATTATTGAAACAAATCAACTCATTTTCATGCTTTAATGGTCACGGCAATTAGGGTTTTTTCATTAATTTTGATTTCAATCCAATTAAATCACAAATCAATTTATCCATGCATTTAAACACATCCAATGATTTAAAAAAAACAAAAAATCACCATGACCTAGGGGGTTCTACCACATTCGGCCAAGCTAATGTTTTGGGGGGAAAATTAATCCAATAAATCTTCATCAAATTGATCATGCATAACTCTAAGTTAACATTATCTAAGCATACTCAAACAAACAATTTGATCAAATCATGCTCAAATCAAAAATACCAAAATTTTAGATTAAGAACCCTAATTTCATTCATGCTCAAAATGGTCTCTGATACCATTGTTGGGTTTCTAAGGTCAACCCAAGATCATTTCAAGCATAAAATAATCTGAATACGGAAAGAAGTATAGTGGAAATATACTTACTTTGATCGGTTATAGGATGTGTAGTAAACAAAATTTTTGCTCTCTTTCAAGTTGTTCCAAGCTCCTCCAAAGTTGTGTATCAAGCTCCAAGCTTTATCTTTGATTCCAAGCTCAATGGGAAAAGTTTCCCTAACACCTTAGTATGATTCCTTGAGTGTGCTAGCACTTGAAAAAATTGTAACAATTCTTCCTTGTGTTCTTGGTAGTATTCGGCCAAGCCAAATACTATGAGAGGGAGAGGAAATTTTCGATGATGAGAGAGAGAGGAGAATGAAATTGTGTTGACTTGTTTTTTATTTCTAAAATCTAAAAACCATATACCAAAATCAAGTTTAGGTAAATGTCTTTCATCTCTCCAACTTGTGTGTTAAACAAGTTATCAACCACCCACCAAATTCCATCAACAAAAAGTTGATTAAAGTGACTAGGTGATGTGACTTGTGATGTGACTTGTGGGCCCCACTTGATTCAAAATCCGAGTGGACCCGCAAACACATTTCGGGCTCGAGTTCGTTAATTCCGAATTAACGAATTTTCCGTTGTGACGTAATTAAATAATTATGCCTAGCAAAATTACTATTAAAGTCGCTCGCGAATTAATTCTAAATTAATTCGTTCGCCCGAATTAAAATCTAAATTTAATTCCGTTATGAATTCTAATTTCATTTAATATATAGAATATATTATTTTAATCAATTAATTCCGAATTAATCGTTCTCTCTCTTCTAATTAATCCCAGATTAATTATATTCGAGTCATACATCATCGGAGAATCTTCGGGAAGCGACCCATGACATCTCTGGTTATGTTGGCAGTAAATCTGATCATCGGATTATCCTAACATGTGCGTACCCGGTACCACGTTCTTACCGATTTACAAGAAATGGTTGGCTTCTAGCAAAGCGTCGTGCCTACCCAATTCTCCAGAAAATTCTTTAAGGAATATATAATCTATAACAGACGTAGTATATGTAGTATTGCGTATTGCGATCCAGTATCGATATCACATGCTAGGCCCAGGGCTGGAATTGTGTCTGCCCCGTACGAAGCATATATCAGATCTCTGGTAACTAGTCTTTATAATCGGATAATCATGACCTAGTCATATTATCCCGATGATTACAGTACTAAAGAGTACTAGTTCCGTATCCTACGTGATCATCATCTCCATATGACTGGAGTGATACTTCCATCTTAACATCACACCCAAACACTACGATTCTCAGTATACCCAGAAGAGGCGTACACAGAACCTGTTAAAGCCCCGGACGACCAAAACCAAAGTATATTGATTGTCGCAAGTATTAGCGATGCAAGTCTCAGGTTAAGACCAAATACACCTACCCTAATTCGGATTCCCATAGACACATAGTCATACTACCAATGGGATTCCGAGGGGTCAATCTAGAGCGAAACAGTTTACGTACCATCGGTAAACAGAACCTCTTATTACACTTGCATGAGTATCCAATACCCAAATATATGAGAACTATGCCATTACGCTTCCATAACACGCACAAGTGTAATACTAGCATATTCCGTATTATCGATGTCCAGTCTCGATAATACTACGACTAGGGATATTTAATGATTAAACCTTACGTGGATTAATATTGTCTCATATCTTATTAATCTGGTAATAATCATATGGACTTTTATCATTTATATATCCCGGTAATCCAATTACAAATGCTAAAAGAGCAATTTTCTTTGCCACATAGTTTATTTGTATAACAACACCATGTTCTGTACAAATAGTGATGTTATGGGTCATAATTGTCCAACACGCACTACACCCCTGACAAGGTCCGACCTTAAACCCGTTTGGGTTTGGAATAGTCCCTTACTGATGCAAGTATAATATCCTGACTCAAAAGAGGATCCAAATGTCTTATAATGCAATCACACACATGAGCAGTATATATCACACACAGTGTCGTAATTTAGAGAATTACGAGATGTCCGGAAATTATCAAAGAAATAATAAAATGCGGATTTGAAGCTAGGCCAGACAAAAGTTTTTACAGAATATATATTGTTATGTCCAGCCGGACATACTGGATGTCTGGCCGATTTACTACGTAAACTAGAAAGATTAGAAACGTAGAATAATATCAATGAAAAGCCATAACAATACAAGAATCAATAGTAAAACATTAAATAAACAGACAAGATGATAAATATAGATGCAAAACCTAGCACGTCCGTCTCCGTGTGCTACGTGGAGTTGTATCTCGAGGCACACCAATTTTCTATATGACCAAATGTATGTCTGACTAGATATAGTGGATGTCTGGTCGTATATACAACATCAATAAATTGGAAAAATAAGATGCAGAATTAAGGTTTTAAGGCCCTCAGGTCGTACCTCAAGTGTTTCTCAGCTCCAAGAATACCTCTGAAAGCTTTAGGGTTGCTGCTGGATCTCTTGCTAGAGTAAAAGGATTGTTATTGTGTTTGGTATTTTCTCATTCTGAAAAACAGCATCCCTTTTTCGTGTGTCTTGATCCTCTTTTTATAGTATTTATGGGTTAGTTAATAAGAAAAAGATCCCTCTATTCAGGAAATCGGTTAAGAATGAAAGTAATTTTTTAATGAAATTGGCTAAGAAAGAAAGGAACCGAATCCTTCCGTAAAACTGGAAACTTGAAGAAAGTCTGATCAGACTTGGAGTATGTCTGGTCGGACATGGCGGTCATATGTCCAGCCAGACATAGATGATGTTTGGCCAGAACTCTGGCCGTTATTTCGAATTTTCTAGGGTTTCTTTCCTTCATGCATTAAACCTTACAATTTTCCCAAACCTTTCAGGTGTATTCCCATAAGAGACTCATCATCGGGCTATATGTAAAAATACAGTTTCTACAACGACCTAAAATTAACATGTCATAAACAATTATGCCATAAAGTAAAAGAGTCAAGCATATAAACATAAACATATGTATTATTATTATTATTATTATTATTATTATTATTATTATTATTATTATTATTATTATTATTATTATTATTATTATTATTATTAATCAAAGCATTACAGATACTGAGTTTAAACATCCCCTTATAAGAGTACTATTTTCCCAACAAATACTCCATTCTTAGACAATATTAACTTGTCTGAATCTAAGATAGCTTTTATATCCCTTTTACATAACAAATTTACAGACACAAGATTCTTCCTAATTTTTAGAACTTGTAACACATTCACCAGAATTAGTTTCTTGCCAGAGGTAAATTGAAGTTTTACACTTCAACTTTCAAAGACCTTGGCAGAATTATCATTCCCCATTAAAATCTTGTGTTCCTCATTTGAATCTTCATATTGTTTGAATTAGGGTCTATCAATGTATACATGTACGGTGGCTCCCGAATCAAACCACCAATATTTTGGGATTGTTGTTGCTTCCATATGTAATTCTATAACTATGAAAATGTACAAATCTGTCACCATTACCATTATTTCAGAGGTTTCATTCTTAAAAACATTTGTTGTGTTATTTGTTATCTTCTACTTCTTCCAAAGTCTATAATCATGGTTGAAATGACCTTTCTTTCCGCATTGATAACAAGCTTTATTCTTCTATACATTGTTGACATTCTCAATTTCCAAGGCTTTCTTTTTACTCTTGTTTCCATCAAAATGAACAAAATTCACTTTGGACTCTGGTTCAGTAACCAATTTCATTTATCGCACAGTGGTTTCCTTGTCAATCCCTATGTGCTTTGTGAGTTGATCCATTATGATTTTTTTTTGAAGTGTGGAGAAGTTTCTTTCTATAATTGTTCCAAGTTGAAGGAAATTTTGCTATGATTGCCCTCACTTACATTGCCTCAGAAACATCCACCTTCAATTTGGAAAGAGAACTTGTAATTCATGGACTTGATCCAATATAGATTTTCTGTTAACCATTGCATATTTGAAGTAATGAAAAATTAGAAACTTATATGCACTTTGTTTCTCTATGTTGTATATTTTTCTCAAGAGCGCTCCAAATTTCTTTTGGTGGAGACATCGAAGTAAATAGATCATAGAGACGGTTTGACAGTGAGTTGATAATATATTCTCTACAAAGCACTTCATCCTCTTACCTCTTTAGTTTTGCTGTTATAATTTCAATGGAATCGTCAGGTTTTGATGCGGGCAGATCTGGTAAACCCGAATCCAATATGTATGCAATCTTCAATGTGGTAAGAAAAGAAACATCATTATGTCCTTCCAGTGAGTGAAGTTTGTTGCCATCAAATCGATTCAGGTGAACAATTTCTTGATTCATCATCTTCACTATAGAATTCAAACTAGACTCCATTGAAATATTGCTCTAAATTATTGGGAAGGTAGTGAGGAATATAGTTTTTGAGGCGTTTAAGACACTTTCTTATAGCAATATTTACCCCCGATATATGTTGTAATGGTTGCAGGACAAATACACTCTAAGATACAATAAAAATTTAAAGATACAACACAACACTTTTTAGATCTCTACTTGAGAACTCTTTATATGAAAATGTTATATTTAATGAATCATTTTCGTGCTCTATTTATTGGCAACCAAGATTTACCTCTGTAATTACTCCCAAAAAGTACTTGCGGCTATCACAATATAGTTGGGGTGTCGATTCCTCAGAGAGATGGTTACAAAGAACTGATTTACTCAAACAAAATGTTAGCAGTAACTTAATGAAAAGAAAGATTGAATCAATAGTATAAGATAAAAACTATGGAAAATATATTGAAGAGTATCAGTAGAGATAAACAGCAAAGCGTCAGGAATTCATGTTGTATCAACTCCCTATATTCAGTTATTGATTCCTTTTTATTACACAATTGAAGGTTTCAAATCACAAACCAACAATCGGAAGATATTCAATTCTAAACAAGTCAAATTCTATGGTAATTGATGAATTATTTTCTCTATGTTAACAGCACACAAAGTCATCGTTACGAGCCATATAACGTCGACAATATACCCTCAGGCAATACTGCAGCAGAAAACCAACACATAAAATAACATTACCAGTCACAACTGGGTTCGCAAATCATATATAGAAGAAGCATGACTGGATCTATATGGGAGTTGACAAAACACAGTTTCTGGATTCAGAAATCGTAAAATAATAAAGAATAACAACCATCAATTGTATTAAATGTTAAAAAGGTACTTTAGGAATCAACAACATAAATATAAGAAATCAAATACAAGAGTTCATCCTTAGCTTTGCCTAGGAGATTAGTTCTCCATCGAAGAAAGTGATGTAGCCTTGATAGATCAAAGAGACGTCATGATTTCCTTGAAGTTCTTCGTTCTCCTCTCTTGATTTTGTGTTTGTGGCTCTTTGTTGTGTGTTTCTCTTTTGTTTCTCTCCTCTTTTCTCCCCATCTAGGGTTTTGGACGAAGTTGGGTTTATATAGAGCGGCCCTGGAGGCCTGATTTGCGTAAAAATTCACTGAATACTAAACCCTGGAAAATGCATCTGTGTCGCGATGTGTGGCCTTTACGCATGGCCGATTTTTTGGTTTCTCTGATTCTGTGATTCAGCTCTTCCCGTGTGCTTCCGATACGACCGCAAGGTCCCGAAACATGTGTAATTGCTCCAATCTTCATGTTCAATTGCTCCCTAATAACAAAGCAAAAAATAAACTCTAATTAAGATCAATTACATGATAATTAAGCCGAGTTAGCGATGTTCAAAGTACAATTTCATGCACTTATCACTCCGAAAAACATTTTTTAGTCTTTTTGAACCAACGTCCTATGGCGCGCCAATGACAAACCATTGTCGAGACAATATGCACGAGCTTCATATTATCGCGACAATGATTACTCATTGGCACGAAAATATAACTCTGAGAGCTCTTTTGTATCAGTGTCTCATTATCTCGCCAATTAGTAATCATTATTGTGACAATATGAGTCAGAAAGTAACTTTATGTCTCTACCTCTCATTGTCGCGCCATTGATTACCATTGTGGTGAAAATGTAAGGCATAATGTCTTTTCGTTATAAAACACATGAAATAGGTTATTTTGGTTAACTTTGCCTTTGAATTTTGTTTTAATTACCCTATGGGGAGGCGTTGCCCCTTGACCCACCACGACCTTTCCAGGAATGTTAAACCCCGTGACCTGATCGGACAGGTCGATCCCCAATGCGTCAGCGTAGAATAATAACTGAACCAACATGTCATATCATATAACATCTTACATCGATATATTAACTATCTTTTGTTAATCTATACTAATATATCCAAATTCAACAATAATTCCTTCTACTGATCACAAACTGGTAGGTTGCATTTAGGACCAAATATAATACAGATGGGTCAGTGGCCAAATACAAAACAAGATTGGTTGCTAAAGGATTTCATCGAATAACTGGAATTTATTTTTATTAAACTTTCAACCCTATGGTCAGAATTTGTACTGTTAGAGTTGTTCTAAGTTTGGCAGTGATGAATGGTTCGAAAGTTAGGCAGATAGATGTTAATTATGCTTTCTTAAATGGAGACCTTCTTGAAGATGTTTACATGACACAACCTGAAGGATTTGAAGACATCACAAAGGTTGGTTATATATGAAAGTTATAGAAAGCATTATATGGTCTGAAGCAAGCTCTCAGAGCATGGTTTGATAAGCTAAAGGGTGCTTGTTGCAATAGAATTTCAAAAACTCTAAAGCATATGGTTCTCTATTTATCAAGAACGTAAAATATGCAGTTTTATAGCGTTAATTTATATATATGATATACTTGTCACTGATCCAAAATCCATTGCTCTAGAAGATTTCATTAATCAGCTCAACATTGTCTTTTCTCTCAATGACTTGGGATTGTTAGCTTACATCTTTGGCATAAAGGTAAGCTATACATAGGAGAGGATGCATCTATCTCAGGCCAAATATATCAAATATCTTCTCAAAAAAACCTCAATGATATAATGCAAAGGCCGTGACATACCATTGGGCACTTGTCTGAAACTACAATAGAATGTTAATAGATATCTTGGCTTATGATTTGAGGATTCATCAACTTACAAAAGCATTATGGGAGGAATTCAATATGTGACTCTCACTAGACCTGACATAGCCTTTTTTTGTACATAAGCTAAACCAATATTTAGGTCGCTCCTACTTTACAGCATTGGCTAGCTTACAAGAAGGCCTTGAGGTATTTGCAAGCAACTAAAACCTATGGTCTTCAACTGGTCAAACATGGAAAACTTGAACTTAAAAGTTATACAAATTCAAATTGGGCGTGTGATTTAGATGACAAAAGATTTATAGGTGCATACTGTATTTACCTTGGAAATAACTTAATATCTTAGTCATCTAAGAAACAACAAGTTGTGGTCAAATCAAGTACTGAAAGTGAATACAGGTCTCTTTCAAATGGTAGTGCAGAAATGGCATGGCTACAATCACTATTAACAAAGTTTGAATTCCTCTATATACCCACACCAATCCTTTTGTGTGATAATGACAGTGTTGTTGTCATTACTAAGAATCCAGTAAAACATTCCAAGGCTAAGCACATTGAACTTGATATGCATTTTTTCAGGGATTATGTGTTAAAAAAGGAACTATAAATTCAGTATATACACTCTGAAGAATATGTGGCATATGTTTTAACCAAGTCCTTCTCTTTCCCTCGATTCAATTACTTAAGATGCAAACTTAATGTCAGTCCTAGACCCTTAAGCTTGATGGGGATGTTAAGGAAGCTCATTACAGATCAGCTCACCATTAATCCATGACAACAAAGGAAGTTATAAAGCTTTTAGAGTTAGTTACGCAATTTGTTTAGCTTAGCCAATAGTAATCAGTATTACATAATTTGTTACAGATCTATAACTAGTATATGCTCTGATGGTTGTATAGTAAAAGTTAGTTAACACATAATTATCTGAGAAATAAAAGTTTCAGCTTTACAAATTTTCTCTGTAATTTTCTTAGTAAAGAAACAATTGTTTCTTCTTCAATACGTTTTGTTACTGATTGTTACCGACTCCAGCCTTTAACAGCTAAAAGGCGACCAAAGATAAATGTTGATGGACACCAACCGACAATTATTATCAGTTCAGTCAATAAATAAAAATTATTTTAAAAAATAATAAAATAAATATATCAAATTTTTCTAAGGCTGTTTTTCACGTTCAATATCTTATTTTCATGTTTAACACACAAAATTTCAAGTAATGCTATGAAGGACAATAGTATTGAAATTTTCATATTTAATGTCATATTTTCATATTTAATATCCACATTTTCTTGTTAATACTATACATAATAGTAAATTTATAATTTTCATGTTTAATGATCTAGTTTTGTTTTTACTATCACAATTTTCATGTTAAAAATATAAAGGGACAATAATTTTATAATTTTTATGTTTAATGCCCTAATTTCATGTTTAATAATAAAATTTTCATATTAATGCTATACAGGACAATAATTTTTTAATTTTCATATTTAATGTCTCGTTTCCATGTTTAATGCTCAAATTTTAAATTAATGCCAAAAACTTTCAAGTGAGCAATAATACATGCATATGAAATGTCAAAATCATGTTCACGTGTGAAAATACTTTTTATACTAGTCAATGCCCTATTTGTATGTTTAATGCACAAATTTCATATTAATGATCAATAATTTCAAGTTAATACCATATTTGCATATTATTGTCCGATTTTCATGTTTAATGCTTAAATTTTCATATTAATATTATAAATTTTCAAATGGCCAATATTTTTAAGTCAGATTAGTGTCAAAACTTTGTCTCTGGTGTAAAAGATAAAATTCATGTTCAATTCTCATATTTTCATGTTTAATGCTCAAAATTTCATAATACCAAATTTTCAAGTAATTATATTTTTTTTTCTTTTTTTAGTGAATTAAAAATTAAGATTTAATGTTAGCCATTGGTGATGAGAACCATCCTGGAACAAGTCAAGCAAACCCACACAAGACTGAAATCGTTCCTAAGAAAACCAAGACAGTTCTGTTGAAAACTCTAAACCTCTAAAGAACGAGCAACAGAAAACTAGAGTGATAATGAGGCGCCACAAAGGGTTAGCAGACCTTTGATAAGCCAAAACTAATGAGAATAAATTGAGGGTTTCTCAAAGTTCACGAATTTGATGTATTTTTATTAAAGATGAGTATTCCAAAACAGAATCAAAATTTAGCCTTTTATAAGGAGACTTCAACCAAAACCTTAACCCACAAATTACACAAAAAAAAAAAAAAAAAAACTACCCATACGCCAATAGGCGTGTATCCTAAAACTAACCTAAGATATCCCCACTTGCAAACCCATACACGTTTAACCTAATTCCCAAACATAAAATAATAAATCCTAAGTAATATACCCAAACATAAATAAAAGACCGAATTAAAGCAAATGTCAATCCCTAAATAAAATAATAATAATTAACAAATAACTATAATAAAATAGGCCTAAGTATCTTGTTGTTCCAATGCCTAAATAAGGTTCACCATCACGAGTTCATCCAGCTTCAAGCCCATACTCAATGTAGTAGAGGCTCTGGAATAGTCAGATATGGTCCTCTGTATGAATCCATACATTGCTTCATGAATCTTCTTAGCTCGAGACCTCATGAATGGACCTTCTGAGACATGCACGATGGTGGTCCATCTGTGTGCATCATGGGATGCATCTTGGGCCTCATCATTTCCCCTCTCTTCAAAAGGATTCAACCTCGAATCTACATCAAATAAAGATAGGTCGAAAACATTAAATGATGCATAAACATTATTCTCACCTGGAAAATCCACTTTTTAGGCATTGTCATTGATTTTCTCAAGAATCTGAAATGGGTCATCGCCTCTGGGTTACAGTTTGGACTGTTGTTGCTTTGGGAATCGCTTCTAGCGCATGTGCACCCAAACCCAATCGCCTGTTTCGAATGATACATGGTGTCTACCCTTGTTGGCATGCGAGGCATATTGTTCATTCTTCCTCTCAATGTGTTTTCGTGCTTTCTCATGTATGGACTTGACCAAATCGGCCTTGCGCTTACCATCCAGACTAATTATTTCATCAATGAGAAAAGGCAATAAATCTCGAGGTGTTAGTGGGTTAAAATCATACATAAATTCAAAAAGAGAGTAAGAAGTAGTGGAATGAATATTATGATTATATGCAAACTCAATGAAAGGTAAACATTCTTCCCATGACTTCAAATTCTTAGAAATAATAGTACGCAATAGCTGGGACAGGGTCCCGTTAACGACTTCGGTCTGACCGTCAGTCTGTGGGTGACAAGTGGTGGAATATAATAGTTTAGTTCCCAGCCTACCCCAAAAATTTTTCCAAAAGTGACTTAAAAACTTCGCGTCCATGTCCAATATTATACTTCGAGGCACGCCATGTAAACGAACAGCCTTGCGAACAAATAGATCAACAATATGTGTAGCATCATCTGATTTGTGACATACAATCATCTTGCTAAAATGATCAAAGAAAATAAAAATAGAGTCTCGTCTCTTCCTAGATCTAGGCAATCCTAACACAAAATCCATGGAAAAATCTACCCACTGTGCTTGGGGAACAAGTAACAGTGTATAAAGTCAATGTGTTTGAACTTTAGATTTTTCTCTCCTACAAGTAATACACCCATCACAAATGCGCTTGACATGCTTCTTCATTTTAGGCCAATAAAAATGCTCATGCAAGATATCCAATGTTTTTTAACACCAAAATGACCCATCAGACCTCTAATATGTGCTTCACGTACCAATAACTCACGCATAGAACAGCTAGGCACACACAATTTATTCTCTTTAAATAAAAAATCATATTGTCTATAAAATTTATCACATGCGCCTTTTTCACATGCATTGTAAATCAAAACAAAGTCATGATCGTTTGCATACAAGTCCTTGATAAATTCAAAACCAAGCAATTTAGAACTCAAGGATGTAAGTAAAGCATACATGTGTGACAATGCATCAGCAACCACATTCTCCTTACCTTGCTTATATTCAATGACATATGGAAAGGTCTTCACAAAATCCATTCATTTGGCATGCCTTTTGTTAAGCTTTCCTTGACCTTTGATATGCCGCAGCGACTCATGGTCAGTGTGAATCACGAACTACTTTGGCCAGAGATAATGATGTCAAGTCTCCAGAGCTCTGACTAGGGCATAAAACTCTTTGTCATAGGTCGGGTGCCATAGCGCCTCGTCATTTATCATTTAACTGAAGAAAGCTATAGGACGTCGATCCTGCATAAGAACTACTCCAATGCCAACACCTGAAGCATCACACTCAATCTCAAAATTTTGGTTAAAGTTAGCAAAGGCTAAAACAGAAGTAGAAAATAAACAATCTTTAAAGAGTTTAAAGGCACTCTCTTGTTCTTCCCCCAATGAAAACTCAAATTTTTCTTTATGACTTCAGTAAGTGGTGCTGCAATAGTGCTATAGTCTTTTACAAACCTCCTATATAAATTGGCTAGTCCATGGAAGCTCTTAACCTCAGTGATGCTTTTAGGTGTACTCATCGACCTTAATACCTTGAGCATTAATGAAATACACCAGGAATACCATTTTTTCCATGCAAAAATTACATTTTTTAAGATTAGCATACAATAATTCTTTTCTCAAAACATCAATCATAGATCACACATATCCTACATGCTCATCTAAATTATTGTTGTACACTAAAATATCATCAAAATATATGATGATAAATTTCCCCAAAAAAGCACGCAAAACATGATTAATTAGACTCATAAAAGTGTTGGGGGCATTTGTACGCCCGAATGGCATCACAAGCCACTAATATAGTCCATATTTTGTTTTAAAAGTAGTATTCCATTCATCCCATTCCCGTATCCTAATATGATGATACCCACTTTTAAGGTCATTTTAGAAAAAATACAAGACCCATATAATTCATCTAACATATCATCTAATCTAGGGATATGGTGGCGATACTTTACAGCAATATTGTTGACTGCTCGAAAATCCATGCACATTCTCCATGTACCATCTTTCTTTGGTACCAATAAGGCTGGATTCGTGCATGGACTCATGCTCTCCTGTACGTACCTTTTGCTCATCAATTCCTCTACTTGCCTTTGGAGCTCCTTAGTTTCCTCAGGATTACTTCGGTAGGCAGGTCGATTAGGAATGACCACCCCTGGGATGAATTCGAATTGATGTTCAATACCTCGAAGTGGTGGTAAACCATGAGGTATATCCTCTGCAAACGCATCATCATAATCCTGCAATAAATAAGTAAACACACTAGGCAAAACACTATTAGGGCTAGTTTCATCGAAATGAGAAGTGTTTCTCTATACAAAATGAGGATCATAACTTTGTTCTTGGCATACTCTCTCCTCACTTCCCCATCTTTAGCGAAGAAACTATTTTTCATTCTACCCCGCCTCTATTTATTTTGTTCATGCTCAGTATTTCTATCGCCTAAACCCTTGGAACTGTCAACCTCACCCCCTCGACTCACATTCTCGATCTCTCTCTTGGGTGTTTTCTCTGTGGAAGTCTGGAGCTTCATTTGGTCTTCAAAAACTTCCTATGGTGTTAACGGAACATGTGTAACTTTTCTTCTCTCTTTCTCAAAACAATATCTTTTCTGAAACCTATCATGCTTCACTCTCTTGTCAAACTGTCAAGGACGCCTTAGTAACAAATGCCCAGTTTGTATGGGGACTACATCACATAACACCTCATCCTTGTATTTGCCAATTGTAAAACTAACCCATACCTGTTATTGACTTTAACCTCACCATGGTTATTCAACCATGCAAACGATAAGCTTAGGATGTCTATGCAAAGTCAAACCCAACTTCTCAACAAGTATTGTGCTAGCCATATTAGTACAACTACCCTCATCGATAATCATGTTGCATACCTTGTTATGGACTAGACATCTAGTATGGAATATATTCTTTCGTTGTTGAGCCATATCATCCTCAACCTTGGCCTGTCGGAAAATTATGACCCATAGCATCATTATTTGTAAAAGACATTGTGTTTTTGTACAAATTAACTATGTGACAAAGGAAATTGCTATTTTATCATTTTGTAATTGGATTACTTGGATATATAAGTGATAAAGTCCATATGGTTAAACCATATTAATAAGATATGAGACAATATTAATCCACCAATGGTTTGATCATTAAATATCCCTAGTCGTAGTATTATCCAGACTGGACATCGATAATTCGGAATAGACTAGTATTACACTTGTGCGCTTTATGGAAGTTTAACGGCATAGTTCTCATATATTTAAGTATTGGATACTTATGCAAGTGTGATTAGAGGTTCTGTTAGTTGTTGGATCGGGAACAGCTTCACTCTGGATAGACCCTTCGGAATCCAATTGGTAGTATGAATATATGTCTATGGTAATCCGAATTAGGGTAGGTGTAAGTGGTCTTAACTTGAGACTTGCATCGCTAATACTTGCGACAATCAGTATACTTTGGTTTTGGTCGTCCGAAACTTTAATATATTGGATATATGTTTTGGACTTGGAGGTCCACCTACCGGATCTAGGAATGGATGGGATCCAATTGATCTTAGAAATCTACCTAGTTAAGTTTCATACAGCTTGTTGGCCAAAGTCAAGGTTGTGTGTTATTTAACGGGATCCTAGCCCACTAAGAAACTAGGTTTCCCAAGTACTCAACAGAGGGTTAGAGGCTCGCCGAAAAATAGTGGGAGGCCAGTATTAAATTTTCAATTTCTTTTAATACTCGCTAATACGTGCTCTTTTATTATTATATCACGTTATATATATATATTAGTTGGACTAATATCTTTTATTGATTTATTTGAACAGTTAGATTGTACAAGACAGTACTCCACTTGTAGTTGGTTATATAGTTGGACTATAGTAACCATTATATTTTGAGTGTACCTGATATCTTTGATTGGATAGTTGGACTATTGCAATTGAGATGGCTGGAAAGATCAGCGTTAGGGACATCATCATGGGTGAAAATGTCTTTAACGGCTCCAATTTTCTAGATTGGGAGATGAATCTCAGGATAGTCCTGGGAGCCGAGAAGTTTCTCTATGTTATAGACAGGCCTCTCGGGCCTGAGCCCAGACATGAGCGGGTAGTAGATCATGAGCTTTGGAAGACTCATCGAGATGATAACTTTACTGCTCAATCCGTCATGCTTACCGCAATGACTCCTCAGTTTCTTCGTCAGAACAAAGGATTGGATCCTTATAGTATGATTTTGAAATTGAAGGATCTTCACATATCTAACCTTAGATCTCAGAAGTACGAATTGCAAAAGAATCTCTTGCGCTCGCGTATGTCAGAGGGTACATCTGTCGAGAACTATGTGTTGCAGATGATTGCTAACATCGAACATCTAGGTCAGTTGGGCATAACCTTCAAGGCCGAGACTTCCATAGATTTGATCTTACAGCCTATGCCCGACTATTGGGGCAGGTTCGTCATGAACTATAACATGATGAATCAAGAAAACACCCTTGGAGAGTTGATGGCGATGCTGAAAGAGGCAGAGCCAGAACTTCTGAAGGGCAAGAAGCGCGAGGCGCATCTTACTTCGACATCCCAGAAGGCCAAGGCTTGGCCGAAGGCTTCTGGGGGTGTGAAGAAAAAGAAGAAAAAGGGCTAGGCCAAATCATCACAGTCTTCTGGGAAGACTAAAGACATATCTTAAGATGTCTGCCTACACTGTGGCAAACGGGGTCACTGGAAGCGTGACTTCCGTGAGTATAAGGCATACATGAAGGAAGTGAAGGCGGACAAGGCTCCGACTTCAGGTATGTTTGTTATAAATATGTCCACTACTGGTTTTAAAAATTAGATTTTTGATTTTGGATGTAGTACTCACATATGTACTGATGTGCAGGATCTGCTGATTAGAAGGAGACTGGCTTCAGTTGAGATCGACCTACGAGTTGGAAACGGGACGAGAGTCGTTGTTTTGGCCGTTGGGACCTATGTTTTGTATCTGCCCTTGGGGCATGTAATTACATAAGGTGATTATTATTTTGTACCTAGTTTGACTATGAATATCATCTTTGTATCTTGTTTAACCCGATACGAGTATACCTTTGTATTTCGGAACACTGGGTGTTTTGTATATAAAGATGATATTTTGAAATGTACAGCAGATGTTAATAATAGTCTTTATATTTTGAATATAAATGAATCTCAAACATATAACATGACAAACAAAAGGCTCAAATTAAGTAACACGGATGAAACTTATTTGTGGCTTTGTCGTCTAGGACACATTAACAAGACTCGTATATCCACACTTTCGAAGAGTGGATACTTGGACGGATTTGATCTTAATTTATATGACGTCTGCGAATCTTGTTTGTTAGGCAAAATGCCTAAAACACCTTTTTAGCGGTAAAGGTGTACGTGCCACCGAGCTGTTAGCCCTTATTCATAGTGAAGTATATGGGCCCATGTCTAGCTAGGCTAGAGGTGGATATGAATACTTCGTAATCTTACGGATGATGCATCGCGTTATGGTTATGTGTATCTTATGAGACACAGGTCGAAAACTTTTGAAAAATTCAAAGAGTTTCGACACAAAGTAGAAAACAGACAGGCAAAAGTATTAAAACATTATTGTCGAACCGTAGTGGAGAATACTTGAGAAATGAGTTTCTCAATTACTTGAAAGAATATGGTATTCTTTCACAGTGGACTCCTCCCGGAACACCTCAATTGAACAGTGTGTCCGAACGGAGAAACCGAACCTTGTTGGATATGATGAGGTCAATGATGAGTCGTATTGAGCTGCCAATTTCCTTCTGGGGATACGCATTGAACAGTGCAATACTTATTTTGAATAAGGTTTCGTCAAAATCTGTTAGACAGACTCCATATGAAATATGGACAGGAAAGAAACCGAGTTTCTCATTCCTGAATATTTGGGAATGCTGGGCATATGTTAAATGTTTAGATGGTACCAAACTAGAACCCAAATCGGATAAGTGCATATTTGTAGGTTATCATAAAGAAACCAAAGTATATTACTTCTACAACCCATAAGAGAACAAAATATTTGTTGCTCTTCATGCATTTTTCCTCAAAAAAGAAATTCATAGATGCAGTGATAAGTGGGAGGAAAGTAGAACTCGATGAAAATTGGAGTGATATTATTCCCGACACTGATCCCCTTACGGAACACAAACAATCCATCAGGTATGAGACTATTCCACAATCTTCTAATACATAAGAACCGGGTACGTCGGACAGAGTCAGAAAATAACTTGAGAGGTATGGGTTTCTGATCTCACCTCATATAGATATTAATCTTATTAAGGATAATGAGCCGGCTACATATGAGGAAGCGATACAAGGTATTGACTCCGCTTTATGGCAAAAGGTCATGAAGTTCGAAATGGATTCCATATATACCTACCAAGTTTGGACACTGGTTGATGCACCAGAAGGTGTTAAGCCTATTGGTTGTAAATGGGTCTTCAAGAGGAAAATAGATATGGATGGAAACATACCAATATACAAAGCTAGGCTTGTAGCGAAACAGTATCATCAATGACATGGTGTCGATTACGAAGAAACCTTTTACCTGTTGCCATGATTAAATCCATTCGAATAATGCTTGCTATTGTTGCATATTTCGATTATGAAATATGGAGATGGACGTCAAAACTGATTTCCTTAACGGAAACCTTTTGGAGGATGTTTATATGCAATAGCCTGACGATTTTGTCGTGCCAAAACATGCAAACAAGGTTTGCAAGTTAAATCGATCCATTTATGGATTGAAGCAAGCATCGCGTTCTTGGAACCAACGTTTTGATGAGATCATAAAAGAATATGGTTTCATTCAAAACGAAGATGATTCTTGTGTATATAAGAAGGTTAGTGGGAGCGTACTGACATTTGTTGTCCTATATGTTGATGATGTATTGCTTTAAGGCAATGACATTCCCATGCTACAATCGGTGAAAGATTGGATTTCATTAAAATTCTCCATGAAAGACCTGGGAGATACAGCCTTTATTCTGTGAATAGGAATCGACCGGGATAGATCCAGAAAGCTGTTAGGACTCTCCAAAAGCTCATACATTGATAAAATATTGAAGAGATTCAACATGGATCAGTCTAAGAGGGGGCTGCTTCCAGTGTCACATGGCATCTTTCTATCTAAGGACATGTGTCCTAAAACTCAAGATGAGAGAGATTCAATGAATTGGATCACGTTCGCTTCTGCATTCGGATCGATAATGTACGCCATGATATGTACGCGATCTGATGTCTCGTATGCTTTGAGCATGTGCAGTCACTATCAGGCCGATCCAGGTGATGGTCACTGGATTACTGTTAAAAACATCCTTAAGTATCTTAGACGAACTAAGGATGCTTTCTTAGTCTATGGAGATGGAGAACTTGAGGTGACTGGGTTCACCGATGCATGTTTCCAAACTGATAAAGACGACTGTAAGTCGCAATCGGGGTAGATATTTGTTTGAGCAACGGAACAGTGAGCTAGAAACCTTCCAAGCAATATATTGTTGTCGATTCAACAACAAAAGCGAAATATATTGCTGCAGCTGAGGCAGCAAAAGAAGCATTTTGGATCTATAAATTTCTAATTGGATTAGGAGTAGTTCTGTTAGCATCTGAGCTGGGCTACAGCACTGACTAAGGAACCACGGTCTCATCAATGATCCAAGTATGTACTTCGATGGTTTCATCTGATTCGTGAGATCATACATCGTGGCGATGTCAAGATCGAAAAGATCGTTACAGATGATAACCTTGCAGATACGTTGACGAAAGATATATCTCAGCAAGAGTTTGAGCGACCCATATATAGTTCAGGTGTTGGACACTTGAGTGATTTACTATAAGCCAAGTAGGAGATTGTTGGACAATTATGACCCATAGGATCACTATTTGTGAAAGACATTGTGTTTTTGTACAAATTAACTATGTGACAAAGGAAATTTCTATTTTATCATTTTGTAATTGGATTACTTGGATATATAAATGATAAAAGTCCATATGGTTAAACCGGATTAATAAGATATGAGATAGTATTAATCCACGAATGGTTTGATCATTAAATATCCCTAGTCGTAGTATTATCGAGACTGGACATCGATAATGAGGAATAGACTAGTATTACACTTGTGCGCTTTATGGAAGGTTAACGGCATAGTTATCATATATTTAAGTATTGGATACTTATGCAAGTGTGATAAGAGGTTCTGTTAGCCGTTGGACCAGGAACAGCTTCGCTCTGGATAGACCCCTCGGAATCCCATTGGTAGTATGACTATGTGTCTATGGGAATCCGAATTAGGGTAGGTGTATGTGGTCTTAACTTGAGAATTGCATCGCTAATACTTACGACAATCAGTATACTTTGATTTTGGTCGTCCGGAGCTTTAACAGGTCTTGTGTACGCCTCTTCTGGGTATACTGAGAATCGTAGTGTGTTGGGTGTGATGTCAAGATGGGATTATCACTTCAGTCATATGGAGATGATGATCACGCAGGATACAAAACTAGTACTCTTAAATGTTGCAGCTATCGGGATAGTATGACTAGGTCATGATTATCCGATTACAGAGACTAGTTGCTAGTGATCCGATATATGCTTCGTACGGGGCAGACACAATTCCAGCCCTAGGCCTAGCATGTGACATCTGATACTGGATCGTATTACGCATTACGTTTGTATACTACGCCGATACAGATTATATATTCTTCGTTGAATATTTCTGGAGAATTGAGTAGGCACGGTGCTTTGCTAGAAGCCAACAATTTTTTGTAAATCGGTGAGAACGTGGTATGGGGTACGCACGTGTCGGATGGTCCGACAACCAAATTTATTTCCAACATATCCAGGAATCTCTTGGGACGCTTCCCAAAGATTCACCAATGACATTTGACTCAAACAGAATTAGTCTGGGATTAATTATGAGAGAGAAAATTAATCTGGGATTAATTGTGGCAAGAATTAATCTGGGATTAATTCGTCTAGAAGAGAGAACGCGATTAATTTGGAATTAATCGATTAAATAAATTTAATAGTTAAATTGGATTTTTCTATTTAATTTATTTATTTGGGCTAAAATAATATATCAGATATATTAATTGAAATTGGATTTCAATACGAAATTAAAATTGGATTTTAATTCAAGCGAACGAATTAATTTGGAATTAATTCGTAAGCGACTATCCTAATAATTTTGCGAGGCATAATTATTTAATTAAATTGGATTTAATTATGTAGCGATGGGATATTCGTTTAATCGGATTAAATAAACCCGGGCCCAAAGCTAAGTTGTGTGTTGGAGATGTCAACTTAAATTTGGAATTTAAAAGTGGTGAGACCCACTTGACTTAAATCAATTTTTTGACATTTGATGGAAGTGGTTGGGCATAATAAATTGGATTCATTACTTCACACACCAACCAACTTTTGGAAAGTGAACCAATCATTATTCTCTCTTCCTATCCACCAAAGCTGTGAGCCTCTTTCTTATTGGAGAAAATTTTGTTTTTCAAAATTTGTTCAAGCTAGCACTTGGAGAGTTCAAACAAGGTGATAGGGAAACTAACCCAAGAGTTTATAACTTAACAAAGCTTGGAGCTTCTTCATCCATTCAAGAAATTTTGGAAATTTCTCAACTGATCAATGTAAGTTTTTCCGCAACTTTCACTTGATTATTCACACACAAATCATTGTTTAGAGACCTTGGGCATGTGTAGGACACTAACATAGCCTGGGTATTTAAAGCACGTCGGATCACAAGGGACTCCCCCTTTGCTGCATACTCAACCCCTTCTTCATCAGTGGCGACTTCCAACTCGGGTGTCTTCTTTGCAACATCTGAAATCACCTCACCATCACCTCCCATATACATGGTCCTTTTATTAGGACATTGTGAGGCTATATGACCACTCCTTAGACACTTGAAATATTTAAGGTCACGAATTCTATTTGGTGGTATGTCGATTTTTGGTTTAGGTTTGATAGTGAAATCTTCCCTTGGTTTTGGGGTCTCTAATCTAAACCTAGATGTGGTGCCATCCCTGTCATTATCCTCATATTTTGGCTTCCATGTATTATTTGGACCCGATTTGCTCCTTAATGCAGTTTTTCGCTTCAATTGGCGCTCTACTTTTATTGCCATGTGTACCATGTCCCCTAACTCCATATAATGTTTCAATTTCATAATATTTGCAATCTCTCTAGTCAGCCCACTTAGAAACCGTGCCATAGTGGCATCTCGGTCTTCCTTTACATTAGCTCGAATCATGGTAATTTCCATCTCTTTATGATAGTCTTCTACACTCCAAAACCCTTGTGATATATTTTGAAGTTTATGATACAAATCCCGGTAGTAGTGGCTAGGTAGAAACTGCTTCCTTATAACCATTTTCAATTCTGCCCATGTAGTGATCGGGCGCTCTCTATTCTCCTAATGATTGTCATCATTTGGTCCCACCAAACAAGTGCATAATTTGTAAATTCAATAATCACCAATTTCACCTTCTTAAGCTCTGAATAGTTATAGCAGTCAAAAATAAGCTCTAGCTTACGTTCCCACAGTAAGCTTCAAGATCACTCTTGCCTTAGAAAGAAGGAATAACCATCTTGATTTTACCCAAGTCACCGTCTTTCTCATCCTCATGACTTCTCTTGAACATCCTTTCATTCCTCCCTCTTCTAAGCCTAAATCCACTTGTATCCACCTCTGATACTCTGTCAAACTTCTCATCATAGTCAAATTCATTCTCGGCCTCTATCTCATCCATGGGTATAGTCTGTCGCCCACTAGGTCTAGAGGGTACATGCTCTGCCTCATTAGCTCTAGTTGGTCGTGGTGGCCTACTTCCATATGGGTTATTGTGTATCATCGCTTGCACTTCATCTCGAACATCTCTTATCAACTTTAATACTCGATCAAACTCTTGCTGAAGTGCTACCACAGTATTCAGCACATCTCTTAATTCAGGCACCTGTGGAGAATAGACATTTTGACTCGGAGCTACGCCTTCTCTGGACATGCTTAATATTATATATATATATATATATATATATATATATATATATATTCTTTTTTTTCTCTTTTTTTAATCCATGCAACTACAACAAACGCTAGTAATAAAAATAAATAAAACGATAAATCCTCATTGTTCTCTCGTGTTTGTCACTCAAATGGTTTTTACCCGAAGTTAAGCTCACCCACACTTGACTTTTACCTCTCTTGCCCTCAGATGAGTTCTCAAAGGATTTGAGCCTAGTATGGTCGAAACCCTTAATATTGTCTCAAATAATATTGTTCAGCTTAATCGAAAGTACAACAGATAAGTAGACACAAGGTGAACCTTTTTCAGGCTGTGGAGCAACAAGATACTTAGGCCAATTTTATTATAATTATTTGTTAATTATTATTATTTTATTTAGGGCTTGACATTTGTTTTAATTCGGCCCTTTATTTATATTTGGGTGTATTACTTAGGATTTATTATTTTATGTTTGGGAATTAGATTAAGCGTGCATGAGTTTGCACGCGGGGATAGCTTAGGTTAGTTTTAGGATACATGTATGTTGGCATATGAATAGTTTTGTCTTTTTGTAATTTTTGGGTTAGGGTTTTGGTTGAAGCCTCCTTATAAAAGGCAAACTTTTGGTTCTGTTTTGGATAACTCTTCTTTAATAAAAATACATCAAATTCTTGAACTTTAAGAAACCCTCAATTTTTTCTCATTGGTTTTGGCTTATCAAAGGTCTGCTAACCCTTTGTGGCACCCCATTAGCACTCTAGGTTTTTGCTGCTTGTTCTTCAGAGGTTTAGAGTTTTCAATCGAATTGTCTTGGCTTTCTTGGGAATGATTTCAGTCTTGTGTAGGTTTGCTTGGCTTGTTCCAGGTAGATTCTCATCAATTGGTTTCTCATCCAAGGGTAGTGGCTAGTGCTGGTATTTAGCCTTACCTTAGATCTTTTCATGTCATTGTATTCTATCAAAATTATTATTTCATTAAGTCGGTAAAATTTAAATCTATGTGATTTCAATACATATCAATTTAAATCTTCTCTTACTTGATTGACATATAACATCATCAGCTGCTCTCTTTTTCACACGGAAACTTAAAACATCTACATTAGAAAAATCCAAATCATCTTAATTGTGTTTCTCTCATTTTCTCCCCAAGCAGTGTTACACTTAATTTCTTTATTTTTTTAAATTTTATCTCTCCTACTCTACCCCGCACATTTATCAAAACATTCTCATATCAGATATCCTGATATTTGAAGAAAAATTTATATGGGACCGGCATACCAATTCAACCTGCTTAACTGGTATGCCAGCCCATCCACTCTCTGCCAGAGTGAGTCTAAAGATGCACCCTAAATTTCAATAAAATGACATATACATACTCCTAAGTTTCATATAAAGTGAAGATACACTCATAAAATTGCATAAAAATGACTTTTTTTTAAATTGAGAGAAGTGAGATGAGAATTATAAATATTTTAATTTGACAATATAATTTATGCTGTTAGTTTTTTGGATTTTAATTACTAAATGAAACTTTGAGGGTGTAATTATTCTTCTGACAAAACTTTAGAGGTGTATGTCATTTTACCTAGACCCGGCCACGGTTCCGGTTCGGAACCGGAACCGAACTGGTTGGAACCGGAAGGTTCCGTTCCAACCGATTCCGATTCCGGAACCGTGGCAGACCGGTTCGGTTGGGGTTCGACCACAACTCGAACTTGTCCGAACCGGTGGAACCGTAAGGTTCCACCAGTTTCCGGTTGGAACCGTAGGGTTCTAACATGAACCCTAACCCCAACGGCTAGTAGCCGTTGGCTCCCTGCCCTCAAAATAAAAAAAAAATATGCCTAATTTAAGGCATAAAAAAAAATTATAAATTATAAATTCCTAATATATCCCTAATAATGGTAATAAAACGGTTATATTAGGGGCATTTTTTGTATCAAACAAATTCTAAAACTCTATAAATATGATTCATTTTTCATTATTTCAACACATCAAATTCTCAACTCTCTCAATTCATACAATTCTCTTATTCTCAATCTCAATTCAATTAGTTTTTATCATTCGCAATTAGTCAAATTTTTTATTTTTCTTACTTATTTCTTAAACGAAAAATGGCAAGCTCATCTGAGAACTTCATGTCAAATATGCCAACCCAAGAGAGCGACCCTAGTGTCGGTGCACAATCACGGAGAAGAAAGTTTAAGGCTCGTTTCTCGGATGTTTTCAGAATTCATTTTCATTTAGAAAAATTAAACGATGACAGTTCAAGAGCGATTTGCAACTATTGTGGGGTTACCTACAAATTTTCTGGTAGATACGGCAATATGATCAAGCACCTGGAAAGACATCATCCGGTTGAACTTGGAATTGATGCGACGCAAACTCAAATGGTCAGGTACGCATCATCTAGTAGAGGCACGAGTGCTGTAGATTTATTTAAATATTATGATGCAAAAAATATAGAAGAATTTATGAACATGCTGAAAGTAGCGATCCTAATGATATTGTTTTGTTAGAATCCATTACTGTTATGAAGGTAAAATAGTTGAATTTTTTAGAGACATTCATTTACTTTATCTTATTACTGTTGTTTTTTATCCTAGATTTAAATTAGAGATGTTGAATGGTGCTTTACAAGCTTACTATGGTTATTTAGGAATATTAGATGAAATTGATATTATAAGAATAATGATGAATTAAGAAATGATTTAATTGAGTTATTTAATGATTATATTGTAAGATATAACTTAGGAACATTAGGTGAATCTAGTAGTAGCGAACCAGTAATTCAAACAAGACTTAGCGCAGGGGATCGTTGGTTATTGCAATGAAATAAAAAAGCTAGGGATACGACAACTAATAACCCTGAATTAGATAATTATTTATCTATAAATTTCGAGTTTCCTACTGAAAGTTTAGTTAGTAAAAATTTTAAAATCCTTGACTGGTGGAACCGACATCAAAATATATATCATGTTTTATCAATTATTGCTAAAGAGATATTAGCAGCACTTATTTCCACCGTTGCGGTTGAGCAAGCCTTCAGCTTGGGAGGCAATATATTGGAAGCTAGACGGTCTTCATTACATCCAAGCACTCTAGAAGCAACAACATGTATGGATGATTGGACTCGAGCTGATCTGAGACAACAAGAAGATGCCCCCGATGATTTTGAAGATTTGTTCGATAATGCATCTGCAACAACAAGTGCAAGCGGAACCGAAGCTGAAGGATCAACTGATAATGATGATTGATAATTATAAAATTGTAAATTTACAAAGGGGAAATATCTTAAAATTATAATGGAACTACGTGAGCTTTGATTCCTCTCACCTATGGAGGATACGTAGGCAACTTAAATTTTTAAAACTTTAAGCTCAAGCTCTTCAATGCAATAATTTTGTTTATTTATTAAATTAATCTCATTTATTTTAATTTATTTTCGAATTTTTTTTTAAAAAAAAAAAGGGGTTCGAACCGAACCGGAACCGAACCGGTCGGTTCCGGTTCGCTTCAAGGTTCCGGTTCCACTTCAATGTGGAACCGGAATCGAAACCGAACAGAAATTAACCGATTCGATTCCGGTTCCACACTTGTGGAACCGGAAATCGGGCGGTTCGGTTCGGTTCGGTTCTGAACCGGAACCGAACCGCCGGGTCTAATTTTACCTAATTTTGGGATTCATATATCATTTTTTGAAAATAAATGAGTGTATTGTTTGTTAATTTTATGAAATTTTAAGGATGTATATACCATTTTCCCTAATTTAGAATAAAAAAACAACTTTCTCTACCAAATGAAATAGAGTGATTGGACTAGGGATGTCAGTGGGTAGGGTTTGGTGCGGGTTTGCCATTACCAAACCCGCACCCGCATTTATAAATAAATTACCAAACCCGCACCATACCCGCTGTGGATTTTAATTTTCATTACCAAACTCGCACCCGCACCCGCATATAAAAATAAATTACCAAACTCACATTGGTACCCAGCAGAGTTTTTGCGAGTTTTAAAAATTTTGAATTCTCTTATGCTCTTAATAATACAATCTTTTTAATTAAACATTGATATTTTTTCATAACAAAAAAAAAATGTATTCGACAGTTTACAAATTAGGACACATAAATAAAAAATTTAAAATATTTGTAACATAATGTCAAATTCATATTATCACAATTACATCAATGAATCATTAGCTGAATATTCTTCATTATATTAAATTCGTATAATCAAAATTATTGAACCATGGCCAAAATAATTCAAAATATTAAGAGAGAGCAATTCAAAAATTGCCAGGTAATGAGTCCTTTTATATGAAGGATTTTTTTGCTCTAAAGATGTAAAACAAAAAAAAAAAAAATAAGTTTGCGGGTAGTAGATACCCATATGGGTGGGCATCGGATCGGACCGAATCGGATCCGATTCTTTTATCCGATCGAACAGTGACAATTGGATTCGACGGATTTCGGATCGGATCGGATAAAATCCGATCCGATCGTTTTTTTTTTATTATATGCAAAACGACGTCGTTTTGCACTATCATAAACGACGTCGTTTTGCATAAGTTAGGGTTATTCATATGTTCAATTCGTATTTTCGTTCGTGTCTCTCACTCCAGTCACTCAAATCTCAGTGAATCAGTTCTTCAACTCATCATTTTCTTCAGTGAATCAGTTCTTCTTCTTCGCCGAATCAGTCAATCAGTCACTTCAATCTTCAGTTCATCGCCTTTCGCCGTCACCGACTCACCGTCGCCGATACTCACAACTTAGACAATAGTTCATCTTCAGTCTTCACTCCTCATCGTCGAATAAGCTATAAAGTAAGTTCCCTCACACTCACAGACCACTGATTGACTACATTTTCCATTTGGTTTGGTTCGTGTATTCTTAATTTAAAGTAAGTTCCCCCACGGCCTCACTTCCAGATTGACAGATTCTGGAGTTGATTGTGTATTTGTGTTGGTTCGTGCATTTTCCATTTGGTTTGGTTCGTGCATTTTCCATTTGGTTGGTTCGTGCTGTGCATTTGCCATTTGGTTTGCCAATTTGATGTTAAAAATGTCCAGTTGATTGTGTTAATCCTTTATAGAAATTGGTGACATGCAAACATAATCCCATGTTCGTTCATGTTCATTGGTGTTATCATCTTGGAGATCTAATACAAATTGACTTCATGTTTATGGCTAATTATTGAATTATTGATTGTGTTGTCACTTGCCAGAAGTAAAGATTGCTTCTTATCATAAAGTGCTTATAGATTTGTTATTGTTGTTGTCAGGCGAATCCTCTTCAGTTTCATTCCAACCATGTATGAATTTTATAGGACCTAATATATTGATTATTGAATAAGGAAATCTTCCATTTACTGTTTTGTTAATGTCCTTAATGTTTGATACTCACATACGCTATTATGATGCTGTTTATTGCTATTTTTAGGGTTATGTTACTACTTAGTACTTACTATTGTTCAAAACTGTAATGTTCACTTCTGTATTATCATTGTAGATGAGTGGGTTTGAAAGCTCACCCAACAGTAGTGGGTCGGAATCAGATTCATTTGATGTACAATTAACAGAAATAAGGAAACATAAGAGAAAATTTCCATCAACCTCCGAGAGAGAGAGACAGCCATTGTCAAAAAAACATGATTCATCGCCATCAATCACATCAGAAGCAACTAAAATAAGAAATAGAAGATCTGAAGTGTGGAAAGTTTTCTGCATGTGTGAAGATAACCCGAATAGGGCTGTATGTACATATTGTCAGAAGACTTATGCTTGTAGTGCGAAGGATCGGTCAACAACCAACTTGAAGAGGCATATGGAGACCTGCAAATCATACTTGGCTTATTGTGACGCACAAGGTGTTTTGGTTGGGGTTGGTGAAGAGGGAGGCACAAGTGGAAATCTCTCCGTGAGAGACGATCATTTCAATCAAGCAGCGTGTCGGAAAGCAGCTCTGAAGATGATCATTGTTGACGAGCTACCATTTAGCTTTATAGAGAAAGAGGGTTTTCGACACTTCTGTAGTGTTGCCGTCCCCCGTTTTGATGTCCCATCTCGTAGGACTATTACTAGAGATATCCTACAATTGTTTGCTGATGAAAAATTGATGTTGAAGAGTATTTTCTCTGCGGGTTATCAGCGAGTTAGTTTGACCACCGACATATGGACGTCAATTCAAAACATTAATTACATGGTTATCACTGGACATTTTATAGACAATGATTGGCAGTTGCATCGGCGAATCCTTAGCTTCTGTCCAATTAACAATCATAAAGGAGACACTATCGGAAGGTTAATAGAGTCTTGTTTACAGCACTGGGGTATTGAGAGAATTTTTACTGTAACTGTGGATAACGCCAGTGCCAATGCCGTAGCCATCCAACAGTTGGTTAGGAAGATGAAGACGTGGAGAGGAGATGCATTAGTTCTTAATGGAGAGTATGTGCATATGCGATGTTGTGCTCACATATTAAACTTAATTGTGTCTGATGGTTTGAAACAATTGGATGACAGCATTATAGCAATTCGAAATGTTGTTAAGTATGTGAGATCTTCTCCATCAAGATTGGATGCATTTAAATCGGCGGTAGCACGTGAGAGGATTGAAAGCAAGGAGCTTAGGTTTGGTCACAAGAAGTCTCATCAAAAGAGGAAAATGAATTGTTTTGTTAAGGCCAGTAGTAGTGCTCTTTTGGAGCTAGTTCCTGAAACCAAGAAGGAAACTCTTGAATTTGAGCTTCCCATGTATGACCCATCAAAGAGCTTTGTTGTAGACCTAGCAGTTGTAGGTGGTGGCCCAGCTGGGCTTGCTGTTGCTCAGCAAGTTTCTGAGGCAGGGCCTTCCGTTTGCTCGATTGATCCGTCTCCCATATTGATTTGGCCTAATAATTATGGCGTCTGGGTGGATGAATTTGAGGCCATGGATTTGCTTGATTGCCTTGATACTACATTACTACTTGGTCTGGTGCTGTTATGTACATTGATGATGGTTTGAAGAAGGATCTTGATAGACCTTATGGGAGAGTTAATAGGAAACAGCTTAAGTTTCACCAAGCTAAAGTCATCATTCATCAAGGTTATTCACGAAAAGTCCAAATCTTTGTTGATTTGCAATGATGGACTTACAATTCAGGGTGCCGTAATGGAGATAGAACAAGTAGATTATCTAAATAAGCTTGGTCCATCTGATACCCTATCATACTCTCCATGATATTCGTATGCAGTCTGCTTAAAAATGGCTGCAATCTCATAGAAATATTCGGATCGGATCGGTTCGATCCGATTCAAATTATTTCGGATCGAACCGATCCGAAATAATTCTAATCGGATCGAATTAATCCGAACCAAAATAGGATGAATTCGGATCGAATCGGTCCGATCCGAAATAATTTGAATCGAATCGAACTGATCCGATCCGAAAGCATCTCATTTCGGATCGAACCAACTCGATTCGAAATCTTTCGAATCGGATCGAGTTTGATAGGATAATCCGGTCCGATCGAATCAAACTTCTCATCACAAATCGGATCGGATCGGATTCGGATTCGATCCGATCCGAATCCGATAATGCCCACCCCTAGATACCCACAATGGGTATCCGTTGGTTTTGCTTAATTACTAAACCCGCACCAAACCCGCCACGGATTTTGTTTTAAATTACCAAACCCACTTAAGTATTTATCAAATTCTACCCATTACAAATAGTTTTTTGCGGGTTTGTGAGCGAATTATCATCCCTAGATTTTGGACTAACATACAGCTCAACCAGCCCCACACAAGTATTTAACATTTCTTGACATAATTTTTGGACCTTAGAAATTAAGTCAAAAGTTACAAAATACTTTCAAAGAAGCACTTCTTGATTTTGAGAACTCTACTCTTTTTAACACTAGAAATATGATAACTATAATATATAAAACGACCTTGCACTGCTTTTGAAGTTAATTGTATGCATTCTAACAACATAAATTTTCGACAATAGCAACAGTAAAAACTATGTAAGAAAATACACACTAAGTAAATTCATGGCCAGGACTATCGGCATGCATATCCATAGAATCGGAACTAGGAGAATTGGCATCCCTGTTTTGCTGGTGATGATGAGCAATGTTGGTGTCACTATTCCAAGGTCCGTTTCCAGGTGGCGTTTGGTAACCACCCTGTGTCAAGTGATAATGCTGGAGGCTCCGGCGAACAGGACTGGAGAGAGCATTTGAGAAGACCGAGTTCTTAACTTGATGATCCGGTTGTCCGGATCGAACTCCGGGTCCGACTGCTGCTGGTGCATGTAGAATAGAAGAAAATGGAAGTCCAGAGTTGTTTAATATGGCTTGAGATTGCTGGTGTTGAATCGGCAACCTAGGGGACATTGGCAGCTCGTCTGCCCCATGTTCGAGTTCATTCTGCATAAACACCAGGGGAAAAATAATTAATGGTGCCCAATAAGTAAGCGGCCATCAACCTATTATTAATCAACAAAGCACTAAAACAGATTATTCCCTACGAGATGCCATAATCTCATTTGAGATGTTGTGAAAAACACGAACTCGGGTCCAAATGCAATCACTTAAACAAATGAAATGATTCCTTTTATGTGGTGCCAGATGACTAGTTAAATTTCATTCCTAGATACCTAACAAATGCATTAAAAAAGCTTTAAATTACCATTATGGCATTATCAGTTCCAGGTTCTAAACATACACTAACAAAGAAAAGAAGCACCTAAGCATACAAGTACATTGACTTTTTATCACATACCTGCCTGTACTTGTGAGAACATGAAAAAAGCATTTCAAAACTTTTAAAAAAAATAAAAATAAAAATAAAAAGAAGCAAAAAAAAAAGAGAAAAAAATTATATACAACATTTGTCAAGCGTACTCATTGTGTGCAATCAAAACAACCTGCATAGACACCAAGCCAGCCACAGTCCCCAGGGCAAGCATAACATATTTCCTGAATAACAATATTGGCTTTACCTTCGAATTACTCACATTGTTCAAAACTAGAGTAACACATCATATCTAAATGAATTTCTTCCGACTTCACCTTCAACTTACATTTTCTTCGACCTCAATATGATGAACAGAGGAGAAAAACATAGTCAACTCAATCTTCAGAAAGGCTCCTTTTGCATATGATTTGCTCTATGCCTGATCCCATCATAGAATGGAATGCCTGATTCCCAATAACTTCTTTCATTAACATTTGCAAAATTCAGCATAAACACTCAAAATGTAACCTTAGACTTTAATAGCTCACTATTTCTAAAAACGGGTATAAGTTTCATCATAAAGCCTGCAAAGTAACAATTGATGCTCTTTCTCCAATTTTTCGCTAGTTCAGTATCTCCTTTTCTGGTTTGGCAAAACCAAATGTTACAGCAAAATAAGGATATATTCAATCTCTCAAAATACAGCATATCCTCGAAGATTCACACTAAATGGGACAAGAATAGCAACCTTGTTCACTTATCATCAGTTAAAGCGTAAAATACACAAAAGCATGTGTCAATGTCCACAATCATCTTCGGGTATAGTAAACTAGACCAACAATCTCAAAACTTCATTCAAAGTTTTGGCAAGTTTTTTTCCACGAGTAAAAACCAATACATAATATATAGTATGAGAACCTGTTATCAATCAGCAAAAAACTCAACACAATACTTAATACTACGTTCCCATTTTTCAAAATAAAAAATCAATCCAACTCATCATGCAGATGCAAGAAACGACCACTAGCTCCATTTTAACACAACAGACCATATAAGCAGCAGTTATGATTTCAAATAACCACGAAATCAGAGACACACCAAAACAACAAGAGCAAGAAATCACAACAGAATCAACTAAGAAACCTGCAAATAGGAAACTATATCAACTGTGGTCACTCTCGATCCCTCTTCTTGCTGCCTCAAAATCCATTGATAAAGTTTCTCCTACAATGTCACAAAAGCACCAACAGTTTAAGCTGACATACAAATAACTGACCCAAATAACAAAATAGTCCACAGCAAACAGCCACAGCTCAAATGATCGCATCCTATTGCCGGCAAATTGCAGGAAATAAAGATGAGACCTTGATTAGCATAAATCAAGATCATTTCCTCAAGTAACCACTTAATTAATATTATAAATTTATAACCACATAATTATATTACTTTTGTACCCAACAAAAACAAAAGCTTCAGTAAATCAAGCATATGGAAATTCCAAACTCGTAAAAAATCTGGACTTTCATCCAAATTTCATTTGTTTCCACACATTTTCTCATCAACCAAACAGCTTCAAGTTCGTACAATTAAAAAAAAAAATTGTTAACCCACATTTTTCTGACAATTTTCTGCCTTAAAATAAAAAGTATATATACACATCAAATAAAAACAGACATGAGAGAAGCTTCACCAGATAAAAAATTGAAAAATAAATAAATTTAATAAAATTATAAATAAATAAATAAGCGTACAAGCGCGTGACGTTCACCGGCTTGGAAGGAGAGGCGCTGGTGGTTCATAGCCTGTGAGTAGAGCTGAGAAAGAGAGTTGGCGGCGCTGCAGAAGGTGGTGTACATCGTACGGTCTACTTCGTCGAGTCGCGTGGCATCTGATTTTCTCTTTTTCGCCATTGGAGAAAATTTTTGACAAACTAAAAAATATACAAAGATAAAAAAGAGTGTGTTTTGTATTTTCCTAAATCTAACAATTATTTTTTTATAATAATAATAATTTATTATTATTGTTTTTGTTTTTTGTTTTTTGTTTTTTGTTTTTTTTTGAGTTCTATTTGATGTATGAATGAAAAACTGTCTAAAGGGAGAGAAACCGATGAGGCTTTTGGTTTTTTGGTTTTGGTTTTGTATTTTTTTTTTAAAGGAAAAGGTATGGAAAGTTGGTGGAAAAAAAAAATGGAAGCGAAACGAAGGGACAGAGAGAGACGAACGCTGCGGATTTTTGTTTATATTCTGCCACGTACACATACACGTGGATTATCTTCTTTGTAATTTTTTTTTAGAGGAATCTTCTTTGAAATTTTGTTCCGCTTATGTGACACCTCAGCCTTCTCTAGTACTGTATTAAAAATTTGTTGAGATTTTCTTTTAGCATTCACTCTCTTTCTCCGCCAACTTTGACCGCCTTTTATAGATGTTTTATCAAATTAGTTAGGGGTGAACACAATTTCGGGTCAAACCGCAAACCGCATCGAACCGCACCGCACCGAATCGAACCGTAAATTTCGGGTTGGTGTGCGGTTTTGACCCATGTCAAACCGCGAACCGCCCAAACCGCATATTTTGACTCGAACCGCGACCCGAACCGCCTAAACCGCCGACCCGCGTACAAATTAAATATTATTTTATATTTTTCTTCTTCTTTAACTATGAAAATTAAGATATTTAATGATCATATAACAATATGTAATGAATAAATGAAAATTATGTAATTTTTTCTTCAATTATATTGTGAAAAACACACAAAATTTTCTTAAAAAATTTATAATCCAAACCGCCGACCCGAACCGCCCAAACCGCTAAACCGCCAACCCGAACCGCCGCGGTTTTCCTTATCAAATTTGCGGTTTTGTTTTCTAATTTCCCAAACCGCCAACCCGCACGGTTTGAAGTAAAAAACGAAAAAACCGCCCCGAACCGCACCGGGAACACCCCTAAAATTAGTAATCTAAAAAATTTAATATATCAAAAAATTGATAAAATTGGCTGACGAAATAAATAATTTTATTTAATTAAAAATTATAAAAAAAATATTATTTTTTTATTTTTTATTTTAAAAATTAAAAAAATGAGTCGATATGATCCAATTCTACCGATTTTGACCATGTTTAATCAATTTTTTTACCGACTGATTTTTTGTATGTGACCGAACTTGACTCACGCTAGTTCCCAATTCAATCGGTTCTAAATTCGACCGATTCTCAATTCAACCTGTTGAACCGATCGATCCGATCCGATTTTGAAAACATGATCTTTTATTTACCTAATATAGTTTACGTTTCTATATGAATCTTTCTGTTTGAAGCATTAGTCTCATTTTTTTTCTTTTTTTTCTAGGCTGCCGTTGAAGTTAATTTTTCATGCCCTCATGGCATGCAAGAGCGTAAAATGGGTGTTGCGGTCGGTTAAGATTGTAGACTTTTGGAGGATGCAGGACCCCTCAATTTTTTTTTTCCAATAAAAGCGAAAGATTGCAATTGAAGTTGATCTATCAATGTTATATGATCGTGATATTATTTATCTAACACATAAGCGCACGTATCGGTCAAGTGATACGATGAATGAAAGTCGAATGTCGAACCCACAGGGACTTAAAAATTATCTTATTAATATCAAGACTAACCTACTTAACTTAAACTAAACTATTGAAAATAGAATTATATTTAGTCAAATTTATTAAAATTAAACAAATAATAAATAACAAACGTTAGAAAACCTTATAGATGGAAGAACCTAGAGTTGTAACTTCACCTAAACATGCACGCAATGAGTTGAGATATTTTTCATTCAATTTTGTTGTTGGTATTAATTATTAACCTAAAATACTAAATTATTCACAAGCATCTTTCGATGGTCAGGTGAAAATATTCAATTTAAACTAATTAACTATATGTCTATGTTAATTATTTCAAACCAAATTCATTAAGAACCAGATCTAATATTGACTATGCATGCCCTGAAGATATATTTCTATCCTGAAGGGAAATATATTCAATGAATAAATCACACGCTATTGTTCCCACAACTAACCCAAATTTCCTATGTTGAGTTCCTAAAGATTAACTAAGATTATTCTATTGTTGGCTAAACAAATAAAATAAGTATAAAAGAACAACGAATAATCAATAATCAATAACCAACCCAAAGAATAAAAATATGCAAATTAATTAATAAACATGCTTCAGATTCATTACAACCCTGAATTTAATGAATCAGCTACTTATAATATTCAATAAAAATAAGTTAATCATTATTAATACAAAATAATGGCTCATAAAAGATAAACAAGAGAAAAAATGAAGAAAGAACTCTCGTTTCAATATTCGACTTCAAACTTCAGTTGAAGAACTCGTCATTGCCTTGCTCTAGGCGTTTTTCTTGTTAGGATTGGTGCTCAGAGCGCCAATCCGGATCGTATTTATGTCTGATTCATGAATACGAGCAATACCTTTTTCCATAATATTACTTAATTATGGTGGCACCTCTTGTCTTTTATTATATATATTCGATCTAATTCATTAGATTGAAACTAAATCGTGTTTAGTGATATATACATATTAGACAAAAACCCGATAATATATAATGTAGTGTGCAATTACAATGTAGCTTGTAATTGTCATTGGGAAACGTCACTACTAAAAATTTATTATCAAATTAAGTTCATGGTCAAGATTTACTGACACGGGTCGGTTAGTAAAATCTGTTGAGACCAATACATATCGTATATCGGACTAGGTTCGATGGTTGATCCCAATGAACCATGAGTCTCGGGAGACTCATATAAACGTGTAGGTATTTATTTGATAAACACTGAACGACTCACTGAAGATTACCTAATAGATGGTATACCAACGTCAATAGGAATCTTCTTGGGTTGAGTATCATAGTGATTCTTTGACTTGAGATACCACTATGGATATATGAGTTATCCTCCACACTTAGATGAGAGTCACGTCACCGATCTATTTAGATCAGACCTCTGCCTGTTCGTTGGGTGTGGACTCATGCTCATGATATCCTCTATGTATCAAGATAAGATCTGCCAGTCATGTGTACAAGGCATATGTATTCATTATATGATTAGCAATCTGTTAAATCTATGGCCGTGGTATACTTCGGAAGTAAGTTCCGAGTGTTATTTTGAAGATTGCTAATAGATACGTCGACACGATTATTCCTATAGAGATTTGACGTTCATATTTATATCTCTGGGATAATCCGGATACCTGTGACGGAGGGATTATACGTATGCAATGACCTCGACCTGTATGATTCAGCGAGTTTATCCGTGGTCGTCATAATTTACGGGTAGGTGAATTATGGACACGAAATTGGATTTTGTGACGGATATGCCTGAATCTAGAGAGTCTTACTAATGAAATATACTTGTAGAGCACTAGGGCAAATGTTATGAATAATACTGATTATTTATAACTCGTTTAACGGTTAAACGGAAAATACATGCAATCGGGACCCAATCGTCATTTCCGAAATTAATGTGTATTTGTATTTAATTCTTGATTTTATTAAATACACATTAATTAAATATCAAATTGTGATATTTAACATATATGATTGATATATGTATTTTAATTATTTAATGTAAATATAATACATATATTTAATATATTTGTATTTAATTATTTAATTATATAAATATTATATTATTAAAATAATTCAAGTAACAAATATCTTAAGTCATGATTTGTTTTTTTATTGCTTGGAAATGGCATGTTTTTATTGGTAACACTTATAAAGGTGATGGTGATCATTTTAAACAAGTAACTTATCAAATGGAAATTGAAATGAAATTGAAAAATCTTGAATTTAAATTTCATGTCATTCACGCCCAAATGATGGAAGTATATAAGGATTTTTGTTTCATTTTCAATAATAACAACAAGTTACCAAATAAATTACAAAGGAAAGTTTGAGAGAAACTTGAAGAATAAAGGAAAAAAGCTTAAAGAAATTGGATTTTTGTAAGTATTTTCCAACTTTCTTCAACTAGAAAATTATTTCCATGTTTCTAAGCCTTAACATGTATTGCTTAGAATTTTCCCTACTCTTTAAGTATGTAATTAAATTAGTTTGAGACTTGTTGGAAGGTGTTTAGCATGTATGATTAATTAATAAGCTAATTAGGAGTAATTAAGCTTATTTAATTAATTGGTGAATTAAGTTGTCATTCTAGAGTTGCTTAGCCATTCATAAATAACCTAGAATTGTTCTTGAGTTGTTTCATGATGGTGAGACTTGATTGGTGTGGTATTGGATTGATTAAAGTGTTGAATTTTATCAATTTAGTGTAAATTATGCAATTGGAGTAATTTATGAAATTAGGGTTCTAAACCTAATCCAATTTTGGGGTTTTTCATATATATGATGTAATTTGATGTATATTTGATTTATATTAAATTTAGGATTGATTGGATTTGATCTTGATGTGTTTTGAACCAAAAAGAACAAAATTACAAATCTTGGAAAATATAGGGGCTGTTCGGCAATTTCAGAAAAATTTGGGATTTTTGTTGTAAATTATATTTTCATGTATTAGACATGTATAAATCATTTTGGGATTGATTTAGAATCACTTAAATATGTATTTGGCAATTTAAGGACCAAAATGATCAAAATGTAAAGTTTAGGGGTCTCACGGTAAATAATGATAAATCTGATTTTTCAGATAAAAATTCAGTTTTTATTTATTGAGTAATTAGAATAAATTGGTTTATTTTAATTGCCCAAGAAAAATATTTATCAGAAATTATTTCGGAGTGAAAATACGCGAAAACGGCAAAAAACGGCGTTACCGGGTAACGGTTGCCCAAACAGTGAACTGGGCACTGTTCGGGCAGTCCACGAACTGTCCAAATGTTTTTGGGGCTGACCTGGACAGTCCCCATGTGCATTGGTCGGTCGGTTCGGCCGGAAACGCGTTTTATGCTATTTTGCAGAAAAACATTTTCGCAAAAGTTTCGCGATGTTTCTGACTTATTTATGTTGTTATATGATATCGAATAAATATGTTTAGGTGAAATATGAATGAATTATCAATATTGGATATTGAATAATTTATTCATAAGTTTTAAAATTTTAAACTACGATTTCCCCCGAACCGCGCTCCTTCCGCTGCGCCTCCCTGATATGACCCCAACACTTCTATGCTCTGGGGGCTCCAAAATATTTTATGAGTCTTTTTGTTTTAGGTTTTAGCATAAGTTGTTGTTTATATAGGAGGTCATGAGGGCGTTTCCTTGTCAAAATCGAAACTAGGGTGAAACTGAGACCAATCAGTCGTTCCGCGATGCGCGTTTGTGCGTCGCGACTTTCTTCACCAACTTTGGCGCGTCGAGAAGCTAAAGGGGCAGCATCGCGACGCGCTGCATTAATCAACTCTATGGTAAAAATTTGCTCATGTGTGCATTTCTTTTAACTCTGGAACCCTGATTTGCTCAATATCTTGTCATTTTTATCTCTAATTAATTCCATTAAGTCGTGATATGATTTGAACTTGTAAAAATACACCCAAAACACATCAAATCACTTATAAACCCTGAGATCACCTAAAATATTAAGACAAAAGGGGCGAGAAAAAATTGGGATATTAACCGCTCATCACATCCTCAAACTTAATATTTTGCTAGTCCTCAAGCAAAATAAAATAAATATAAAACTAAAACAAATTAACCTAAGACACTTTCGTAGGTAGGGATGGCAAAATCTGGATCCAGATCCGGATCCGGCCACATTTTCACTGCCCCATGTCCTAACCCGGATCCGGACGTATTTTCAATGCCCCGGGCTGGGGTCCGGATCCAGGTCTACCCAGTCCGGATCCGAGTCTACCCGGTCCGGACCTAGGTATACACGGTCCAGATCCGGATACCTGTTTTTTATTTTTTTTTTATTTTATAATTGTAATATTTTATATTTATATTTGTATTTTGTCAATTTTATTAGTTTCATTTCGATTTTTTTATGTTTTTTAATTATATTCTATTATATTTTTATTTATATATGCATATTATTTTATTATTATATTATATTATATTTATTTATTTATTTTTTTCCGGACTCGGGTCTATTCGGGCCAGACCCGTGCGATCCCGGGTCCAGATCCGAATTTGCCTGGGTCCTAATTTATCAGACCCGAGTCCGGATATTTTAATCATGAACCCAGTTCTTCTGGGTCCATGCGAATCTGGGTCGGGGTCCGGGTAAATTTGACACCCATATTGGTAGGGATCACGATTGCATTTAGCGTATGCAACAAGTCTTGAAACCCCTAGGCGGTCCTAGTGGATGAGTTATAATCTCGTGATGGCTTACAACAACGACACCCACAAATGTCATTCAACACACAGATGCATTCACACAAAAATAAAACAATACTGGTAGTTATACATAACATTGTCCTCAAATAGTGTCTATCAATGAAATCAAAGACCTTTCAAATTACTCAACACAACTCAAATCCAAATTCTTAAATAAACCATCTAAATTAGACTCATAGTGTGTGTGTGTGTGTGTAAAGGTTTGGTTACAGCTCGAATCCTAAGAAAGCCAACTCAGTGATGTTGTCTCAAAAATTGGGATCTGATGGGTCAAAACAACCTAGATATCTCAAAAATACTCCTTATTTGCCCATTAAGTTTGATATGGTATGACTTTTTTTTTCTTTATCTTTTGACTCACATACCCTTTAAGTTAGCTTTTCTCCTCATGGTGGTTCTAACATTCTCCCATGGATAGCTTCAAACTTATCGGCTATATGTGGTTTATTTTTTTTCCAGATATTTTTTTATACTCTTTTCAATTTTCATTTTTTTTCAAAAGATTTCTCTTTCTTCTACTCTAGTGATACCATATATCATAAATAATTACAAGCAGAGATAAATATCTAAGCAAACGGTCATTCATCTTCAAATAATTTTCTCAACTAGTCACTTTCTCAACTACATAAGCTCTTATTGCTAAAAACCTTCTTTTAAGTGCATACGAGTCTACCCTAGATACCCTATTCAAGGCATCGGATAAAAATCTATTGGGCACTTATCATTTCTAAGATTTGATACTAAAGCAAATGAACTCATCATGTGAACTATGTTTCACTACCACAGACTAAAAACAAAAAACAAAAAACAAAAAAAAAATTGATTTTTTTTTTAAGAATTTTTTGATGATTTTTTTTTCTTATAAATAATTGGAATTAACACTAACATGTGCACACACCCCCAAATTTAAAATTTTCATTGTCCTCAATGTAAAATAAGCGTAAAGAGAAAAGAGTGAGGAACAACACTACCGCGCATGGAGTTGATCAAGCTCCTGCTGGTCAGACTTTGGCTGTGCAGACTATGTGGGTTGTGTTAGCACCTGCATAAATACACAAACAAACTAATAAACACACAAATAGCATACAATAAAATAAAATAAAAATAAAGTAGAGAAAACAAAAATAACAAAATAAATGTGTGGGTTGCCTCCCCGCTAGCTCTAAGTTTAACGTCTTCAGCCAGACATTCTATGAAGATATTCCTTTAAAGCGGCTTCAATGTGGATTTGGATGTAATAGATAGGACAATTCCATGTGCATTAATGTGCAATCTTCTCCTCCACAATTGAGATGACAAATAAAGATCTTCTCTACTCAATGCACATGCCACCTTCTTCAAATATTTATCCTTTGCAGATCTTGAATGAAGAAATAGATCATCATGAGGTCTTGTAGAGTGTTTGACTTGGAATGGTAGTATCGCTCTGTCAAGCTTATGGGCGGTATCAATAAAGCTAGCTTCCTCATGTTGTGATGTATCTTTTTGTGTCATGAGATTTGAAATATGCTCCCACAACTACTCTTGCCTAACTTCTTGTTTCATCACTTCCTCATTGATACACCTTTGAATTTCTTCGTCGAGCTCTTTATCAGACATCTGCATAATTTATACTTCAAGATTGTCATTTAAGGGGTACAAAATCGATGTATCCTGACTGACATCGTTTGATATGTATGTCTCTAAACCTTCATCTTGCTTTATTAGTATGGAGGGTATGGGTAGCTCATCTCCTTATGTCTCCTCATAAATGAACTTAGTGAACAGAGGGTTATCTAGATCAATTCGAGACTCTGCTTGTTCGGGCTCTTGATATGATACATCTGACTCTTTAAACAGTTCTGCCTCTCTCCCTATTACGGTGTCATTTTGAATCACTTAACTCTCGAGGGCTTCATCGGTGTCATATGACAATGTTCCTTGAGGTATGTAGCTTTGGTTATTGGTTAGTTGTGTCAATTTATCCTTCAGTCTTTGTAAGGAAGTTGCTTGACTCTGAAAGATTGCATCAAACTTAGCTTCCTGTTTCTTGAGCATGTCAACGATCCATACCAAATGAAAGATTTGGGAGAGGCCAGTTATGTTCTTGGGATTTAGATACTTCGGGATCACAAGAAACGACTATTATCTATGTCTCAAGCATCATATATCGACAAGATCCTTGTGCGATTTGGGATGCAGAATTTCAAGAAAGGCAATATGCCTTATCGGCATGGAATTCATTTGTCAAAGGAACAGTCTCCTAAGACACCTCAAGATGTTGAGGAAATGAGACATATCCCATATGCCTCAGCAGTTGGTAGTCTCATGTATGCTATGTTATGTACGAGACCGGACATCTATTTTGCAGTGGGAGTAGTCAGTAGGTTTCAGTCGAACCCAGGATTGGATCACTGGGTGGCTGTGAAACACATTCTCAAGTATCTTAAGAGAACGAGAGATTATATGCTTGTATATTCCGGTGAGGATATGATCCTAAGGGGATATACGGACTCTGATTTTCAAACAGATGTTGATTCTAGGAAATCAACATCTGGATCAGTGTTTACCATGGGTGGTGGGGCTATAGTATGGCGGAGTATAAAGCAATCTTGCATTGTTGACTCCACCATGGAGGCTGAAAATGTAGCAGCTTGTGAAGCAGCTAAGGAAGCAGTTTGGCTCCGTAAATTCTTGGGAGATCTGGAAGTTGTTCCAGATATGGATAGACCACTCACACTTTATTGCGATAATAGTGATGCAGTGACAAATTCAAAAGAACCAAGAAGCCATAAGAGAGGAAAGCATATAGAGAGGAAATATTATCTCATCAGGGAGATAGTACAAAGAGGTAGGGGTGTTCATAGGGTCGGGTCAACCCGCGACCCAACGTGACCGACCCGACCCGCGCGGGTTCAAAAAAAAATTACAAAATTTTGACCCGACCCTATAATTTTTTTATTATTTTTAATATTTTTCTAAAAAATTTATTATTTTTCAAAAATTTATTATTTTTTTAAGTTTTTACTATTATTTTATTTGTTTTATTATTTTTTTTGTATTAAAACTTTATATATATGATAAGTTTTGGGACCTAAATTAACTAATATTTATATTTCAAAATAATTAATTCATTAAAAAAAATTTATTTTTTTAATGACCCGACGACCCAACCCGACCCGAACCCGGTCGGGTTTCACTTTCGCGTGACCCGACCCGCAACCCGACTTTTCCGTGACCCGACCCGATCGGGTATCACAAAATTTCAAAAAATTCGACCCGACCTGTGAACATCCCTATAGAGAGGAGACGTTACTGTCAAAAAGATTGCATCCGCAGAGAACCTGGTTGATCCGTTTACAAAGACCTTGTCGGCTAAAGTGTTTGAAGGTCACCTAGATGGTCTAGGATTAATGATATGTCACATTTGCTCTAGTGCAAGTAGGAGATTGTTGGGATGTATGCCCTAAAGCTTCATGTATTCTAGACGGCTTTATATGTTTTGAAATAAAATGGTGCATTATTCATTTATCAAAATGTTTGTTTAACTTTCGCATATTATAAATTATCTTGATTATCCTAAATTACTTATGTGCCCTCAGACTTAGTGTATGAGTGTCATACACAAGAGGTTTAAGTCTGAAGTTAGTAATCTTAAACAGTCCATATAGAGCAAACAAAGCGGGTACTTTTTTAAGGTTTATCTATAGTTGCGGTCCATTCTATATTTGTATGGCGACCTTGATCTGGGATCGTCCATGTAGAGACATGAGAATGAAGGCACCTTGTATGATGTGATCATGTAGGACTGGACCTAGATGGAAATGACTTTCTTATAATATCTGTTAAATAAAGAAAATCATTTCAATCTACTAGATGGTCATATATGTATTGATCTTAATCCTGAGTGTACTACGAACTCTTACATGGCAGGCTATGTCCTTTGATTTACAAAGGTGAGGTTGGTGTAGTATCCCGACCAATAGCTATGTACTTTAGGGGCATGGTCTGTTGTATAGCTGGGAATGTTTTACATAGATATGGAGTTCACTCCTTCTTGTAAGAAGTAGATGAGTATCTTTCTTAAGGGTTGATTCGGTACTTGAACGGTTTGAGCGCTCAAGTCTTTCTATTACGAATAGAAAGATTGAAATTCATAATGGTTATGAATAAATCGTTCATTAGATAATCAATGGTACTTAAGGTATAAATAATTAGAGGGGTATAACAGATATTATGACCCGGCTCTAATTACGAGATACTCATGAAAGGTCAATTTGTATGTAGTGACTATATCGATAGACACCGACTTGGTTCGGCTTAATATATCATTTGCGGCAACGAGAGTGCAATTTCGGGTATTTAGTGGAATAACCCGGAGTTGATAATTCAGAATATTTAATTAAGAGCTTAATAAATATTTCAAGATTATTGAAGATCGGAACCGTAGGTCCATTTGGTCCCCGTGCTAGCTCGATATACTATAGCGGATTTAGTATAATTGGATAGTCCAATTATATACTCACATATGTATAAATAATATTAATATGATTAATAATATTGATGTGTCACACTTGATACTATATATTAAAAGGTTAGTATATAGTTTTAATAATTATTTGATGATTATTAATTACATATTATTAAATTATATTATTAATATAATTTAATAAATATAAAATTTGATTTTTGATTTTCCAAAAATGGTTTTTGAAAGGTGTTTGATTAGTTTGAGTAATTGCTCTTTATGAAGGGCAATTACACCTTTTATTTTTGTAACATATCCTTTGTTATAGTAATAAAGGATTAATGTTACAAAATTAAAGAAAAAAAAAACCATATGGCCGAATATTGCTATGGAGGGGAGGCTAAGGGTTTGTTAATTTTGGAAATTAGTAACCCTAAATATAAAAGAAAATATGATTTTTATTTTTTGTAATCTATCATTCTCTAACCTAGCCTCTATCTTCTTCTTCTTCTCCTCAAAATCCTCTCAATTGTTGAGAAAAGAAAAAAGAAGAACATAGAAAAATCAAAAATCAAAAATCAAAAGAACAAAAATTATTGTGTGACTTTATCTCTAAATAGTTTAGGGATTATTTTTGTGAGTCTTACCCACACAAGTGTCTGTTGGTAAGAAGACATAGCTCGGAAGACTTGTGGTGTTGAGCAAATATCTTCTTCATCTTGTTATTCTTTGTACACGGTAATGAGGCATTATTTTGCTCCCTCCCGCCCATATACTTGGTGAAACAGAACTCGTCTTGGTTTCGCTTTAATCAGTCTTTTTTAGGAATATTATATGATGTTTTAATCCAGGCATTTCATGGGCTGTTTCTGCAGTGCGTTGGGCGCGAATCAAGTCCAAAACAGTCCAATTTTTGTCTGGCTATTCGGGGCTGTTCGGGGACTGTTCCGGGGCTGTTTTGGGGCTGGAATTTTGTCTAAAACTGAATCAAAATTCTAGTGGAGGTGGCAGTTACATTCGGAAATACAAAGGGAAGGGCAGAAAAATATTTCAAGTCTGATCCATGTGCCTAAACCGTTTTTGTTGCACAAGGAAAGCGTTTCCTACATCTACAACTTGATTTTATGTCCCCTACCTATCTCAGATCTCCACGTCAAATTCTTGCAATAGAAGCACCCAACGGATCAATCTGGGGTTGGTATCTTTCTTCGCGATCAGGTATTTAATTGTTGAATGATCTGTGTAGACCACCACATTGGGATCCCACAAATAGGAGCGGAATTTATCAAAAGCAAACATAACTGCGAGCAACTCCTTTTCAGTTGTGGTGTAGTTGAGTTGTGCTTCATTCAAAGTTTTGCTGGCGTAGTAAATAATGTGAAAAACTTTCGCCGTTCATTGTCCCAAAATTGAACCTATTGTAAAATCATTGGCATCGCACATCACTTCAAATGGGAGCGTCCAATCTGGTGCTACTATGATGAGAGCATAGACCAACTTCTGTTTCAAGATCTCGAAAGCATAGTGGCATTCCTTGGTGAAATGGAAAGGCACGTCTTTCTCCAGCAGATTGCATAATGGTTTAGCAATCTTGGAGAAGTCTTTGATGAATCTCCTGTAAAATCATGCACACCCAAGAAAACTTCGAATCTCTTTGACTGATGATGGTGGAGGTAGTTTCTCTATAGTCTCAATCTTTGCTTTGTCTAACTCGATTCCCTTCTGTGAGATCCGATGTCCCAGTACAATGCCTTCCTGCACCATGAAGTGGCATTTCTCCCAGTTGAATACCAAATTAGTATCTTCACATCTTTGTAACACTTTTCCCAGATTCTGCAAGCAGTGGTAGAATGAGTCTCCAAACACGGAAAAGTCATCCATGAAGACTTCCATGCTTTGTTCTATCATGTCTGAAAAGATGGCCATCATGCATTGTTGAAATGTGGCAGGAGCATTACAGAGTCCAAGTGGCATCATGCGGAAAGCAAAAGTACCATACAGACATGTGAAAGTGGTTTTCTCCTGATCTTCTGGGGCGATGGCAATCTGATTGTATCCTGAGTATCTGTCCAAAAAGAAATAGAAATCATGTTCCGCCAGTCTGTCTAATATCTGGTCAATGAATGGTAGCAGGAAATGATCATTCCGTGTGGCTTTGTTCAGTTTCCTGTAGTCCATACACACTCTTCATCCAGTCAGTGTTCTTGTTGGAATTAGCTCATTCTTTTCATTGGTGAGTACAATCATTCCTCCTTTCTCGAGTACGCATTGCATAGGACTCACCTAAGAGTTGTCAGAGATGGGGTAGATGATGCCTACATCCAATTATTTGATGATTTCTTTCTTTACTACTTCTTTCATGATTGGATTCAGTCTCTGTTGATGCTCGACTATGGCTTTATGCTTGTCGTTCATCAAAATTTTGTGCATGTAAAATGATGGACTGATGCCTCGAATGTTTGCTATAGTTCAGCCAATAGCTCTCTTATGCTCTCGTAGTGATGAGTGGTAAATAGATCACTATTTCCCACTCTCTTGACTTAATAATTTGTATAGTTTCTTGAGTTTTGTGAATATTTTGATGTTTTTTGTGGTATTTTGTAGATAAATAAAATAACAGGACTCTCTTGAGGCAATTCGGGTCCAAAACAGCGAAAAACGGACAAAAGGGCAAAAATGTAAATTTCCTGCTAAAATGCGCCGTTTGCTAAAATACGCCGTGCTAAAATGCACCGTCTGCTAACGTGCGCCGGATACTGCTAACATGCGCCGGACAAGTGGACCAATCAGAGAAGTTTTGCTATCATGCGCAATTGCTAACAAGCGTCTGCCACGTGTCAACATCTGCTAACGTGCGCCGGACATGTGTCACCATCATATTCTACCAACAATCATCATCAACACGTGTCAATGTTGATGTCAGAGTCGCGACGCACAAAAACTTTCCCTGTCGCAATGCCGACACAATTATTGAGCTGCCGACGCTGACCCCTCCACGTGTCCTCATCTCCGGATGTTAAGTGCCACGCGTCCACCATCAACCGCAAGTCGCGATGCGCAAGGTTGCGCGCGTCGCGATGCTTGAAGCCAAAATTTTTCTATAAATAGAGGCCGAAATTTCATTTGTAATTCATACTTTCTTCTAAGGAATTCCTTAAGAATACTAAGAAGATTGTATCTTGTTTGTTTATTTACAGCTTTCAGTATTTAATTTTCGCATTAACACTTTCTTTTATTTACTTTTCAGTCTTTACTTTCTGTATTTAATTTCATTTACTTTTACGCAATAGTACTTTCCTTTCTTTACTTTTCAGTAATAATGAGATAACTCCCCCTTACTGGGGTGAAAGGTAAAGCTTTTATTACTAATATTTAGATTAATCTCCCTTAATTATAATATATAAACTATTTAAAACCTGACTTAATGAGGATATCGCATTTATGATCGGTTGGACTTAATTATAAAATTGGTTTTAACCGGACTAAACTGGATACCGCCTGTATGGTCGGTTGGAATTAATTATAAATTTGACTTAATCAGGATACCGCCTATATGGTTGGTTGGTAATATCACGCAAAGTTAATATGTTATAATAAGGGATATATCTAAAATAGTAGTAATAAAAGTGGATCATCTAACCCCCAGTATTTTCTTTTATTGTACTTTTACATTTTTAAAGTTCCAGCATTTACTTCCAGCATTTACTTTATTTAATTTCCAGCATTTACTTTATGTCTTTTATTTTATTTAAGCTTTTATTAACCTTAGATATGTGTCGTAACTAAGTCTTTTATCTAGGGTTGTGATGAATTCCAATATCACCGGTTTATAAGGGGTTATTTTATAGTTTGGGTAATATAAAGGTTTTATTTATTAAGTCTTAAGCTTAATGCTTCTTGTTAACTGGCCATTAATAAGATTGATCTGGTAAACTTAAAATAAACTTGACAAAGGAATTTTAGGTTTCAGCCTTAGACTTAATAGCCCACGATCTTCCTTGAGGATAGATAACCCTTTAATATATTTCCTTACAGGATAGACATATACCTGTCGGGCGAGGGTAGCCACAATTGGAACTTAATCTTAATGAATTCAGGTAACTTGGTTAACATAGACATATGATTAATTGGGTTATACTGGGTATTTGCATCTGACCATCGACAGAGGCTTTTGCATAATTTCGTGTTCCAGGTTAGTAAACCAATATATTACACAAACATGAAATAACCACTTCAACTTTAAAAGATATTGGAAGGATTCACAACCCTGGATAGTTTAATAATCTTGAATTTTTATCAATTTACTTTCGCACAATTTTATTTACTTGTTTTAAGTTTAAAGTCACCATCCAATCAAACAATCATTCCATTAGATACTCGTAAAAATTTGGCTTCATAAATTAATAGCTTAGGTATTAAGTCATCATGGGATCGATACTTTTTATACTACTTGAACGATATGTGCGCTTGCGTTATACACGTGTGATTACGCCAGTCAAGTTTTTGACGCCGTTACCAGGGCCTTATTTATCTTTTACTATTAATTTTGAGGTTAGATACCTTTGCTTGTATCTAATTTCTATTTTCTTGTGTTTCAAGTTCTCAGTCACTACATGAGATGAACCAGAAGCTTTGAAATTCGTCCGTTTGACCCAGAAATTGAAAGAACTATCAGACAGTTGAGAAGGGAAAGGCGAGAATGCCAAGAAACACTGATCAACATGGAACCTGAACCTTTGGAAGTTGCACCACCAATTCCCATTCGAGACAGAACTATTCCGGTGGTTGACTGCTTCATTTCTTGTATTGTACTTCCTTCCTTACCAGCAAAATATGTGTGACATCAAAACATGCATTCAGATGATACAGCAGTCAGTTCAGTTTGGGGGGAATGCAACTGAAGATCCTAATGCCCACATTAGCAACTTCCTTGAAGTTTACGGCACTTTCAATTACAACCGAGCGGCTGAAGAAGCAATGAGACTACGTGTTTTTCCATATTTCTGGAAAGACAGAGCTAAGGCTTGGCTACATTCACTACCAGTAGATTCCATCACAACTTGGAACACTCTAGCCACCAAATTCCTTGCAACGTACTTTCCACCAGCCAGAACTGCAAAGTTAAGGAATGACATCACATCCTTTGTGCAACATGACTCAGAATCCCTCTGCGAAGATTAGGAAAGGTACAAGGATTTGCTCAGAAAATGTCCTCATCAAGAGATTGCAAAGTGGCTACAAGTCCAAACCTTCTATAATGGACTTTCTGGAATAATGAGAACCACAATTGATGTTGCGGCTGGAGGAGCTTTAATGGCAAAAAGAGAAGATCAGGCCTGGGATTTAATTGAAGAAATGACCAACAACAATTCATTGTGGCCAACAGAAATGAGCATGTAATGCCATTTGGACTATATAATGCTTCTGCCACATTTCAACGTTGCATGATGGCCATCTTCTCAGACATGCTGGAACAAAGTATGGAGCTTTTCATGGATGATTTTTCTGTGTTTGGAGATTCTTTCGACCACTGTTTGCAAAATCTGGAAAATGTGTTACAAAGGTGTGAAGATACCAACCTAGTACTCAACTGGGATAAATGCCACTTCATGGTACAGGAAGGTATTGTCCGGGGACATCGGATCTCACAAAAGGGAATCGAGGTAGATAAAGCAAAGATCGAGACAATTGAAAAACTACCTCCACCAACATCTATTAAAGGGATTCGGAGTTTTCTCGGACATCCAGGCTTTTATAGGAGATTTATCAAAGACTTCTCCAAGATTGCTAAACCTCTGTGCAATCTTCTAGAGAAAGATGTGCCTTTCAACTTCACAAAAGAATGGCACGAAGCTTTTGAAATCTTGAAACAGAAGCTGGTCTTGGCCCCCATCAAAGAAGCACCAGACTGAACTCTTCCATTTGAGGTGATGTGCGATGCTAATGATTTTGCTGTAGGTGCAGTTTTGGGACAACGCAAAGTAAAAATTTTCCACACCATTTACCACTCCAGTAGAACTTTGAATGAAGCTCAACTCAACTACACAACCACTGAAAAAGAGTTTCTCGCAGTCGTGTTTGCTTTTGATAAATTATGCTCCTATCTGTTGGGTCCCAAAGTGGTGGTCTACACAGATCATTCAGCAATCAAATATCTGATCGCAAAGAAAGATGCCAAACCCAGATTGATCTGTTGGGTGCTTCTACTATAAGAATTTGACGTCGAGATCAGAGACAGAAAATGGACAGAAAACCAAGTGGCAGATCACTTATCGAGACTTGAGAATGGAGAAACAGCTGGCAATGGACTGACAATCAAAGAAAATTTTCCAGATGAACAGTTGTTTGCCATGAAACAGCATGATGTCCCTTGGTATGCTGACTATGTCAACTACATAGTTTCTGGAAAATGGCTGCTGGAATGGACACATCAGCAACGAAAGAAGTTCTTCAAGGAAGTCAAGCACTATATATGGGATGAGTCGTACCTGTTCAAATGCTATGCTGATCAATTACTGAGACGTTGTGTTCCACAGGAGGAGGTCAATAGTGTTCTGCAGCATTGTCATTCATCACCATACGGCGGACACTTCAGCGGAAATAAAACTACAGCCAAAGTCCTATAATCAGGTTTTTTCTGGCCCACTCTTTTTAAAGATGCTTACTTATTTGCTTTTCAATGTGACAGGTGCCAGAGAACGGGAAATATATCGAGGAGAAATGAAGGACCTCTGCAAAATATTCTGGAAGTATAGATATTTGATGTATGGGGGATTGATTTTATGGGACCATTTGTTCCATCATTCGGAAACCTGTACATACTGGTTGCAGTAGACTACGTCTCCAAATGGATTGAAGTAATTGCACTGCCATCAAATGATTCAAAAGTGGTGATAAAATTCCTTAAAAAGAATATTTTCACCTGCTTCGGAACACCTCGCGCAATTATCAGTGATGGTGGCAGACATTTCTACAAAAGAAACTTTGATGCACTCCTATCCAAATATGGAGTTACTCATAAAGTTGCCACAGCCTACCATCCACAGTCAAATGGACAGGTTGAAGTTTCAAACAGGGAGATCAAAAGAATCTTGGAGAGAACCGTTGGATCAACAAGGAGGGATTGGTCTAAAAAACTGGATGACGCATTATGGGCCTACCGGACAGCTTACAAGACACCCATGGTATGTCCCCATATCGAATGGTGTTTGGGAAAGCGTTCCATCTGCCAGTGGAGCTTGAACACAAAGCGTATTGTGCACTGAAGAGGTTAAATCTTGATCCACAAGCAACAGGAGAAAATCGACTCCACCAACTCAACGAATTAGAGGAATTTCGCCTACATGCTTATGAGAATGCCAGATTATACAAAGAAAAGACCAAAAAAATTACATGATCGAAAAATAATGCGTAGATAATTGGAACCAAGGAAACATGTGTTGTTATACAATTCAAGGTTGAAACTTTTCATTGGAAAGCTGAAATCAAGGTGGTTAGGTCCTTTTGTGATTACTCAGGTTTTACCATATGGAGCTGTTGAGTTACTTGATCCCAACACCAGTGAAACATTCAAAGTTAACAGTCAGCGTGTCAAGCACTACTAGGGAGAATCATTTGAGCGACAAAAAGAAAGTGTCACACTTTCAGATCCAGCCTAATATTCGGGCAGTCATGTCTAGCTGACGACGTTAAACTTAGTGCTAGCTGGGAGGCAACCCATTCAGAATTGGTGTGTTTTATTCTTGTGTGTTTAATTTTGTAGGTAAAGTCATTTCAGGATGGAAGAAGTTCTCGCAAATCTTCACAAGAAATTTCCTTCTCTCCCTCAAAACTCTCTTATGAAAGTCTACAAAGCTCGCTTGGAACGAATGAGACTGCTGATGATCAAAGGTATTCCTAATGACATTCGTTGGATTATTGAAGCACGAGTATGATTGGCAGGTGAGTCCTCTGACTCTTTTGTTTCATATATGCCTGTTTAGGAAGAAGCACCTATGCTAAAAAGAGAAGAGCTAAAAGAATGAGTGTTTGCTATAAAAGTGCTCGCATGACATGTAATACTCGTTTTCGTTCTTTAGGAATGGTGTCTGATAACTGTGAAGATAAAATTAAATTCATTAGGGATGGCTTGAGTAAGGAGTCTTTGGATGACATATCATTGACTCTTGAGATGCATTCCAGCGGATATGTACATCACGCAATTCACATGTTATATACACAATTCCGAAAAGAAAGACAACATTTAAGTCTCGAGAATCTGACTCTAAAAGACCCTGTTTGCCAATTTATAATAAAATTGGATGGGAAGCTTGTCCCTGACGCATAGAAATCATTCAAGCTGTTACTTCTTGTAAATATTATTATCTCTTTGTCTTTAACTAATAAGTGTGATTTGTTTTGTTATTTTTTTATTTAATCCGACATGATCCAGACCTTTTTGACTTTCACAATATATTTTACTGTTTAACTAATAATTGTCATTTGGCAGGTACTAGTGCTATTATTACTCACCTTTTTTCAGGTGGTATAAATTCAACTCATCATTGCACTCTTGAAGGCATCCAGAGTTAAAAATAGAAGCCACTTCAAGAAGACGAGTTGTAAATATCTATGTGTTTTGCGGTACTAGTGTTGGTTCTAAACTAGAGTTCGTTGAGGCATCACAGGAATTGGGTCGAGTCATAGCTGAAAGGAATATGCACTTAGTATATGACGGTGGCAATCTTGGACTAATGGGGATCGTTTCAAGGGCTGTACAGGAAGGAAGCAATCAAGTTCTGGGAATCATCCCAAAACCATTGGCGGAGGCGAATCTTATAGGACCATCAAACGGAGAGGAACTGATTGTGCCAGGTATGTCTGAACGACTAGTGAAAATAATTAATCGTGCTGATGCTTTTATTGCTTTGCCAGGTGGCTTAGGCACGATGGAGGAAATTTTTACAGTTTTATCTTGGGCGAACTTGAACATACACCAGAAACCGATTGGACCGTTTAACGCTGATGGATTTTATGATTTTCTTTGTGTGTTTCTTGATGATACCCAGAGAAATGGATTCGTGTTAAAACCTGTAAAAGAACTCCTTTTCACTACCAGAACTGCCAATGATTTAATTGACCAAATCTTAGCCTTTGAACCACAAATTGACCCTATCCTATCCAAGATAATCTGGTCCGATAATGATCGTGGTAAGAAGTGTCGGATAAATCTGGATCTTAACCTTTAATTTTCATTTTAGATGTAGAATTTCAACTAACCATGTACTGTTTTCTAAACTCTTCTCTTACTTTTTAGACATTGGGGACAATGTCTCATTTATGTTTGGGGGAGGGGAATAGTTGACTAGTATCTTATTTTTATTATGTTGTTTTTATTTGATTTTTAGTCAAATATTTTCAAAAAAATAAAAAAAAAATATTTTGTTTTTGTGTTTTTAATTTTTACTAATCATGTGAAATTGGTGTGAGATAGCTGTGTAAAGAATTTACACTCCTGAGATGTATCTTAACCTATTTCGTAACAAGTTAATTTTTGTTTATTTCCTTTTGAATTATTTAATTTGTGAATTCTCCATAAAACTGACTAAATGGATCTTCATATGCTCAGGTGACAGGTATTATCAATATGCATGGTAACATATGGACATGAGATGTAATTGAAAAGTTTGTAATATTCAGTGCTCTAGTTTAATTGGAGGAAGCATCTAAAAAAAGCGATGTGATAAAAAAATGATGAAAAACACATCTAAGATCCGAGTAATTAAGTCAGTAGGGGTGTCTTAACACCTAGTGCCCTAAAGCCAACTAGTTTGGGAGTCACCGGCCCAACGCTCGCTACATGGATTGAAGATGTTATAAAATATATATATATGAAATCCGAGTAATTAAGTCCGTATGGGTATTTTAACACCTAGTGCCCTAAATCCAACTAGTTTGGGAGTCACTGGCCCAAAGCTCGCTATATGGATGAAAGATATTGTATATAAAAAAAAAAAAAATATTTTGTTTTTGTGTTTTTAATTTTTACTAATCATGTGAAATTGGTGTGAGATAGCTGTGTAAAGAATTTACACTCCTGAGATGTATCTTAACCTATTTCGTAACAAGTTAATTTTTGTTTATTTCCTTTTGAATTATTTAATTTGTGAATTCTCCATAAAACTGACTAAATGGATCTTCATATGCTCAGGTGACAGGTATTATCAATATGCATGGTAACATATGGACATGAGATGTAATTGAAAAGTTTGTAATATTCAGTGCTCTAGTTTAATTGGAGGAAGCATCTAAAAAAAGCGATGTGATAAAAAAATGATGAAAAACACATCTAAGATCCGAGTAATTAAGTCAGTAGGGGTGTCTTAACACCTAGTGCCCTAAAGCCAACTGGTTTGGGAGTCACCGGCCCAAAGCTCGCTACATGGATTGAAGATGTTATAAAATATATATATATGAAATCCGGGTAATTAAGTCCGTATGGGTATTTTAACACCTAGTGCCCTAAATCCAACTAGTTTGGGAGTCACTGGCCCAAAGCTCGCTATATGGATGAAAGATATTGTATATAAAAAAAAATGAAAAAAATCAGAAAAAATTTCCATTGCTAAAAAAGGTGTGAAGTCTAATATAACTTTAGGACAAAAATATTACTCTCTTTTCAACTATACTTATGAATATTGTGGGCACAATGATTTGATTAATACCTTATTGGTTGTGTTTATGGAGAATGGTAAAAATAATCGGAGAATTTTCTTATTTGGTAATTTAGAAAGAAAGAAAACAACTACTAACTTGGATAATGAGTTTCACCAGTTTAGTCACTAACTTGTTTATTCTCTTTTCTCTTGTCTTTTTGCTTGTGTGTGCATTAGTTTTACATTGACGTTTGTGGGTATCGTCGCTGTAAGCCCTCACGAGACTACAACTCATCCACTAGGGACACCTAGGGGTTTAAAGGCTTGTTGCATACGCTAAATGCAACTATGATCCCTTCAAAAGTGGCTTAGTTTAATTTTATTTTAAAGATGTTTATGTTATTTTATTTTGTTGTTTTGCTCGAGGACTAGCAAAATGTTAGGTTTGGGGGTGTGATGAGTGGTAAATAGATCACTATTTCCCACTCCATTGACTTAATATTTTGTATAGTTTCTTGAGTTTTGTGAATATTTTGATGTGTTTTGTGGTATTTTGTAGATAAATAAAATAACAGGACTCTCTGGAGGCTATTCGGGGCCAAAACAACGAAAAACAGACAAAATGGTAAAAATGTAAATTTCCTGCTAAAATGCGTTGTTTGCTAAAATACTTTGTGCTAAAATGCGACGTCTGCTAACGTGCATCGGATACTGCTAACATGCGCCGGACACGTGGACCAATCAGAGAAGTTTTGCTATCATGCGTCATTGCTAACATGCGCCTGCCACGTGTCAACATCTGCTAACGTGCGCCGGACACGTGTCACCATCACATGCTGCCGACAATCATCATCAACACGTGTCAATGCTGACGTCAGAGTCGCGACGTGTAAAAACTTTCCACGTCGCAACGCCGACACAATTATTGAGGTGCCGACGCTGACCCCGCCACTTGTCCTCATCTATGGAAATTAAGTGCCACGCGTCCACCATCAACCGCACATCGCAACGTGCAAGGTTGCGCGCATCGCGACGCTTGAAGCTAAAATTTTTCTATAAATAGAGGCCGAAATTTCATTTGTAAGTCATACTTTCTTCTAAGGAATTCCTTAAGAATACTAAGAAGATTGTATCTTGTTTGTTTATTTACAGCTTTAGTATTTAATTTTCGCATTAACACTTTCTTTTATTTACTTTTCAGTCTTTACTTTCTGTATTTAATTTCATTTACTTTTACGCAATAGTACTTTCATTTCTTTACTTTTCAGTTTTTACTTTTCAGTAATAAGGAGGTAACTCCCCCTTGCTGGGGTGAAAGGTAAAGCTTTTATTACTAATATTTAGATTAATCTCCCTTAATTATAATATATAAACTATTTAAAACCTGACTTAATGAGGATATCGCCTTTACGGTCAGTTGGACTTAATTATAAAATTGGTTTTAACCTGACTAAACTGGATACCGTCTGTATGGTCGGTTGGAATTAATTATAAATTTGACTTAATCAGGATACCGCCTATATGGTTGGTTGGTAATATCACGCAAAGTTAATATATTATAATAAGGGAGATATCTAAAATAGTAGTAATAAAAGTGGATCCTTTAATCCCCAGTATTTTCTTTTATTGTACTTTTATATTTTTAAATTTCCAGCATTTACTTTATTTAATTTCCAGCATTTACTTTATGTCTTTTATTTTATTTAAGCTTTTATTAGCCTTAGATATGTGTCGTAACTAAGTATGTTATCTAGGGTTGTGATGAATTCCAATATCACCGGTTTATAAGGGGTTATTTTATAGTTTGGGTAATATAAATGTTTATTTATTAAGTCTTAAGCTTAATGCTTCTTGTTAACTGGCAATTAATAAGATTGATCTAGTAAACTTAAAATAAATTTGACAAAGGAATTTTAGGTTTCAGCCTTAGACTTAATAGCCCACGATCTTCCTTGAGGATATATAACCCTTTAATAGATTTCCTTACAGGATAGACATATACCTGTCGGGCGGGAGTAGCCACAATTGGAACTTAATCTTAATGAATTCAGGTAACTTGGTTAACATAGACATATGATTAATTGGGTTATACTGGGTATTTGCATCTGACCATCGACAGAGGATTTTGCATAATTTAGTGTTCCAGGTTAGTAAACCAATATATTACACAAACATGAAATAACCACTTCATCTTTAAAAGATATTGGAAGGATTCAGAACCATGGATAGTTTAATAATCTTGAATTTTCATCAATTTACTTTCGCACAATTTTATTTACTTGTTTTAAGTTTAAAGTCACCATCCAATTGATGAGTGGTATTTATATCACTATTTCCCACTCATTTAACCTAATATTTTGTATAGTTTCTTGAGTTTTGTGAACGTTTTGTTGTGTTTTGTGTTATTTTGTAGATAAATAAAGTTTGGAAAGCATTGGAGGCAATTTGGGGCAAAAACGGACAAAAATGCGTCAATAGGGATATTTGGGTCTTTTGCGCGTCGCGACGCCCAGCCTTCCGCGTCGCGACGTCTAAAATGCGCCGAACAGTGCTAACGTGCGCCGGGTCCACAAATCAGAATCTGAGAAAAGTTTGACTTTGCTAAAATGCGCCGTGACACGTGTCACCATCACAGCCGACCTGCTAACGTGCGCCGTGCCACGTGTCATCATCATATGCTGCTGACACTCAGAGTTGACACGTGTCGCCTCGTCATCGGTCAAAAAGTCAACTTCGCCATATGTCACGCCACGTCATCCGCCACGTCACAAGGTCAACCAAGTCAACTTGCCACGTCAGCATCAGCCAATCACAGCGTGACACGTGTCGACACGTGTCGTAATTCTAAGGTGCCGACAGTCTCTTTCCCACGTGTCGCCACGTCGTCGCCACGTCACCGCCACGTCACCACCACGTCAGCATCAATAATTGAGTATCATATCCTTATCTGACACGTGGCGGATAAGAATCTCAGCGACCAATCAGAAGCCGCCACGTGTCACAATAATTGAAGCCCAACCACTCTGCCACGTGTCACCTTATCATCTTATCCAGAATCTTCAAACCAGCGAACCAGAGCGTGCCACGTCGACAAATCCGGCGTCGCGACGCTGGATCCTACCGAGGCCTATAAATAGAGCTCGAGATTTCAGAATTCAGTGCACCACTCTCTCTCTTATAATCTTTCTAAAGAGAGAGTTTCTCTCTCTACTTTCTTTTAATTTTTAGTTTTTTAGTTTTTAGTTTTGTAATTAATTTTAATTACATTTTGTTAATATAGTAATTTAATTTTTACTTTTTACTTTTTACAGTTTTTATTATTTACCATGAGGAGGTAACTCCCCCAGCTAGGGTGAAAGGTAATTCTTTTACTGTTACTATTTAGATTAATATCCCTTAGACACAACATATTCACTATTTTAAAATATTGACTTAAAAAGGATACCGCCAGATTGGTCGGTTGGTAATTCATTTTAATCTGATTTAAACCTGACTAATAAAGGATACCGCCAGATTGGTCGGTTGGTAATTTAATTTTGGTTCCGCCTTTATGGCTGGTTGGACTTAATTTGACTTAATCAGGTTACCGCCTATATGGCTGGTTGGAAAAAGAATCACAAGTTTATATATTATTTTATGGGAGATATCTAAATTAGTAGTAGTAAAAGTAATTCATTTTACCTTAGCATTTTATTTTATTGTAATTTACTTTTCAGTATTTACTTTTCAGTATTTACTTTACCGCATTTTTACTTTATGTCTTTTATTTTCAAGTTTTTACAAGCCCTAGTTATGTGTTGTAACTAAATTAGTTATCTGGGGTTGTGATGAAATCTAATATCACCGTTTTATAAGGGTTAGATTATAGCTTGGGTAATATAAAGATTTATTTATTGAGTCTTAAACTTAATGCTTTTTCATTAATTGGCCATTAATAAAATTGATCTGGTAAATCTAAAATGAACTAGACATAGGGATTTTAGGTTCAGCCTTAGACTCAATAGCTCACGATCTTCCTTGAGGATAGATAACCCTTTAATAGATTTCCTTACATGATAGGAATATACCTGTCGGGCGAGGGTAGCCTTAATTGGAACTTAAACTTAATGAATCCAGATATTTGGTTGACATAGACATATGATTCAATTGGGTTAAACTGGGTATTTGTGTCTGACCATCGACAGAGGCTTACACATAATTTAGTGTTCCAGGTTAATAAATCAATATATTACCCAACTTTAAGATAACCACTTCATCTTTAAAATGATATTGGAAGAAATCACAACCCTAGATAGTTTTTAATATTGAATTTTCTTAAAACCTATTTTCGACTATTTTATTTACTTGCTTTTAAATTAGAATCATCACCATTTCAAATCAATCAATCAACTTGTTAGATATTAGTAATCATTTGACCTCATAAAATTAATAGTTTTGATATTAAGTCCTCGTGGGATCGATATTTTTATACTACTTGAACGATACGTGCGCTTGCGTTATACGTGTGTTTTACGCTGGTCAAGTTTTTGGCGCCGTTGCCGGGGACTTATTTATCTTTTACTATTAGTTTAGGGGTTAGATACGTTACTTGTATCTAATTTCTTTTTACTTATTGTTTTTGTTTTCTTGTGTTTCAGGTTCTCAGAAACTACATGAGACGAACCAGAAGCTTTGAACTCCGACCGCTTGACCAGAAATTGAAAGAACCATCAGACAGTTGAGAAGGGAAAGGCGAGAAGGCCAAGAAGCTTTAGTCAACATGGAACCTGAACCTTTGAACGTTGCACCACCAATTCCCATTCGAGACAGAACCATTCCGATGGTTGACAGACTCATTTCCTGTATTGTACTTCCTCCCTTACCAGCAAATGCGTGTGACATCAAAACATGCATTCAGATGATTCATCACTCAGTTCAGTTCGGGGGGAATGCAACTGAAGATCCTAATGCCCACATCAGTAACTTCCTGGAAGTTTGCGGCACTTTTAATTACAACCGAGAAGCGGAAGAAGCAATGAGACTGCGAGTTTTTCCATACTCCTTGAAGGACAGAGCTAAAGCTTGGCTACATTCACTACCACCAGGTTCTATCACAACTTGGAACACTTTAGCCACCAAATTTCTTGCAAAGTACTTTCCACCAGCCAGAACCGGAAAGCTGAGGAATGACATCACATCCTTTGTACAACAAGATTCAGAATCCCTCTGCGAAGCTTGGGAAAGGTATAAAGATTTACTCCGAAAATGTCCTCACCATGAGATTCCAAAGTGGCTACAAGTTCAGACCTTCTATAATGGACTTTCTGGAATAATGAGAACCACAATCGATGCTGCGCTGCTGGAGGAGCTTTAATGGCGAAAGGAGAAGATCAAGCGCCTGGGACTTAATTGAAGAAATGGCCAACAATAATTCCTTGTGGCCAACAAAAGGAGCATGATCCAAAGAATTGCAGGAATTTATGAAGTTGGAGCAAAACAAACACAGCAGTGAATACCAGGCTGGATCAGATATGCAAATGTCTAGAAACACTTAGCACGCAAGTTGTGAACATCAAAGGATCCACAAGTTCACCATATGGAGGAGCACCAGAACCAAACCAACATGAAGAGACGGTGAATTATGTCAACAATTTCAACAGACAATGGAACAATTCATATTCCAACACCTACAAACCAGGGTGGAGGAATCATCCTAATTTATCATGGATCAACAATTCAGGCCAACAGCAGAACTATCCATCTGAATTCCAGCAACAGAACAAAAGCCAGGAGCAGGCAAATGAATCAGGAATAACAGAAGTATTGACCTACTTGAAAAAGATGGAAGCAAACACGACTCTCAAGCAGCAAGATATGACACTATATTTCAAAGCCATTCAGCTTCTATTAAAATACTAGAGAATCAAATCGGACAACTAGCCATACTCAGAGTTACAGACCGCCAGGTACCCTTCCTAGCAACACAGAGCCAAATCCAAGAAACATGGGGAAGGAGCAATGTCATGCCATCATGTTAAAAAGCGGTACTGGAATCAACAAAGATGTTGGAGTCAAAACAGCTGCTGAGGAAGTTCCAAAAGAAACAAAGCAACAGATGGAGGAAAAAGAAGCAAAGGAAAAAGAACAGATCACTCCACCCCCTCACCTTTTCCTCAACGTCTTTAGAAGAACAAATTGGACAAGCAGTTTTCTCGGTTCCTGGAGATCTTCAAAAAGCTGCATATCAACATTCCATTTGCAGAAGCGTTGGAACAAATGCCCACCTATGCCAAATTCATGAAAGATATTCTTTCACAAAACGAAGATTGGGAGATTACGAGACAGTAGCATTAACAGAAGAATGCAGTGCTATCATTCAGAGGAAACTTCCCCCGAAGTTGAAAGATCCTGGCAGTTTCCACTGTTCCTTGCGTCATAAAATTCTAAGGTGCCGACAGTCTCTTTCCCACGTGTCACCACGTCATCGCCACGTCACCGCCACGTCACCACCACGTCAGCATCAATAATTGAGTATCATATCCTTATCTGACACGTGGCGGATAAGAATCTCAGCGACCAATCAGAAGCCGCCACGTGTCACAATAATTGAAGCCCAACCACTCTGCCACGTGTCACCTTATCATCTTATCCAGAATCTTCAAACCAGCGAACCAGAGCTTGCCACGTCGACAAATCCAGTGTCGCGACGCTGAGGACCTGGCGTCGCGACGCTGGATCCTACCGAGGCCTATAAATAGAGCTCGAGATTTCAGAATTCAGTGCACCACTCTCTCTCTTATAATCTTTCTAAAGAGAGAGTTTCTCTCTCTACTTTCTTTTAATTTTTAGTTTTTTAGTTTTAGTTTTGTAATTAATTTTAATTACATTTTGTTAATATAGTAATTTAATTTTTACTTTTTACTTTTTACTTTTTACAGTTTTTATTATTTACCATTAGGAGGTAACTCCCCCAGCTAGGGTGAAAGGTAATTCTTTTACTGTTACTATTTAGATTAATATCCCTTAGACACAACATATTCACTATTTTAAAATATTGACTTAAAAAGGATACCGCCAGATTGGTCGGTTGGTAATTCATTTTAATCTGATTTAAACCTGACTAATAAAGGATACCGCCAGATTGGTCGGTTGGTAATTAATTTTGGTTCCGCCTTTATGGCTGGTTGGACTTAATTTGACTTAATCAGGTTACCGCCTATATGGCTGGTTGGAAAAAGAATCACAAGTTTATATATTATTTTATGGGAGATATCTAAATTAGTAGTAGTAAAAGTAATTCCTTTTACCTTAGCATTTTATTTTATTGTAATTTACTTTTCAGTATTTACTTTCCGCATTTTTACTTTATGTCTTTTATTTTCAAGTTTTTACTAGCCCTAGTTATGTGTTGTAACTAAATTAGTTATCTGGGATTGTGATGAAATCTAATATCACCGTTTTATAAGGGTTAGATTATAGCTTGGGTAATATAAAGATTTATTTATTGAGTCTTAAACTTAATGCTTTTTCATTAATTGGCCATTAATAAAATTGATCTGGTAAATCTAAAATGAACTAGACATAGGGATTTTAGGTTTCAGCCTTAGACTCAATAGCCCACGATCTTCCTTGAGGATAGATAACCCTTTAATAGATTTCCTTACAGGATAGGAATATACATGTCGGGCGGGGGTAGCCATAATTGGAACTTAAACTTATGAATCCAGATAATTTGGTTGACATAGACATATGATTCAATTGGGTAAACTGGGTATTTGTGTCTGACCATCGACAGAGGCTTACACATAATTTAGTGTTCCAGGTTAATAAATCAATATATTACCCAACTTTAAGATAACCACTTCATCTTTAAAATGATATTGGAAGAAATCACAACCCTAGATAGTTTTTAATATTGAATTTTCTTAAAACCTTTTCGACTATTTTATTTACTTGCTTTTAAATTTAGAATCGTCACCATTTCAAATCAATCAATCAACTTGTTAGATATTAGTAATCATTTGACCTCATAAAATAATAGTTTTGATATTAAGTCCTCGTGGGATCGATATTTTTATACTACTTGAACGATACGTGCGCTTGCGTTATACGTGTGTTTACGCGGTCACGAATCAAACAATCATTCCATTAGATACTCGTAAAAAATTGGCTTCTTAAATTAATAGCTTAGGTATTAAGTCCTCGTGGGATCGATACTTTTTATACTACTTGAACGATATGTGCGCTTGCGTTATACGCGTGTGATTACGCCGGTCACGTAGCACTCTCAGCAACTTATCTTCCTGCACCAATGTTAGTGACGAAGAAATAATCACAGGTAAATCAGAAGAGTTCTCCAAGTATGCATACCTGAGATGGCTCAGAAGTGGCTTTTGTTCTGGCTGCGGTGGTTCTTCTATCGAGGGTTTGACTCACTCCTTTTTTGGCAGTTCCAAACTTTCCACATGTGGTGTCGATCTGAAGCGAGAGGCTCCATCAAGATAGTTGATACATTCCAGAATGTCATCATCTAATTCTCTGTCAGTTATATTGGTGATGCATGCTTCAAGTTTGTCAGTGTAAAGTTACATTGTATCTGTGTTCTGGATGATACTATCTATTACATCAAGTCTGAAACATTCCTCCTCTCGTTCATCATTTAGAAATTTCATGGCTTTGAAAATATTGAATGTTATTTCTTGGTCCTGCACCCTCATGGTTATTTCACCCTTTTATACATCGATGATGGTTCGACTTGTAGCCAAGAATGGTCTTCCGATGATGGTGGGTACATCTATGTCTTCCTCCATGCCAAGGACAATGAAATCTGCTGAGAAAATGAATTTGTCGACTTTGACAAGCACATCTTCCACTACACCTCTCATAAATGTGAGTGATCTGTCAGAAAGTTACAGAGTGACTGAGGTGGGTTTTGCTTCTCCAAGCTGCAGTTTCCTGTAAATAGACAAATACATCAAGTTAATACTAGCACCTAAAACACAGAAAGCCTTACAGAAGTAATGTTCTCCTATGGTGCAAGAGATGGTGAAACTGCCAGGATCCTTCAACTTTGGGGAGCTTCCTCTGAATGATAGCGCTGTATTCTTCTGTCAATACTACAGTCTCGTAATCTCCCAATCTTCGCTTTCTTTACAGAATATCTTTCATGAATTTGACATAACTGGGCATCTGTTCCAATGCTTCTGCAAATGGAATGTTGATATGCAACTTTTTAAAAATTTCCAGGAATCGAGCAAATTGTTTATCCAGTTTGTGTTTCTGAAGACACTGTGGAAAAGGTGGAGGTGGAGTAAATCTTTCTCGATCATTTTCTTTTGCCTCCTTTTCCTTCATCTGTGGATCTGCTTCATTGTTTTCTCTTAGAATATTCTCAGTAGATGCCTTGACTCCAACATCTTTGTTGATTTCAGTGCCGCTTTTCAAAGTGATGGCTTGGCATTGCTCCTTCCATCTGTTCCTTGGATTTGGTTCCGTGTTGCTAGGAATGGTACCTTGTGATCTGTAACTCTGAGCATTGGCCAGTTGTCCCAATTGATTTTCCAGTGCCTTTATAGAAGCTGCTTGGCTTTGATTTAATACTGCTTGAGATTGAAACATAGCATCATATTTGGCTTCTTATTTTTTCATCTGGGCAAGCACTTTTGCTATTCCTGGTTCTTTTTCATACTCCTGACTTTTATTCTGGTGTTGGATTCCGGGTGGTAGATTGTTCCTTTGCCCTGAATTATTACTCCATGCGAAATTGAGATGATTCCTCCAACATGGGTTGTAGGTATTGGAATACAGATTGTTTCCTTGTCTGTTGAAGTTGCTGACATAGTTCACAGTCTCATCATGTTGGTTGTAAGATTCTGCCTCTAGTGCTCCTTCATATAGTGAACTTGTGGATCCAGCATTAACATGCATGCTAAGAGTTTCCAGGCATTTGCAAATCTGATCCAGCATAGCATTCACAGCTGTGTTGACCCCTACTTCGTGGATTCCTGCTATTCGATGGATCATGCTCGTCTCTATTTGTCATAAGGAATTATTGTTAGCCATTTCTTCAATTAAGTCCCAAGCTTGATCTTTTCCTTTTTCCATTAATGCTCCTCATGCAGCAGCATCTACTGTGGTTTTCATCAATCCAGAAAGCCCAATGTAGAAGGTTTGGACTTGAAGCCACTTTGCAATCTCATGGTAAGGATATTTTTGGAGCAATTCCTTATATATTTCTTATGCTTCGCAGAGGGATTATGAGTCATGTTGCACAAAGAATGTATATCGTTTCTCAACTTTGCTGTTCTGGCTGGGGGAAAGAATTTTGCAAGGAATTTGGTGGCAAGAGTGTTCTAAGTTGTGATGGAACCTGCTGGTAGTGAATGGAGCCAAGCCTTAGCTCTGTCTTTCAATGAATATGGGAACACACACAGATGAATTGCTTCCGCTGCCGCTCGGTTGTAATTGAATATGCCACAAACTTCCAGGAAGTTACTGGTGTGGGCATTAGGGTCTTCAGTTGCACTTCCCCCAAACTGAACTGATTGTCGTATCATCTGAATGCATGTTTTGATGTCACATGCATTTGCAGGTACGGGTGGAAGTATAATACATGATATGAACCATCAACCACCGGAATTGTTCTGTCTCGAATGGGAATTGGTGGTGCTACTTCCAAAGGTTCAGGTTATTGATTGTTCATGTTGATCAGTGCTTCTTGATCTTCTCGTCTTTCCCTTCTTAACTGTCTGATAGTTCTTTCAATTTTTGGGTCAAGTGGACGGATTTTAAAGCTTCTGCTTCTTTTCATGTAGTGTCTGAGAACCTGAAACACAAGAAACAAAAATAATAAGTAAAAAAATTAGACACAAGTGAAGTATCTAACCTCAAAATTAATAGTAAAACATAAATAAGTCCCTGACAACGGCGCCAAAGACTTGATCGGTGAAATCACACACGTAACGCAAGCGCACGTATCGCTTAAGTAATATAAAATGTATCGATCCCACGAGGACTTAATACCTATGCTATTAATTTATTGAAGTTAAATTTCTACAAGTATCTAAAAATTGATTGTTGTTTGGTTGGTAATTTTAACTAAAGACAAGTAATTAACACAATGCAAAAGTACAATTCTAAAAAGTAATCAATAATATGAAACTATCTAGAGTTCTGAATCCTTCCAATATTCTTCTAAAGTTGAAGTGACTATCTTATGCTTGTGTAATATGTCAGTTTATTAACCTGGAACACGAAAATATGCAAAAGCCTCTTCCAATTGTCGAATGCAAACACCCAAAGTAACCCAATTAACTATATTTCTATGTTAATTAAGAAACTCTGAATTCATTAAGGTCAAGTTCCAATTATGGCTACCCACGCCCGACAGATATATTTCTATCATGGAAGGAAATCTCTAAGGTGAGATCGTGAGCTATTGAGTCTAAGGCTGAAACCTAAAATCTCTTTTCCAAGTTTATTTTAAGTTTACCACATCAATCTTATTAATGGCCAATTAACAGGAAGCATTAAGATTAAGACTCAATAAATAAACCAATACATCACACAAGACACAAAATAACCAACTTATAAACCAATGGTATTGGAATTCATCACAACCCTAGATAATGTATTTAGTTACAACACATACCTAGGATTACTAAAGACATAAATAAACAAAACATCATAAAATAACTTGAAATCTAAAAAGTTAAAATAAAACAATAAAAATAAAATGATGGAGTTAGGGGATCCACTTTTAATATTCAAATGTAGGAATCTCATTTTATTATAATATAGAAATTGTCTGTATTATCTAATTAATTAAGTCCAACCAGCCATAAAAGCGGTGTTATTATTTGTCCATAACCAACCATATATGCGGTAATCAGCTGTCACCTAAAGACCGACCATATAGGCAGTATCTAATTATGTCAAATAAATAAAACTAGTCATAGAGGAGGTATAAACATTAATCAATATTATTAAATTATAATTTATAGATTATAATTAAAGTGAGATTGACCTATCTTATCATATTAAAAATTTCACCCTTTACTCCAGCAGAAAGAAGTTACCTATTCATGCTTGAATGAAAACAAACAGAATTTTATTACTAAAAATAAAAAGAAAATACAAGAAAACTAAAATTAAACACACAAGACACTCTCTTCTAAGTATTCTAGAGAAATTCCCCAGAAGAAAGTGTAAGTTTTACATCAAATTTGGCATGCTATTTATAGGCAAATATAAAGGCTTCCACCAATTTCTCCACCAAACATGCCACCAAATATTACACCAAACATGGCACCAAATCCTCCACCAAACATCATGTTTGGTGGAAGTTTGACAATTGTAAATTGTCATTTTCCATTTTTTTTTATTTTTGATAATGACTTTAATAATTACACATAACACATTTTGGAGTTTTCATCAATTTCGGTCTTGAAAACTTCAGATTTCAAAATTCTTATGAACATCAAAGTTATAGATCTTTGAGTCCTATTTCATCTGAAACTTGAATCACCTCAATCTGATATGAGAGTAAAAAGTTATTGCCAGAATACGAAAATTACGTAAAAATGAAATTTTCGAAATTATACTTCGTTTGAACGCCATTTCAAGTTTCCAACCTCCAAAATCCCAATATCAAGTCCATTTTTTACCCTTCTTTGTTCCAAATTTCATCATGGTTGATTCCATTGAGTTTCGATTTTATTTTATCTGTAAAATAAATAAAAACACATCAAAATATTTATAAAACTTGAGAAACTTAATAAAATATTAAGTAAAAGGGACGGTAAATATTGATATATTTTCCGCTCATCATACATGATTTGAAAATATATAACGTATACATGATAATATAATCATGATCTGAGTTGAAATCCATGAACATGTCGAAAATCTAAATTTCATTAAACTTAATGTATGTACAAAAAATGACCGAGATTGGGACATCTCCCCCGCGTCGCCATACATACTGGGATTAGGTCGTCGCGTATGCTCGTACATGGCCTGAAATCATGAAAATCACACTAGTATAGTAACCTGGGGGCATGAACCTACCTAGTGTGACCTAGCACCGCGTAGGCAGGGGAACTTGAACATGAACGTGAGCTTATGGGGTGATCAGTGCCCCAAGTCAAGCTCGAGATGCTAAACATGAAGGAATGGCACTAAACTAGTGTTTAAAAATATATGTGTAGTTAGAAAGCCATTTTCTAAAATCATATGTCATATCTTGAGATATGAAAACATAAAACATATTCAGGAAAGTTGAAAAATATCTTATGAGGATTGACATACGTGGTACATGAATGATCTGAACTAGAAACCTGTGATATAAACTAAATGCCTAACATAACTTGGGATAACATGAAAAGTATGAATGTACATGTATCATGAATATATGGCTAGAATGCTAACTACATGATCTGAAACTAAAACTAAGTCATGAATTACTAACATGAACTAAAACGTAACAAAAATGGAAACTAGAAACGAAACACATAAACTAACGTGCAATCTGAAACTGTAGCCTGAGTACATAAGCTAGTTACATGAAATGGATATATATGCTGAATACTTGAAATTGAGATTTGCAACTACAAACAGAAAATGAAAAACATAATTGACTACGAAAATAGAAATATAATCGAGTAACATGAACTGAATGAATGAACTGAAACTATCAATGAAACTTAAAAATAGAATACAAAAGAAGACATAGACTAGAAGTATTAACTGAACATATGAATTGGAAAATTATACCAAAAATGAAATCAAAAAACATAGAAAAATGAAAAATGAAAGAGAGTGGGAAATGAAGCATCCATTCACTGACTAACGTCTATCGCCAGCATGTATGAATATGTCTGAAAAGATTCCTGCGAAATGCCTAACATAACCTATGTTCAAGTATGATTAGCATACCTGAACTAAGGATACTGAACATGATTCATGAATGTCGTGAATGCATGAACATGTTGTATACGTGATGACATGGCTAACATGATATCTTAGGATGTTACTAAACATCCGAAGCTACATTGACGTACTGCTTAACTTGGCTAAGCTGCTAGTGCACATGATGTGGCATGCTCATGACGTGACGTGACATGCCCAACACTATCTATCAAAAAAATGCCCAATACGACCTATTCACCCATGCATATCAATATGACATGACACATTTTCATGCTCATCACCATGTCACACACACACTACATCAAGCTTAAACCAAGCTTTAACATCCGGCCAAAGCCTCTCTAATCGGCTTCATGCATTCCACATCACCCTAAGCATACAAACATAATTCCCATCAAAACACACACACATAAACATGATTTTCATAACCAAAATAAAAAATCAAACGTTGACACCAAACACCATACATTCGGCCATACTACTAATTCTTACAAAATTTGAATTTTCAACTCAACTCAATATAAACTCATATTATATTATCAACCTAAAACATAAACCATTATCTAGCATCGTGAAAACACAAATTATAATCCCTCATTATATCTGTTCATATTCATCCAAGGGCATTATTTTACAACCTATAATGTTTTCAACTCAAATTAACCATAACTCATATCATACAATCATCCTAGGCATAAACCATCACCAATGGTCACCAAAACAAAAAAACTCAACCCCTCTCACATCAAATATATTCGACCATAACCCCTAATTAAGGAAGATTGGGAATTCATCAAGAACATTACTTAATCTATGTTTATATTACCATGAAATGTATGATTATCCATGCTAGCAACTCAATAAAGTTAAAATGCACAAATTTGAATTATAGGGCTACACACATGCGACTTTGGGGACTGAAAATGCTTGCTCAAATCTGAAAAATGAGAGGGGGAAAAGGAATATATGCTTACCATGTTTGGAAGTAAACTAGAAATCATCAAATTTGCATGAGAAAATATATGCATTTTGAAGAATAAAAATGGTTTGTGGAGAGAGCTCCCAATCATTTTTGTAAATGAAGAAGAATGAGAAGAGTGAATAGTGTTATCTATTTATACTATGGGCTGATTTTTGTGTTAAAGGAAGTGGTTAAAATAATACCAATTGTCAAAATGCCAAACCAGTCCCGAAGTTACTATTCATCCGAGAAAGAATTAAATTTTTGACTTCCGAATTTGGGAAAATGATCAACGTGAAAGTTGTAGATTTCGGTCTAAGCTTTCCGACCATATCAAAATCACTAAATTCAAATATCGGGAGCAAAAATTACGGCCAAATTACCAAAAGTTGCATGGACTCTGTTAAGATATCAAATAAAGTGTTGAAATTGAAAATTCATTCTGAATCTCCGGTCGGGATTTCCAAGGTTTATAACCTACTAACACATAATTATATGAATAACATGTCCTGCATGATTATTTACTGTACTGGACTTGTCATGAATGATCAGGGTGTTACAATGTAACGCTCCTAATAAGAAATTTCAAGAAGTTCCTCAAAAATAAAAAGTTCAACAAAAGGGAATTTAGAAGAGAAGGGAAAAATGAAGATGCAAAGCCGTGGAAGCATAAGAATGAACAAATCACTTGTTTTGAGTGTAAGAAATTGGGCCACAAAGTTGTCGATTGCCCAATGAAGATATTCAAGGGAAAGTTCAAAAAGAAGTCAATGAAGGCCACTTGGAGCAATAGCAATTCAAGCTCTTCGAATGAAGAAGACGCAAATGAAACAAAAAACCTTGCCTCTACGGCAATTGAGGATGATGATTTATTCATTGAGAGTGAAGTAGAAAAGGTACATGATTCCTCCGAATATGATGAATTGCTTGATACATTTAATTAATTCCATGAGTTATATGACTCATTAATGAAGAAGCATAAATTAATCAAAAAGGAACATTCATCAGTATTACATGATCATGCATCAATTGTAGAGAAAAATGAAATGTATGAAAAAGAAATTAATATGCTTAAACAATGAAAATATAAAACTTGAAAATAGCATATCAAGCATGGCCTCAAGTTCCACTACATGTGATTGTAAATCTATGAAAGAAGAAAATGATACATTGAAAAAAAAAGTCATGGATAACATTGTAATAAAATTTACTTTGGGTGAGAAAAATTTAAAATGTTACTTGGATCCCAAAGGTGTGTATTTGATAATGGAGGATTGGGATACAAACCTTACATCAAACAAAAGTTCTTGAAAAATTATTCTGTAAGTGCATCCATCTCATCTTATACACATGCTACTAGTGATGCAAATGTCATATGTCATGCTTGCAATAGGAAAGAACATAAGGTATATGATTGCATATATAATAAGACAAATGTGAATGTTGTATGGGTTCCAACATAAACCAAGACAAGAAAGTTTGGGTACCTAGAAGTATATGATTTTACTTGAATGGGTTAAGAAAAAGAAGATCAGAGGAAAATGGTTCCTTGATAGTGGATGCTCAAGGCACCTGACGGGGGACTACTCAAAACTTTATTCATTCACTTGCATCAAGGATGGTGGATCCGTCATATTTGGTGACAACGGTAAGTGAAATCCTTGTATATAGAAACATTGCACATGTTTCCACCACTTTGATTGAAAATATTTTATTGGTTGATGGACTTAAGTACAATTTGCTAATTATTAGTCAATTATATGATAAAGGCTATGAGGTTGAATTCGATGCATCTATATGTAGGATTGTTGATAGAAAATCACATGATACATTGTTCACGGATCATAGAGATCAAAATATTTATTTATTTGACATTGAACATGACATGCATCATGAGAAATATTTGAGTGCATTAGATGACAACACTTGGATTTGGCATAGAAGATTAGGTCATGAACACATGAAATTGATTTCCAAAATTTCCAAGAAGGATTTAATAAAATGACTTTCAAAGTTAAAATTGTGAAAGATCAAGTTTGTGAAAATTATGAACTTGGAAAACAACACAAAAGTTCTTTTAAAGCTAAAAATGATTTTTCCAATTCAAAACCCCTATAACTATTGCATATGGATTTATTTGGACCATCTAGAACTACAAGTTTTGGTGGCAAAAATTATGCTTTTGTAATAGTTGATGATTACTCTAGATTTACATAAGTTTTCTTTTTAACTCACAAAAATGACACTTTCAAATCATTTATAAAGTTTTACAAACAAGTTCAAAAAGAAAAAGATTCTAGCATTGTTTGCATAAAAAGTGATCATATGGGAGAATTTAAAAATCAATTTTTTGAAGACTTTTGCATAGAGCATGGCACAAAGCATCAATTTAAAAATAGATCCTTACAAGAAATGGCTAGGACAATGCTCAATGAACATCACTTACCAAAGTACTTTTGGGTCGAAGCGGTTAATACCGCATGTTTCGTGATCAATATAGTGATAGTGAGAAAAGACTTTCACAAAACTCCCTATAAGTTATGGAAATGTAGAAAATCAAACATTGTATTTTTCAAAGTTTTTGGTTGCAAATGCTTTATTTTGAACGCAAATGATAACCTTTGAAAATTTGATTCAAAATTCGACATTGAAATTTTTCTAAGATATTATTCATCTAGCAAACCATATAGAGTATATAATAAAAGAATTATGATAGTTGAAGAGTCTATGCATGTGAATTTTGATGAATCTAACAACTCTTCATCTAGCAAGAAAGTTCTTGATATGAGAGGAGATGATGATGATGATGGAGATCTTTTGGGAAAGCAAATGAATGATCTACAATTAGATGATCCCAAAGACCACTTGCAAGTTGAGGACCAAGCACAATATGAAGGTAGTGAAAAACTTCTTTAACAAAATCAAGGTGATAACTCTCCATCTCTTCCTAAGGAAATTAAATATGCTAGAGTCACGAGGTCTCATCCTAAAGAATTAATTATAGAAGGTCCATCCAAGAAAATTATCACTAGACACACACTTAGAAATTTTTATAATCGCATGACATTCATATATCAAATTGAGCCTAAAAGTTTCCTTAATGTCGAAAAATATGATCATTTGATTATGATCATGCAAGAAGAACTAAATCAATTTAAGAGAAATAAAATATGGTATCTAATTTTTAGACGTAATCATCAAAATATTATTAGAACCAATGGGTTTTTAGAAACAAACTTGATGATTCGGGCTTGGTAGTGAGAAATAAAGCTAGATTAGTGGCTCAGGGCTACAACCAAGAAGAAAGAATAAATTATGATGAAACTTTTGCTCTCATAGCTGGACCTGAAGCCATACACATCCTTTTGGCTTTTACTTATCATAAAAATTTTACCCTTTACCAAATGGATGTCAAAAGTGATTTTCTTAATGGGACATTATGGAGGAAGTTTATGTTGAACAACCTCCCAGTTTTGGAAATATTGATTTACCCAATCATGTGTACAAATTAACCAAAGCACTTAATAAACTTAAGCAAACTCCTAGAGCATAGTATGATAGGCTTAGCTCATTTCTCTTAGAAAATGGCTCTGTCATTGGTATAGTTGATACCACGCTATTCATTAAGCATGAGCATGATGACATGTTAGTAGTTCAAATTTATATTGATGATATTATTTTTGGTGCTACTAATCCATCATTGTGTGAGGAATTGTCTACATATAAGAGTAGTGAGTTCGAGATGAGCATGGTGGGAGAACTCAAGTTCTTCCTAGGACTACAAATTGATCAAAGAAAAGATGAAGTGTTCATCAATCAAGCAAAATATGTCATGGAGCTACTATTTGGGATGGAATCAAGTAAACATCATTTGACACCCATGAGTTCAACCTTGAAGCTTGATAAAAATGAGTAACGTAAACCCATAGATATTAAACGGTATCGAGGTATGATTAGATCTATACTTTATTTAACCACTAGTAGACCCAATATTATATTTGGTGTTTGTATGTGTACTACATTCCAATCTAGTCATCGTGAAACTCATTTTTGTGTCGTTAAACGAATTTTTAGATATCTCTCGAGAACTATTGATTTGGGACTTTAGTACCTCAAAGGTATGGCTTTCGACTTTGTTAGCTATACTGATGCCGACTTTGGCAGTTGTAAATTGGATAGAAAGAGTACAAGTGGTACTTGTCATAATTTAGGTAATTGCATAGTCTCATGATTTAGCAAGAAACAAAACAGTGTTGTCCTTTCCATTATGGAAGTCGAATATATTACGGCAGGTAGTTGTTACGCTCAAATGCTTTGGATGCAACATATACTTAGAGACTATGGGATTATTCTTGAGAAATGTCTCATTTTATGTGACGACACAAGTGCCATCAACTTGTCCAAAAACTCTATTCCACACTCTAGGGCCAAGCATATTGATATATAGCATCACTTATTTAGAGATCATGTTAGTAGAGGGGATGTTACCAATCACTAATTGGAGGACATTTTAACCAAACCCCTTCCCGAAGAGAGTTTCACAAGAATTATAAGGGAATTAAGTATTATTGCATTAAATGGTTGAATTTTTTTTTTAATTGCCTATTTATGTGTAGTGGGTGATTTTATGAATGATTTGCTTCATTTGATCTAGGTTGATTTGAGTGTTAATTGATCTCTTCAAGTTAATAGATAATTTGTTTGAGTCATTAAAAATGCTCAAAAATTAAAATTTGAGGCCAAAACAGTCAAAATCATCTCAAACTTCCCTTACACGCCTTCTGGGATCGGTCTACTAATATACATTAGCACTTACCGATCTCAGAGATCGGTCTACCATTTTGTAAACGAGTCTCGTTAGATTAAAACTAGAATATCGTCATTTTCACGTATTTCTCACTTTCAAAAATCTCAGAGCCTCTCATTTTCCTCTCTAGCATCATTTATAAGGTAATTTCTTGGTTCTCTAACTTCTTTTAACTCTTTTTCATCATCATCTTACTCTTAGATCATTAGAATCTTAGAAATCAATCTTAGAACCGTAGGTTTTTAAACTTCTTAGATTCGCATTAATTTATGGTTTATTGTTAATATTTATTATTTTTAGTCATTATAGGACATGTTTAGGGCTATTCCCACTCATCATTTTGCTTTGTTTTCATTGATTTTGAAAAACCCCAATTTTCAAACTAAAAATCCATATTTCGAATTTTCTCATCTTTTTTAACATGGAGCTTGAATTTAATCATCTTCACTACTTTGAAAAATACGATCAAGTTCATAGATATTATCACTTTATTAAACCTAAGATTTTGTCAACCTGTTTTTATTGTAAATTATCCGAGTTGTAAGAATTTCCCTGCATTTATATTTTAAGACGTTTTCAACTAGAACGCTTATTTAAAATTGATGAATCTATCTAGAGAGATGTTCAAGTTATGGACTTTATCTAGAGAGATGTTCTTATTCCTCATTCTTTTCCTGACATTCAAGTCCTAAAGAAGGTCGAACTAGGCTATGATATGCAAGTCTTTGCTGAGCTTATTCAGTGCATTATTTTACCACGCAATGGGCATATGGATTCCGTTAATCTTCTTGATATTTGGGTCATGGGTGCTATGGGTCTTAGTATTCCATTAGACATAGGGTATCTCATTTCCTGTTACAGGTACATAGCTCGTTCCCATCCCTAGTAAATTCTTCCATAAGGTTCACACATCACTCTTATTCTTCAGAAGCACCATGTTCTAATTGATGATGTCGAACCCTTCTTCCAAATTACACCCAGACAACATATCACTCTAGCCACTTTCCGCGCTAAACAGTGGGAGAAGGTCGATGGAGCTTGGCACATGAAGACCAAGAACAAAGCAACTGCAGCATCGAAGAGGTCAATGATAGAAAGAGATGGTGATGAAGAGGAAGATGCAAAAGTAGCAACTACAGCCACTGCTTCCAATTCTAGGCCATCAGTAGATGAGCACCACGATCTCATCATGGAACGTCTAGACTCTCTCTCTGATAGCATTGGTACTCTCTCAGCCAATCTCACCAAGCTATCCAACTCTTTCACCACTTTCAGCACCTCTATCGAGCAGCGATTAGAGACGATCGAGAAGAAAGTCGATGCTTTTATATGAGATTTGTACCTTGACATCATTGGCCTACATGTTTTTCTTATTTTGGGATGATTATGTAGTTTTTGGATATTTTGCACATTTATGTACTTTTTTTCTCATTTGGGATATATATGTATTGATCGATTTTTGGTTGGTAATGAAGTGCGTGGATGTTATTACATTTTGGATGATTTTGATGCCTATTTTTGCATGATTATGGACTATCTTGTGAATGCTATTTGCGTATATTGGATATTTTTATTTTTGCTTCTCCACTCTTTTTGCTAATGGCAAATGAAGAGAAAATGAATGAGTTAAAACTTGTGCGACCTCGACCCTCGTGTTTAGGGGAAGCAAATTTGTACTTATGTGTTTGTCTAAGTGTCAAGTCACGTTTTGAGGGGGAAATATCTCGCAAGATTCGACAACTTCGACAACCAATTTAAAGAAAAAGTGAACTCACAAGTTTTTAAGGTTGCCATCATAAAAAAAAAAAAAAAAGATTGTAAGCAATGTAATACTTAATGAAAGATTTTGATGATGTAACACTCAATGACCTTGACACACATTCGCAAAGTAATGCAAAAAGACTTCGAAGTAAAACGGATGTGAAACTAAAGCTCAATAAATAAATCACCTTGCAAAGTTCTATAGCTTACAACTCTCAATGTAAGTGAGTTGATATTCATGTATTTCTAAGCTTATGGGACTCATGCATGACCATTTATAGTATTAAGGCCAAGTACATATGATTTGAACTGCATTTCTTGTGTTTTATATACCGAAACCGACATACTGATCTCTGATATCGGTCTACCGGTGTCTCTGATCTATTTTGCATGTTCTCGGTAACCGGGCTGATTCGTATCAGTCTCCATATAGGTCTCTGAAATACGAATATATGCTCTCGGCAACCAGGCCAGACTTTACCAGTATCCATATGTTGGAGTTGGTGCTTGGATCATAAATCCAAATAATGTATTGTATATTATATTATATTATTTATTAATAAAATAACTACATTTTCATTTCAACCTTGTTAATGATAATGTCATTATGCATATTAGATTGATATATAAATATGCTGAGAATGATATCGACCTTAAAATAGTCATATAGTAATATTGGACAATAGGTGGTCCAACATTGGGATAGTATTACTCTTATAAACTATTCTTAAAGTAAATATTCATAGTCGTTGGTTTTGGAATACAACCGAATTCCTATAACCTATAAGACTAGCACATGTCGTATATTCTTAGAATAGTTATGTAGTAGTATTGGACACTGGGTGGTCCGATATTGGGATAGTATTACTCTTATAAACTATTCTTAAAGTAAATATTCATAGTCATTGGTTTTGGAATATGGCCGAATTCCTTATAACCTATAAGACTAGCACATGTCTTATATTGGAACTGGAGTTCTAGTGGTTTAACTCGATGTACCATGAGCAAAGGAAGTTCGTATAGACATGTGGGTATTCGTTGGAGCGAATACTGAATGACTCACAGGTTATTCCTAATAGTTGGAAGTACACACCACCGTTAATAGGAATCTCGTCGAGTCGAGTGGCTATGTGATCCTTTAATTACATGATAATATTGATTTTGTGTGTGATCCTCCACACTTTGATGCCATATATGTCAAAGATATTTCATGGTCTGACCACTAGATGTTCGTTGGGTGTGGACCGATGCACTTGTTAATCAAGTGTGTATCAAGATAGGATTTGTCGACTCATATATGTACCATAAAGGGTTTTAGGTATTCATGTGAGTAAGTTACGATTCTTAAGACTTTGGCCAAAGCCGATCACCTAGGGTGGATCGCATATATCAAAAATTATGTTCTGATTAATTGTAAATAATCGTGGACATTTTGACAATATGAGATGTGCGCCTCAGAAACTTGACTGTGTAATCTATATTTTCTAAGCACAACTCAGATAGCCTATGACAGAGAGATTATGAAACATATGTGATGACCTCAATTTGTATAGTTCAGAAAGGTCTTTCATTTTCTTCGCAAATTCGGAGGTGGTCAAATTGCGTACATATAAGCTAGGCTTATATGCCGAACGTGTCTGGACTTAGAGAGTCTCATAATATGAAGTGAACTCTTTGAGCATGTGGGTAGCCGATGATGTTTGATAATAAATAATATTTAATATTATAATTATCAAACAAAATAATTAAGTGTTATTGGATAACATTATTTATTTACTTTGATCCAATTAGATTAATTAGATTAATCCAAAATCACACAAGGGTTTTTTGTAATTTCATAAATATCTCTACCATTAGAGGATATTTTAGTAATTGATGAGTGGTAATTATATCACTATTTCCCACTCATTTGGCCTAATATTTTGTATAATTTCTCGAGTTTTGTGAACGTTTTGATGTGTTTTGTGTTGTTTTACAGATAAATAAAGTTTGGGAAGCATTGGAAGCAATTCGGGGCCAAAATAGTGAAAAATTGACAAAGGGTAAAATGGTAATTTTGCACGTCGCGACGCGCATTTCTTCTTGTGTCGCACCCGCTAACGTGCACCGAGTCCTGCTAAAATACACCGGGACACATGTCAAAATCTGAGAAGTTTGCTAAAATGTGCAGCTGCTTAAATGCGCCGCTAAAATACACTGAATGCTAACGTGCGCCTGCCACGTGTCAACATCACAGCAAATCATGCTAACGTACGTCGTGCCACGTGTCATAATCATATGGTGCCGAGACTCCGTGTGCCATGAGTCATCTTCATATTCGACCGCATCAACCGCATAACACGTGTCAGCCACGTGTATGACACGTGTCCGCCACATCAGCTGCATGCCAAGTCAATATCACACGTGGACATCACGTCATCATCAGCCAATCATCGCCTGCCATGTGTCACCATCTCAGTGGATCAAAATCTGTCGCGTGCCACGTGTCACAATTCTATTGGGCCGACAGAAACCGCGTGCCACATCAGCAGTCAACAGTCAAAGCCGCGTGCCACGTTAGCAAGTCAACAATTCAACACGCATTTGACTTTTCAATGCGTCACCGCATCGCGACGCGGGCCTGTCCAGATGCCTATAAATTGAGGCCATTTGCACTTCATTTGCTTCGTGCTTTCCTTTGGGTTTTTATAGGCTTTAAAAGATTGCATCTATTTTGTAAATATTTTTAATATTTAAATTATGTATTTTTACTTTTAATTTTAATTTCATTATTTTTACTTTCAGTACTTTTACTTTCAGCACTTTTACTTTCAGCACTTTTACTTTCACTATTTTACTTTCAGCACTTTTACTTTCAGTACTTTACTTTCAGCACTTTTAATTTCAGTAATTTACTTTCAGTAATTTTAATTATGCATATTTACTTTCAGTAATTATTTTTATTTATTTTCTTTTTATTTCATTTATGTTCAGTAGTTAATTTACTGCTGGGGAATGGTGAAGCTTTTTACTTTTATAATTTAGATTAATCTCCCTTAATTATAATATATAAACTAGTTAAAAACTGACTTAATGAGGATACTGTTATAATGGTCGGTTGGTAATTAATTATAAATTTGACTTAATCAGGATACCGCCTATATGTTCGGTTGGTAATTATCACGTAAATTTATATATTATAATAAGGGAGATTTCTAAATTAGAAATAGTAAAGGTAGATTAATCTCACTTAATTTATAATATGGAAATTGTAATTTAATAATATGGATTAAAATTTGATACCTCTTTAATGACTGTTTTTATTTATGTAACATAATGTGACACCGCTTATAGGTCGGTCTTTAGGTGACAGATGATTATTGCCTATATGGCTGGTTTATGGATAAATAATAACACCGCATTTATGGCTGGTTTTATTTAACTAGGTAATATTGACAATTTCCATATTATAATAAAGTGAGATTTCTAAAAGTGGATCCCTTAACCCCAGTATTTTATTAATATTCTAGGGAAGTGATAAAACACAATATTAATAAGCTTAATAATTGATTTAATTATATTATGGGCAATTCTTTAGTTTTTTTTATTGAATCTTAAGCTTAATGCTTCTTGTTACTTGATCACCAATAAGATTGATGTGGTAAACTTAAAATGAACTTGGAAAAGTGATTTTAGGTTTCATCCTTAGATTCAATAACTCACGATCTTCCTTGAGGATAGATAACCCTTTAATAGATTTCCTTACAAGATAGGAATATACATGTCGGGCGTGGGTAGCCATAATTGGAACTTGAACTTAATGAATTCAGATAACTTGGTTAACATATGAATATGATTAATTGAGTTACACTGGGTATTTGCATCTGACCATCGACATAGGCTTTTGCATAACTTCGTGTTCCAGGTTAGCAAATTAATTTATTATACATATATAAGACAATCAATTCATCTTTTGAATAATATTTTGTGGAGTCACAACCCTAGGTATTTTGTGTCTTTTATTATTTTCCTTAGTATTTTCTTTTGTATTTTATTTGTTTATTTAGCAAATTTACATTCAACCAACCAGTCAAGCAATCATTCTCTTCTCCCTTTAAATAGATACATGTAAATAAATAGTATCAATAATTAATAACAATAGTATAAATTAAGTCCTCATGGGATCGATATTTTTATACTACTTGAACGATACGTGCGCTTGCATTATACGAGTGTGATTGCACCGGTCAAGTTTTTGGTGCCGTTGCCGGGGACTTATTTTTCTTCAGTTATTAATTTTGAAGCTATCTAATTTACTTGTCTCTAATTTTCTTTATTTTTATCTGTAATTTTTATTTCTTTCTTTTATTTTTCAGGTGGTTGACATGGATCTTTATTGAGAGATTGAAAGATTACGAGCTTTACTAGAAGAAGATACATCCTAAATCAGGGAGCTACGGTCCGGTTTTCTGAGGCCTGTTGTCCAACCCAACAATTATCACTGGATGTCAGAAAACAAGCAATACTACATTTGCTCAACAAAACGCAATGGGGAGATGTGAAATATATGATGGTAACCACCCGAGCGATCAATACATATATCTTTCAGAATGGAAAAATTATCGAAATCACTCAAGGTTCGAGGAACCAGCATATTTCACTGAACCACATTTTCCATCTTATCCACCATCCATCTACGATCTTCATCAAGAACCAGAACCATCAGAGGAAGATCAATTGATTGACATGTTCAAAGATTTGTTCGAGGAACGGGAAGCTCAATTTGATGCACAAATTCAGAGTCAAGCAGCATCCATACAGAGGATGACATATCAAATTAGACAATTAACAGACAACCTGAATTACATATCTCACAGAGCAAATTCAAATAATACTGAGGAAACCTTAGAGTATCCAGAGTTTCATCATGACATCATAACAGAGGACGAGGCTGAGCAGTATCAAGAATCAGAGGTATCAGTTCAGGAGCTCGAACCAACAAAGTCTCAATTTGATATTTATTATTCTTCTGACTTTGACGAAGATCAAGAAGCAGAGCTGTTTGTACCAATTGTGCCAGCAAGAGAGGATGAAACTTTCCATCCTCAAAATGAAGATCATGGAGCTTGCTTTGCACTAATATTTGAAGAAGAGCTACCTGAACCATTCATATCAACCACATAGGATGAAGACCTAAAATCAGACATATCTTTACATCCTCAGGTTGACACTTATGGAGCATGCATTTCACATATGAAGAGCTGAATAGGGAAATTTTAAAATACATCTGTGAAGAAACGGTGGAGCAAGATGCAAAGAAAATGGAGGAGCAAGTGTCAGATCTTATTGAAGATCTCAGGCATTCAGGAGAAACATCATTGTTTTGGGGAGTACAAATTAAAGATATCACCCAGAAGCTTGAAAAAATGGAACTCCCATTCAAAATCAAGCACCATACGAGACCTCCTGATTTTCTTTCTTTCTTTTCAGGAACCACTGGAGCATCAAATATTAAAAAGGTGGCACAAGCACTGAATGAGACAAAATTCTTTTTGCCACTTTACCGTTGGAAGAGACCCTTCAAAAGCAACGCTCAGGGATTGTATTTAATCGGACATCCAAAACCACGCTGAAACCTCCTTGACAGATGGATTTCAGTCACGTCTGGCTGAAGATGAAAAATTTAGCGCTAGCAGAGAGGCAACCCATGCAATTTGTTGTAATTTCTGTTTTTGTATTTTGTGTATACTTGTTGTAGAATTGTTAATTTTGTGTGATATTTTCGGGGAAAAGCACAAACAGAACATTTAATGAGGAATGGTGTTTGGCAATCACAAAGATGAGAGCTAATTCATTAGTTATGGCTGAGTAAGGAATGAATTTTTGAGACGCATCCTAATGAATTTATACCAAGCGAGTGGCATATTGCGTGCACAACTCTGTTTCTATAATAATTGCTTTGATTTACTTTTCTTTTATAATTATCTTTATTTTCGCCTACAGGATCCATACTTTTTGACCTTTCACGATTTCTTTTATTGTTTTGCTAACAATCGTCATTTGGAAGATACTTGTGATATTATTACTCACCTTTTTCAGGTACTATAAATTCAACTCATTATTGCACTTTTGAAGGCATCCAGATAAAAATGGAAGCCACTTCAAGAAGATGAGTTGTAAATATCTGTGTCTTTTGTGGTACTAGTGTTGGTTCTAAGCCACAATACGTAGCGGCAGCACATGAATTGGGTCGAGTCTTAGCTGAAAGGAATATGCACTTAGTATATGGCGGTGGCAATCTTGGACTAATGGGGATCGTTTCAAAGGCCATACAGGAAGGAGGCAGTCAAGTCTTGGGAATCATCTCAAAACCTTTGGCAGATGCGAATCTGATTGGACCATCAAACGGAGAGGAATTAATTGTGCCAGGTATGATTAATCGTGCTGATGCTTTTATTACTTTTTCAGGAGGGTTGGGCACGTTGGAGGAGATTTTACAGTGCTTTCTTGGGCGAACTTGAACATACACTAGAAACCAATTGGGCTGTTTAACACAGATGGATTTTATGATTTTCTTTGTGTGTTTCTTGATGATGCCCAGAGAAATGGGTTTGTGTCAAAACCTTTAAAAGAACTCCTCTTCACTGCCAGAACTACTCGGGATTTAATTGACCAAATCTTAGCCTTTGAACCACAAATTGACCCTATCATTTCCAAGATAAACTGGTCTGATAATGATCATGGTAAAAAACGTCGGATAAATCTGGATCTTAATCTTTAATTTTAATGTAGAATTTCAGCTAACCAGGTACTATCTTCTAAACTCATCTTCTACTTTTTAAGACATTGGGGACAATGTCTCATTTAGGTTTAGGGGTGGGGAATAGTTGTAGTATTTTGTTTTTTTTATTTTTAGTTCAAAATTTTCGAAAAAATTCAAAAAAAAATAAAAAATTTTACAAAAATCAAAAAAATATTTTGTGTTTTTATGTTTTTAACTTGATTAATCGGGTGAAATTGGTGTAAGATAGTTGTGTAAGGAATTTCCATTCCTGAGACGTATTTCAACCTATTTCGAAACAAATTAATTTTTGTTTATTTCCTTTTGAATTATTTAATTTGTGAATTCTCCATAAAACTGACTAAAATGGCTCTTTATATGCTCAGTTGACAGGTATTATCAACATACATGGTAACATACGGACATGAGTTGTAATTGACAAGTTTGTAATATTCAGTGCTCTGGTTTAATTGAATGAAGCATCTAAAAGCGATGGGATAAAAAAACGTATGAGATCCGAGTTATTAAGTCCGTATGGGTGTTTTAACACCTAGTGCTCTAAAACCAACGGTTTGGGAGTCACTGACCCAAAGCTCGCTACATGGATCAAAGATGTTACAAATATATATATATATATATATATCTGAAGTTTGAGTAATTAAGTCTGTAGGGGTGTCTTAACACCTAGTGCCCTAAAGCCAACTGGTTTGGGAGTCACTGGCCTAAAGCTCGCTACATGGATGGAAGATATTGTATATAAAAAAAATCTGAAAAATCTGAAAAATATTCCATTGCTAAAAAAAATGTGTGAATTCTGATATAACTTTAAGACAAAAATATTACTTTCTTCTCAACTACACTTGTGACTATTGTGGGCAAAAATGAGTTGATTAATATTTTGTTGGCTGTGTATATGAAGAATGGTAAAAATAATCGGAGAATTTACTTATTCGATAATTTAGAAAGAAAGAAAACAACTATTAACTTGGATAAGAAGTTTCACCTGTTTAGTCACTAACTTCTTTATTCTCTTTTCTCTTGTCTTTTTGCTTTTGTGTGCATTAGTTTTATTATCTTTTTACTTTTAATAAATAAGTTTGACGTTTGTGGGTATCGTTATTGTAAGCCCTCACGAGACTACAACTCGTCCACTAGGGACACCTAGGGGTTTAAAGGCTTGTTGCATACGCTAAATGCAACTGTGATCCCTACGAAAGTGGCTTAGCTTAAAAATATTTATCTTATTTTATTTTATTATTTTGCTCGAGGACTAGCAAAATGTTAAGTTTGAGGGTGTGATGAGTGGTAATTATATCACTATTTTCTACTCATTTGGCCTAATTTGTTATATAATTTCTCGAGTTTTATGAATGTTTTGATGTGTTTTATATTTTTGGGAAGCATTGGAAGTAATTCAGGGCCAAAACAGTGAAAATTGGATAAATGGCAAAATGGTAATTTTGCGCATCGCGATGCGCATTCCTTCTTGTGTCGCGCCCGTTAACGTGCGCCGAGTCCTGCTAAAATACGTCGAGACACGTGTCAAAATCTGAGAAGTTTGCTAAAATGCGCAGCTGCTAAAATGCACCGCTAAAATACACCAGATGCTAATGTGCGCCTGCCACGTGTCAACATCACATCAAATCATGCTAACGTGCGTCGTGCCACGTGTAATAATCATATGGTGTCGACACTCCGTGTGCCACGAGTCAACTTCCTATTCGACCGTATCAACCGTGTAACACGTGTCATCTACGTGTCTGACACGTGTCCGCCACATCAGCTGCATGCCAAGTCAATATCACACATGGATGACATGTCATCATCATCCAATCATCACCTGCCACGTGTCACCATCTCAGTGGACTAAAATATGTCGTGTGCCACGTGTCATAATTCTATTGGGCCGACAGAAATCGTGTGCCACGTCAGCAGTCAACAGTCAAAGCCGTGTGCCACGTCAGCAGTCAACAATTCAACACGCATTTGACTTTTCAATGCGTCGCGTCACAAGAACAACTTGAGCGTCGCGACGCGGGCCTGTCCAGATGCCTATAAATTGAGGTCATTTGCACTTCATTTGCTTCGTGCTTTCCTTTGGGTTTTTATAGGCTTTAAAGGATTGCATCTATTTTGTAAATATTTTTAATATTTAAATTATGTATTTTTACTTTTAATTTTAATTTCAGTATTTTTACTTTCAGTACTTTTACTTTCAGCCCTTTTACTTTCAGTACTTTACTTTCAGCATTTTTAATTTCAGTACTTTACTTTCAGCACTTTTAATTTCAGTAATTTTAATTATGCATTTTTACTTTCAGTAATTATTTTTATTTATTTTCTTTTTATTTATTTTATGTTCAGTAGTTAATTTACTGCTGGGGAAGGGTGAAGCTTTTTACTTTTATAATTTAGATTAATCTCCCTTAATTATAATATATAAACTAGTTAAAACCTGACTCAATGAGGATACCGCCATATTGGTCGGTTGGTAATTAATTATAAATTTGACTTAATCAGGATACCGCATATATGGTCGGTTGATAATTATCACGTAAATTTATATATTATAATAATGGAGATTTCTAAATTATAAATAGTAAAGGTAGATTAATCTCACTTAATTTATAATATGGAAATTGTAATTTAATAATATTGATTAAAGTTGATACCGCCTTAATGGCTGCTTTTATTTATGTAACATAATGTGACACCGCTTATAGGTCGGTCTTTTAGGTGACAGATGATTACCGCCTATATGGTTGGTTTATGGATAAATAATAACACCGCATTTATGGCTGGTTCAACTTAACTGGGTAATATTGACAATTTCCATATTATAATAAAGTGATATTTCTAAAAGTGGATCCCCTAACCCCCATCATTTTATTAGTATTCTAGGGAAGTGATAAAACACAATATTAATAAGCTTAATAATTGATTTAATTATAATATGGGCAATTCTTTAGTTTTTTTTTATTGAATCTTAAGTTTAATGTTTCTTGTTGCTTGATCACCAATAAGATTGATGTGGTAAACTTAAAAGAACTTGGAAAAGTATTTTAGGTTTCAGTCTTAGATTCAATAACTCACGATCTTCCTTGAGGATAGATAACCATTTAATAGATTTCCTTATAGGATATGAATATACATGTCGGGCGTGGGTAGCTATAATTGGAAATTGAACTTAATGAATTCAGATAACTTGGTTAACATAGGAATATGATTAATTGAGTTACACTGGGTATTTGCATCTGACCATCGACATAGGCTTTTGCATAACTTCGTGTTCCAGGTTAGCAAATTAATTTATTACACATATATAAGACAATCAATTCATCTTTTGAATAATATTGTGTGGAGTCACAACCCTAGGTATTTTGTGTCTTTTGTTATTTTCCTTAGTATTTTCTTTTGTATTTTTATTTATTTATTTGTTTAGCAAATCCACATTCAACCAACCAATCATGCAATCATTCTCTTCTCCTTTTAATTAGATACCTGTAAATAAATAATATCAATAATTAATAACAATAGTAGGAATTAAGTCCTCGTGGGATCGATATTTTTATACTACTTGAACGATACGTGCGCTTGCGTTATACGCGTGTGATTGCACCGGTCAGTAATTATAAAATATGTAATAATAGGAGTATTTGACTTGATTTAATTGGATTAAATCAAAGTGGTTGACAATGAACTAAAAAATTGGTTAGACTTTGGTCTTGATTTAATTGGATTAAATCAAAGTGGTTGATAAAGGTGATTAGTCACACCTAATTATACATATTTAGACAAATTAGATTAAGCCCATATAAAAGTTGATTATAACTTTTATTAATTAAAAATTACAAAGGCTTCACTATAAAAGGCAAGCTTGAGCAAGTTTTTAAATAAGGCAAAAACAAGCATTAAGCAAAGGAAATAAATATTAACCTAAGTAAAGTTTTTGTGAGAGAAGCTTTGGAAGTTCTCTATTACAACAATGAGAAAAAGATTGGATCTTGGAATCAACCTTGCTAGCTTTGGAAGTTCTCTACAACATTTAAACAAGGAGAAGAAGATTGAATCTTAGAATCAAACTTGCTAGGTAAGTTTGATATTCTCTAAAGTTATGCTTTCATTAATGTGTTGTTATCAGTAATGAAACACATAATGATCTATTATGTATTGGATACATAATAACATAACTTGATGTTGAAATTAGGCTAATGAATTGTGTATGGATATTTTGGAAGTATAAACACAAAATGCTTGTAATTGAGTAAAAATATTTATGTTAGACATAAACATAAAATTAGAGTTTGGAACTCTAATAGATGGCTTAGAGTTATGGCTACCATTCTAGAATCACTTGACCACCTTTGAGTGACCTAGAATTATTAAAGAGTCATTTCATCATGGGATTCTATTTTGTTTTGTGTTTTGATTCAAAAATACACACACACACACACACACACACACACATATATATATATATTTGTTATAAAACATGTGTTGAAGTTGGTTTTGAAATTAAAATTATTTTGGGTGTTTTTTGAAAGTGTTTAAGTTTATTTTTTTTTTAAAATATATATATTAAAAGATGAGGCTGTTGTGTAGCTGCATGTAGCATGAGTTGCATGGAGTGTGCGATGCATGTAGCGTACGTGCGCTGGGCGCGCACCAGGCGTGCAGGATTTGATCCTGCATGCAGCATGTGATGCATGCAGCGTTGGCTGTATGCAACATTTGCTGCATGCAGCCAGCGCTGCATGTAGCATGATTTTCATGTAGCGTACGCGCGTTGGGCGCACACCAGGCGTGCATGATCTAGTTTTTATCCTGATTTGGTTTTTTGGTCTACGATTTATCCCTCGGTTTTTCCTATACACTCGTAATGGAATATAGTATTCCGCAAAAATATTTAAAAATACATGCATGCGTGATTACCATGGGTTAGACTCATTTTCATTGCGTAGGACATCGATCAGACCCTAGGGGTCCCACAATTACCCCAATACCATACCGGTATTCATACTGGTGAAACTGGAAGTTTGATAACTCTGGAACTGGCATGAACCCATACCGCTCTAAATACCGGTCAATAATATGATAAGTTTCGCGCATTAAATACTCAACGGTAACTATTTAACAGTTGTTTGAATAGCATACCGTCATATCATTGCCTGACCACCAGCACACCAGTCTCAGGACAAAGAAATGGTTATGCTCGAATATTTCACTATATATTGAGACCCTATTTCATTTTTGCATAAATCTTACACTTTTGAACACTTTATTGAAAGCTAAAATAGAGAGAAAAATAAATATTCTTGATCATTTCATTCTCATCATTTCATAAGCTCATTACATACAACTTCTTATCATTTTAGAGAGCTTGGTGATATTTGGGTAAACACACTCACACTCAATCTTTGTAATCTTTAGTGAGTTCCCAAATAGTATTGTAAACATAAATTTTTCATTCAAATATTTGTGTGTGAAATCTTTTGTGTGAGTGGTGTATACTCTCAAGGGTAAATTTGTTGTAACAGGTTTTAGAGAAGACTTTGGAAGAAAAATCTCTTGGATTATAATTTGTTGAAATTAATGGAACCTTCAAGTGAGCTTGAAGGAAGTGGACGGTAGGCAAGTAATTGAGTCGAACCACTATAAAATCGGTTACGTATCTCTCTTCCTTTATCTTTTAATTTTACAATTTTATTTGAATCAATATTGTTATTTATAATTGTTGGTGAAGCTTGAAAGCTTAAAATTACAAAGACTTATAATTCCGTATTAAATTTTTAATTACCCAATTCACCTCCCCCGGGTATAGTTATTTTTTGCTATTGCTTGTAGGTAATTTCATGAAGTACACACAACACAACTTTCAGTCACCAATATGACTGAGGTAAAATATGATTGTGTTTGTGCTCAATGTGACTGAGGTACGTAATGTGACTGAAGTAAATAATGTGACAGAAACACACACAACACAATTTTCAATCACCAATATAACTTAGATAAAATATGATTGTAACCAAGTTCAATATGACTGAGCTTGATGTGACTGAGGTATAATATTACTTAGGTAATATGATAGTGATTGTTTTTAATGTGACTTTTGGCCAAATATATTTTAGGTAAAATGTGATTATGATTGAGTTCAATATGATTCAGGTAAAATGTGATTTGGGTACAATATGACCATGACTAATCTCAATGCAACTTATGTAAAATGCAATTATGACTTGACTCAATTACAAATTTTTATTGTGCCTTATGATATTGATTCCAATTTTTGTTTTCACTTGTTTGATATTAGACTTTGGTTCCTTTGTAAATTTGCAGTCCTCTACAACTTGATTCTGTGGGTTTTTTTTTTTTATGGATTGCAAATTAGATGTTTGGGCAGAAAGTTATGTTCGTTTTAGTAACAGCGGTCGAGGTTGTATAGTAAGTGTCACTCAACGATTTTGATATTGATTTTGATCTTATATAAGTCTAAACTTGATAGAAGTTTATTAATGAAATTTATAGATAAGGATGTTAAGTGTATATATATTTTTACATATTATAATTTAAAGTTCGTATGAAGGAGATTTTTGAATTTTAAAAATGACTAATCTGAAATAACCAATCTAATTCTTAAAAATGTAAGAACGTTTTTATCTTTTTTTTTAAACGAAATATAACGACATTGGTATTTTTTTAGAGTTTATGATTTTTTAATTAATTATATATATATATATATATATATATATATATATATTTTTATGAAAAACTGAGATAATTACTTTTTAAATTAAAGGTTAAAAGGAATTAAAGAAATCAGTTTTATTTATTATTTAATTAAAATCAGGTGGGACTCTTTAGATCATGTTCGTGAAGGAAATGGTGAGTCTCATTTATTTTTTTTTAACTTGATGTTCCTTTCGGTAATTTTACCACTGACAGGACTAAAAAAGTTTGTAGTGGTTTTGGATAATTTAATATATAGAAATTTATTAAAAAAATCATATTTCCTATAATTTAATAAATTTCTTTCCTCTTTAATCTTAAGGTTTTAAATTTTATTAGAAAAAAATCATATATCTAAATTTCTTTCCTCTTTAATCTTAAGGTTTTAAATTTTATTCATATTTAATTATTTTTTATTCCTCTTTAATTTTTTTGATTAACAAGAAATTTGACATAATGTTACTCCCTTTACCGTTATCTTTTAAAAAAAAATATATATTAATTGTGAACAATAATATTTTCTTTAAAAGATAAGAGGTGAGTAAGTCCAAAAATATTTTTTAGCCCACTTAACTCCCCTAATATTTGAACTTAGGCACTGTTTTTGAAAGTATTTATTTGTAATTTAAATACACACTAAATATTAATTCAACATTAGTATTTTTTGATATGTTGATGAAACCACTTATAATCATATTGCAACTGTGACTAGGGATGGTAAAATCCGAACCCGGGTCCGAAACTAATTTTCACTTTCCGGGTCCGGGTCCGGGAAAAATTATCCTGATCCGGACCCGGGTATACCAGGTGCGGGTCCATACCCTGTTTCTAATAGTTAGGTACCGATTATTTTAAAATTGATTCCGATTCCATTCAGAACCAAAACCGAAACTGATTTTGCTCATACCTACTTTCGGTCACCAATTTGAATGAGGTAAAAATGTGATTATAACATAAGTTAATGTAAAGTATGTGCGACACAGTATTTTTATGGTTAATTTCGAACTTGCGTAAGTCCGAATTTGAGAGACATTTGTTTATAAGAATTATAAGTATGAATGTTAAGTGTATGTATATTTGGACAGATTGTGGTTTAGAATCCGGAGGAAGGAAATATGAGTATTTAAAAATGGCTTGTTTGAAACCATTATTTTGTTATAAATATAATTGACATTTTTTCGATCGAAACATATTGACAATAAGTCTAATTTTAAATCTCATGATTTGAATCAAAATGAATTGAATCAATTTATTGACCTATTTATTCAAAATAAAGCGAATCATAAACAACTAAACGAATTAATGACCTTAAATTCGTATTCGTTTCTTTTAATAAATGAATCGAATCGAATTGATATATTTATTAAACAAATCAATTTTTTCAAACTCGTATTCGGTTTAAAGCGAATCGAATCGAACGAATGAATAAATTCTAACCTAAATTACTATCCCTAATAAAAGCCACATTAATAAAAAGCCCCCCTTTTTTGTTGACATAAAATAAATATTCAAAGAAATTTCGAAAGGCATAAAATAAATAAATAAATATTTGATCATAGGTTCCTTGCTTTGCCCTAAATCAAAGCCGTTGACATAAAACGTGAGACGGTTGTGCTGTTTGATACGCAAAGTAAAAGTTTCTTAGGCCATAAATTAAGACCGTTAAATTTGTTAGCTTTCAATGCGTGTTTTAACAAATTTAAATAAACAACTTGATCAGTAAAATGTGTTGGGCTCTTCATTAATTTTGCTTTTAATCAAAAAAAAAAAAAAACTATTTGAAATAGACTCGACTCTCATCGTATAAATACAAATTGACTCGATATTATAATCTCTGTATGTGTTAAAAATGTTTGGATTTTATAGAAAATTTATTTAAAATTTGAAAAAGTAAATAAAAAGTTCAAAATTGAATTTTTCACATTTGAACTGGAATCGAGCTCAACTCGTTTAGTAATTGAGTTTGAGCCAAGTTCGATCTCATTATGTTCTTAAAAAATCGAGTCTGAAAAACACATGTAAAGCTCGATTCGAGCTCAAACTAAGTGCAAACTCATATAATTACTTATCAAGCCAATATAAATACTTATCAAGCCAAACTTGAACAGTCGCAACTCAGTTCAATTACACCCCTATCAAAAGCTATATATAAAAGAATCTAAAACTTTTTTCATTCTTAAACTTACCTTTTTTTATCAATTTCATTTAAATGTTATGAATTATATAATATTAGAACACATTTTCATCGTTTGAAATCTATTCATAATATTTACATTTTTTTAAGATACCATGATATTTACATGAAACAACTAATAATATATGTTTAAACATCAAATAAACACTTGAAATATTGTTTAAAAATATGTTGTTATTATTAAAACTCAAAAGAACATAACAATAATTGAAATTTGAAAACCAACATCATGGAAATTTTCAAAAGAGCAGCCCAACTTGGGCAACTTATTCTAAAAAACCTAACATTAATTCTCACTCAATGTCATGGCGCAAATGGAGCTTTTCACACACACAAAATTCATATTCTTGGCAACAAAACAATCATCACATGGACAACAAGTGAAAACTACTAGAAAGTGACTTTGACATTAAGATCATTTTTGAAAGTCATCCCTAACAATTAGATAGAAAGAGACACTTATGGACCATTAATGTGGTACAAAACTTTTTTTATTTTTTGGAATCGTTAGAAATCCAGCCGTTAAACCATTTCTTCCGGGCTTAAACGGAGCTAAGAGTGACAATGGCACGGGCTCGGGCCCGGGCTTTGATAAGCCCGGCCCGAGCGTCTTTCGGGCCGGGCCCGAGCTTTATCCGGCACTTTTTTTAAAAAAAAAATTGAAAAAAATTCAAAATATACAAATTCAAAATACATTTTCACTATATGCAAAGACAATTCACAAATACATCAAAAGCTTCATCGATAAACTAACAATCCAAATACTATAAATAAATACAAATGCAACAAACATATTAAAGTATATATATATATTGTTTAAGACCGAGTCGGGCATATAAATCTAGGGCTCGGCCCGGAAGGGCCGGTCCAGGCTTTTCTGTCATCTCTAAGCGGCGCAGGTAAAATCCCCGATTATCACAGGCTCTTACAAGAAACGCATTCTCTGAATTCGAACCCAGAACCTCAATGGAAGATCTTGAGCCTTACACCACCAAGTCACGCCCCTTGAATACTGTGGTACAAAACCTACAAATTAAAATGATTTTTCCTTACTCATTAATGAGCTACGTTATGTAAAACCTTAGATTAGGCTATAATTATGTGAATCTAGATAATAATAGACCTATTAATTATTACATTACAATATATTCATGTGTATTATAAGAAGTCTAGAAAAAAAAACTCGGTATAAGTATTTGATTCCAAAACAAATCGAATCTATTTTCAAATATTTAAAAATAATAATAATAATAATTCCACAATACATACGAGAGGAATGAGATATCTATCACATGAATGAAAAGAGAAATAATTTAACACTAAACCACTAAAGGGTTTCCTTATTAATCTCATATTAGTAAAACAAAAAAAAACAAATCTAAATAAATTTGAATTTTCTGAAAACCCCAATCCATTGTTGATGAGTGATAAACGTATCACTATTTCTCACTCATTTGACCTAATATTTTGAATAGATTCTTGAGTTTTGTGAATATTTTGATGTGTTTTATATTATTTTGTAAATAAATAAAGTTTCAGGACATTCTGGAGATGATTTGGGGCTAAAATAGTGAAAAAGGACAAAACAGGTAATTTGGTAATTTTGCGCGTCGCGACGCCTAACATGCACCTTGAGCTGCTAACGTGCGCCGAGGGACACATGTCAGAATCTGAAAAGTTTGACTTGCTAACGTGCGTCGTGCCACGTGTCATCATCCTATGGTGCCGACAATCGCCATCGCCACGTGTCATTCCACGTGTTAGCCATGTCATCATCCACATCAGCAGTAGATTGAGTCAACGTGACACGTCATCGCCACGTCATCATCATCCAATCACAACGTGCCACGTGTCACAATCCTACGGTGCCAACAATCACTATCGCCACGAGTCGCCACATCAGCGCCACGTCAGAACAATTATTGAGTCAATTATCCAAAATACCACGTGGCGAATAAGAATCTGAAGCAGCCAACTAGAGTACGACACGTGGCGCGTCGCGACGCGAACACCTTACCGAGGCCTATAAATTCAGCTCAATTTTCTGATTTCAAATGTACCTTCCTCTCTGTAATTCTCTGAGTAAATAAGGAGTTTGTATCTAATTTTCTTTTAATTTCAGTTTTGTAATTAATTTTTATTTACTTTCTGTAATAGTAATTTGTTTTCTAGTTTTGTAATTAATTTTAATTTACTTTCTGTAATAGTAATTTGTTTTCTTTACTTTTTCAGTTTTTACTATTCAGCTATGAGGAGGTAACTTTCCTTTGCTATGGTGAAAGGTAAAACTTTTATTACTACTATTTAGATTAATCTCCCTTAATTATAATATATTCATTATTTAAAATTTGACTTAATAAGGATATCGCTATATTGGTCGGTTGGTAATCCTTTATAAACTGGTTTTAATCTGACTAAGCATAGATACCGCCTGGTTGGTCGGTTGATAATTTCCACCTATATGGCTGGTTTATGGACTTAATTTGACTTAATCAGGTTACCGTCTATATGGCTGGTTGGTAATATCACACAAGTTAATATATTATATTAAGGGAGATATCTAAAATAGTAGTGATAAAAGTAAATCCTTTAGCCCTAGCATTTTCTTTTATTGTAATTTTCTTTATTTACTTTTCAGCATTTTACTTTATGTCTTATTTTTAAGTTTTTACTCGCCCTAGTTATGTGTCATAACTAAGTTAGTTATCTAGGGTTGTGATGAATTCCAATATCACCGGTTTATAAGGGGTTATTTTATAGTTTTGGTAATTTAAATGTTTACTTATTAAGTCTTAAGCTTAATGTGTCTTGTTAACTGGCCACTAATAAGATTGATCTAGTAAATCTAAAATAAACTTGACAAAGGAATTTTAGGTTTCAGCCTTAGACTTGGTAGCCCACGATCTTCCTTGAGGATAGATAACTCTTTAATAGATTTCCTTACATGATAGACATATACCTGACGGGCGGGGGTAGCCATAATTGGAACTTAAACTTAATGAATCCAGGTAATTTGGTTGACATAGACATATGGTTCAATTGGGTTAAACTGGGTATTTGCATCTGACCATCGACATAGGCTTTTGCATAATTTCGTGTTCCAGGTTAGTAAACCGATATATTACACAAACATTAAATAACCACTTCATCTTTAAAAGGATATTGGAAGAAATCACAACCCTGGATAGTTTCTTAATATTGAATTTTCCTCAACCTACTTTTGCGCAATTTTATTCACTTATTTTTAAATTTAAAATCATCATCATTTCAAATCAATCAATCAATCAATCTTTTAGATACTAATAATCATTTGGCCTCATAAAAATTAATAGCTTAGGTTTTAAGTCCTCGTGGGATCGATACTTTTTATACTACTTGAACGATATGTGCGCTTGCGTTATACGCGTGTGATTTCGCACCGGTCAATTGTCTGTCTCGATATATCATTATTGACGTTGGAGTTTTTTATAAGCCTTGCCGACTTGAAGTTCAACTCATTTCTTGTCTCGATATATCATTGTTGAAGTTCAACCTAATTAAAAATAGGCTCCACAAAGAAAAGGGATTCAGAATGATTTTTCGTTATGAATAAAAATCAGGACGTGATTAGGGATGATTTTTATCCCGAATCTCGACTTTTTCCTTAAAAATCCCAAATCCTAAATTATTTGACTGAAATTTGGGATAATTTTTCATTGTGATTCAAAAAACGATATGAGATTCGGTATGATTTTTCATTACTAATTCATAATTGGGACGATATCAAAAATCGCAAAGCCTGACTTACATCCCTACAAGAAATTTTTGAATTCATCTATGTTCACTTGAATTTCGATTAAAGCATAAGATAGGTTAATTATAGTAACAACAGAAAATTACATTAATAATAACAATTAAAAAAAATACAAGATTAATGATATTTTTTTAAAATTACGAAATTTCATCATGCTTTATGGTATGTTTTTTACCAACTTGCTCCGGTTAATTTTTGAAAGCAACCACTAAAGAATTTAATAAATATTCAATTTATATTTTTTAAATATAATATACAAGTTAGATAAAAGTTATTACCCATTAGTTTTTTTTTTTTTTTTGCAATCATTGGAAACCATGCCGTCAAACCACCCCTTCCAGACTTAAACGGAGCAGGTAAAATCTTATACTGTCTCAGTCTCTTATAGAAAACGCACTCCCTAAATTCGAAATCATGAACTCAATATGAGATCCTGAACCCTACACTAGCAAAGCCACGTACTTTGGGGACCTATTACCCATTAGTTACTTACTCATACTTACAATTCCTTTCTCAATATTACGATAATCTACTAATATTTAAACCAAAAATCTGTAGATACCTCCTGAATTAGTTAATTATTTTTTTGGAAATGGTACTATATACACTAATACTACAAGTATGAATTAAAATTTTTAAAACGATATGAAGTGATATTAATTATTTAACTCAACAAGAACAAGATCCGTTATATAAACGCCACTACTTGTCTACTACATAAGAAAAAGATCTCCCTCTCCCATTATAAAATTATTCTAAAATGTGTCTTTTTAGTCCGAAGCATTAACTAAACAATAAATAAACATAATATTAAATATCTTTAATATTAACATGTTAAGTGCGTTTGGTAAAGCTTTAGCGTAATTAATTGAAAGAAGAATTTCAAAAGACTTATAAATTCGATCTTTTTTTGGAATCGTTGGAAACTACGTTGACAACTATCTTTTTTGAGCTTAAACGAAATAAATAAAATCTCTGATTATCCTAAACTCTTATAAGAAACACACTTCTTGAATTCAAACCCAAAACCTCAAAATCGGATCATGAGCTCTACAACATCATGTCACGCCCATTAAGAGCATAAATTTGATATTTTGCTAAGTCTCAAACAAATACGATATCATAATATATCTTATTTAGAACGAATAATGAAATTCTAGAGTTACCCAATACATTTTTTTTTTTTAAATCGTTGAAAATTTCATCGTCAAATTACTCTTTTTGGATTTAAGTGAGAATGTAAAATCTCCGACTGTCTCTGAATCTTATAAGAAACGCATTCACTAAATTCGAATCCAGAATCTGAAAATTAGATCCTCCTTGACTACCAAATCTGAGGATTTAATAATACAACCAAATAAAAAAAAAATCTATAACTTACGAATTACAAGTATAAAAACTGCTTTGCCTTTATTCCGATTCATCGATTGACTGCTGATTGTTTGGATTTTCTCTTCCTTAGTTTTGCTGACGTGGCTTTCGAGGCGAATGAAATCCTCTTCTGTTTCCTTTTTAAAAGGTTGCAGGTAAAAAATTTGTTTGTTTCTCGGGAAAAAAAAATTTATATTTTCTCTCTCGAGAAATTTTGTCTGGAGTGAAATGTTTTTGTTTGTGTAGAGTGCAGACGTGCAGTGAAGTAATCGAATGAATAATTTGTTTTCTTTTTTGTCATTTTCATTTTTAAACTGTTATTTTTGAATTTTATACTTCAATTCTCGTAATTCTTAGCTTGATTTTATCTTTTATTTTTTGGTTTAATTCTGTTATGGAATGTTAAATGAGTGTTGGATCTGTTTGTTCATAGTGTAATTTTGCTTCAATTAGATTGATTTTATTTTCATAATTACAAGCTATGATCTCTATTCTGTTTGATGTGATGAAGAAAATTGTGCAATTTTTAAATTTCAAAAGTTTTACAATTTTTTTTTTTTGTTTTGAGTGATTATTTGCTTATTGTTTGAGTTTAATAATCAACAACTAAATGATTAGCTATAACCATTTTTTCTCATCCAGTGTGATCTCGATATTTAAATGATTCTGTGATCGTTAAATTTATTAAAATTGTTCCTTTAAAACAAGCTTTTTTCAATAGTTTTACAAGTTTTTTTCCCTGATATTTCTTCTATGGTTTGTTTTCAGATAAATTTCTAGATACCGCCATTGGCTTTTTGACATAGGAGAGTAACATTTACTCGCATGAAGATTGACGAGTGAGGATTCTGCTGATATATTGGAAGCTACGAAACAAAATGTCTTCTACAACCAAGGCTGACAAGAAGGCTACAGATATCGCGGCATGGATGTTCAATGTTGTCACATCTGTTGGAATAATCATTGTCAATAAAGCCCTGATGGCTACATACGGTTTCACTTTCGGTACTTCCCTTGTGACTTAAAAAAAAAAAACACATTTTAATAGAGGACAAATCTTGTCGCTTGACATGTTTTTCTTCAGTTCATAGTCTTGCCTGTTAATCTCAGAATAGATGTATGAGAAAAAATAAAATAAAATTGTTGTGATGCTTCACTCGTTGTTGGGGTCATTTGTTAAAAAAAAAAACAAGAAGAATAGATGGATGAGAACTGAGGAGCAATGCTCATTTAACCTGGTTTAGGAGTATGATTCAATATTTCGAAAAACAAAGTAAAAGATAAAAGAGTATGCTACAACACCAAAAGAAAAAATAGTGACAATGGTTTGCTAGTGCATCCTTCTTGTCACTTGTTTCCTTATTCTGTTTTGGAGCCTTTTTTTCCCTTGTCATCTCTTCTTTAGGTGAAGCAACGGAAGGAAAGGAGGCTTTTGATCTATTTTTGCTTCCAAAAACAAAACCTGGTTCCTCTTGATTTGACTGAATCCCTGCTCCAATTTCTTTTTCTCCTATTCAGAATGATTTTCTATGCAATGCACTTTTTTCCCAGTCTAAAATTTGATTTAATTCTTTTCCATACATACATATCTATATATGTATGGAAATGCACACCTTATATACGCGTGTGTGTGTGGGTTAGTGTTTGTGTCTGATAGTTCCATACTTCCATAGGATGCCTAACCATAGCAATCTGCGTGAGATGTTATATATTGGAAGTAAGGCTTGTGAAAAAACGCACCAGGATTGTCTGCATGGAAACGATGTTTGCTTTAGTTGAAACAAAAAAATCTTACCAAACTGCACATGGATCTTTGCGCTCTGCCCAAGCTCTGATATTGTTTTCAATACATTATGCAGCAACAACATTAACTGGTCTGCATTTTGTGACAACCACCATTTTGACTACTTTTCTGAGGTGGCTGGGATATATCCAGACCTCTCATCTTCCGTTCTCTGAACTTGTGAGATTTGTTCTCTTTGCAAACTTCTCTATTGTGGGAATGAATGTAAGTTTAATGTGGAACTCGGTGGGGTTCTATCAGGTCAGTCTATGAGAGTTGCCACAAATTTTTCCTCTCTTTTTCATTTAAAATTGGAATTTATTTGTCTCAGTATTTATTATCAGATTGCTAAGCTGAGTATGATCCCAGTGTCATGTTTTCTGGAAGTTGTCTTGGACAAGGTGCGATACTCTAGAGACACAAAACTAAGCATACTATTAGTGCTTCTTGGTGTTGGCGTCTGTACTATTACAGATGTGAGTGTCAATGCCAAAGGTTTTATAGCCGCCTTTATAGCTGTTTGGAGCACAGCTATGCAGCAGTATGTAAGTAACCCTTTGTTTTTGAATATTTTTGGCTGGTGTTTACCTATTGATCACCCTATTGCCACTCTTCTTTATTCGCTAGATGGTAGCTATATGATATCCTTTTAATCTTTTATGTTTGTACAGTATGTACATTATCTTCAGAGGAAGTATAATCTAGGATCTTTCAACCTATTGGGGCATACTGCTCCTGCTCAAGCTGCATCTCTGCTGCTATTAGGGCCATTTGTGGACTACTGGTTGACAAGTAAAAGAGTCGATGCCTACGACTACGGTTTTTTATCTGTGGTAAGTTTTACACTTGAGCTCTTGATTTTATCTGGAATAATGATGAGCACTTGTCTCTGTGTGGAAGATTTTAGGCAGAATGATTTTTTGTCATTTCACTACATGTTTATGTGATTTTTACTGTTTTGAACTTCATTTTCATATTTGCATGTATATGTAGGCTCCAACTAGGGGTGGCAATTTGGGTTAGGATTCGTTTATTCGTTCGATTCGATTCAATTCGCTTTAAAGAGAATATGGGTTTAAAAAAATGGATTCGTTTAATAAACGGGTCGATTCGATTCGATTCGTTTATTAAACGAATCGAATACGAATTTAAGCTCATTGATTCGTTTATTCGTATATGATTCATTTTATTATTTTCTTTTACTAATTATTATTATTTTTTTATTAAGATTCGAGAAATTATAGCTAATTACCATAGGAAAAAATAATATTGTCGATATTTGGTGAGCTATTTTTAGTAAATATATTAATAACATATTTAATATGTTCATATTTATGAAGAATTAATGTAAATAAATTATGATAAATTATGTTATTGAATAATATCACTACGAAACGAATATTCGTATTCGATTCGTTTAATAAATGAATCGAATACGAATCATGATATTAGAATTCGTTTAATAAACAAATCGAATACGAATCCATCACATTTTGATTCGATTCATTTAAGATTCGATACAAATTCAATTCGTTAATTCGTTTTGCCACCCCTAGCTTCAACTTATATCTTTATCTGTGATTATACATCTTTCATAGGCAATTTAATCGGAAATCGGCAGCAAATCGTTCCAAGAGAGATTTGAACGATTTATTGGAAATATTCGGGGATTGATCGGGAAGAGTAAAGTTGATATTTTGCATGACTGAGAATAAAAAATTTTAAAACTCGTTTCTCTATATCCTTCAAAAATCACTAAAAATCATTCATTTATTATTTAAAAAAAAAAAGTTAAACAATCATAAAGTTGAGAAAGATGACTAAAGTCTCTAAAGAAGAAAAAGAAAAAGAAAATGGGGAAAAGAAAAAGAAAATGAGTATTGTTGCAAATCGACGATTTTCAAAAATCAGAAATCGGTGATTAATCGGCCAAAATTTGGGCAAAAGCGGTGGAAAACTAAATGGTGATTTTCGGCCAAATCAAATCGCTCCATCGGTGTTCAATCACCGATTAAACTGCTTAGCATCATTCTTGATCTTTCTCTCTCTTTCTTAATCATATTTTGCATTCAAATTGTGGTTGTGGTTTTGGTTGATTCAATGTACAATTTAGAAATGAAACAGTCTCTTGGTCAGAGATAGACAAGGCTTTACCAATTAAAAGAGTGAGATACATTTGGGGTTGCTTAGGTGTCCTCGTTTATATATATTGATAAGAAACAAGAAGATATGTTAATAGAAAAATAAAATACAAAAGAGTGAACCATCAGTCCACAAAAAATTACAGGAAGAGAACCCAAAGCCTCATTTGATAAGAGCTTCCCAATTTTGAGAAATACATAAGAAAGAAATCCCCTTTAACTCAGTTGAATTCGAAGCCCATACACTTTATCCGAAAAGAAATCAGAGCCGTCTTGTCTAACATCTTCAAAAATCCTTTTATTCCTCTCCAATGATTCTGTAAAACCCTTGATTTTTACCTCATCCAAAGCATTAAAACAGTCTATGAACGTCGAAGAACAAGAGCTTGGAATAACCCTGGAAATGCCAGCACCTCGAGCAATTTAAACGAAAAATTGAATTCCACGATACAATGAAGAAGCAGTGATCCATATCTTCAGTTTTCGACTTACACATAACACACCAATGAGGGATAAGGAGGCTTTAGATCTTATTTTTTTACTGTATCACCACTATTAAGCCTAGGTGACCTTGATACGTATGCAATTTGTATTATGTTGAGACCTCCAAAGTTCTGCCCGAGAGGAAACTTAGCATGACCTAAAGGGATGTGAAGATTTCTATGGAATGAACCCAAATCATTGTCCATAGTCACAGGGGAAAAAGAGAAGGCCTAAGTTGACATGACATAGGTTTTATGGAACTTGATGAAACAATTATCTCAGATAGAGCATAATGCCATCAAAAGATCCATATAGCCAACCCCACATAGTGGGAAGAGGCCTTTGGTTTGGTTTGGTTTGGTTTAGTTGGGGGGAAAGGAGCCATGAGGTTACTTGTGCTGCTAGTAAGATAGTTGGATTTGGTTTTTACATTTTAGGCTTTGATGATTATTCTGCTAGTATAGGTGATTTGATTGATCATTAACATGACCGTAGACATTGAATGGTATCATATACTAGTCAATGTGATGATATGTTCAATACATATGCATTGGAAAATGATACCTTTTCCTGATCAGCTCTTTAATGTGAGTTCCTTTTCAGTCTTATGTGCATCCATTGGGATTATTTTCACTGCTTGTTTTCCCGGGGAAGAGAGAGAGGGAGAAACATGGAGACTCTTTTCCTTTTATTAGATTACCTGAATTTTGCAATCCTATAAACTGATTATAATAGACTTTCTTTGGTTTAAATTTATGATATCTGGATTCTCTGTATAAATGTTTTCCGTAGTAAAAGCTGTCTATAGCTAAATTCTTCTTACCCCCTCTACCGGCATGACAAAGAAAGGAGATGTAGAAAGACATCCTAAGCCTTATACCATCAAGTCACACCCCTTGGGAGCCGTATGATCAATTTTGAGTCTTAGTATTTTCAACTTCTTTTTTCAGTTAACCATAAGTATAATTCTATTGCACATCTTTTTCCTTTTTGTCTAAATTTTAGATATTTGAATCAAGTCTGCAGCTTTGTTATCTGTGTTAAATTTCGAAAGTGCACATTATAATTTGATTTTGCTTGTAGCATGTTTTGGCCACCGTAAATGATATTGGCTCTTTTTTATTCTCTGCAGTTCTTCCTGATATTGTCCTGTAGCATTGCGGTTGGCACCAACCTCAGCCAATTTATCTGCATCGGCAGGTTTACCGCTGTAACATTCCAAGTGCTTGGTCATATGAAGACGATACTCGTCCTGGTTCTTGGATTCATTTTCTTTGGAAAAGAGGGTATGAATTTGCAAGTCATTTTGGGTATGGCGATTGCAGTATTAGGAATGGTATGGTATGGTAATGCCTCATCAAAACCAGGAGGGAAGGAGGGTCGCAACCTTTCATTGCCTAAATCTCAAAAGCACGGCGTGTTACCAGAGACCACCACTTCAGAAGATGAGAAGCTTTAGAGTTTAATTGACTATTTGAAAGTTACAAAACAAAGATCAAGTGAATTCAGCATCTTACTCACCTAATATCAGAAATTTCTTTATACCCAGAAAGGTCAGAATCCTCAATCATAATTATTTTTTTTTCTTTTTTTAATTATAGTTCTTCAATTTTTTGGTCTAGAATTTATTTTCAGGGAAAAATGCTGTTGAATGGAATCAAGTTCCCTGTAAAAGATACATTATTTCACGAATAATTTATTTTTCTTATTCAATACTAGTCATTTCTTTCCTACGAACTTTTTTTTTGAAACGTTCAAAACTTTTCCCGTCAAATTATCCGACTCGAACTTAAGTGGAGCAGGTAAAACCTCCGATTGTCCTAGATTTTTACAAAAAATACACATTCTGGATTCGAACCCAAGACTTAGCAGTCAAGTCTTAAATCATTTGCTACCAAGTCACATCCATTGGTGGCTTCCTACGAACTTTGTTTTGTCTTAGCTGTAGTTAAAACACAGGAAAATTAGAGTTGGTAAATGGGTGGGTTTGAAAAAATTCAACCACAGTTTAAGTAATATTAAATTTAAACCTAGATTTGGAAAACACAATAAGATTATGAATTCAAAATTTTAGAAACTGAGTCATTTTAATATATTGAAAAAACTAATAAACGATTTTGAAATTTGTGATTGAATATTTTAAGTTCGATTCCATTCGTCATCCCTAATAAAAATCATGACTCTCGCCTGATATGAATGAACTTGATTATATTATCAGTCATATATGATTAATATGTATTATTTTCCTTTTATTAAGTATTAACTAACAATCATCTGTTGTGATGATAAAAGGCCATTGCAGGAGAGAATTCTAGTCATAAACCGTAAGCACATTTTTTTTCAGTTCGTCGTCTAGATTCTTGAATCTTTGCTTTTTATTGAGAAAAGGACATAGTTTGCCCCGTTCTTATTAAATAGGCCCCTGACCTAATTACCAGATTACCCTTGTGAATGTACTGATAGGGACTTAACACTAGAGGACAACAATGGTCATTCAAATAGGAGGTCTCAGGACTCAGGACCTGTTTAGTACATACGGACAAACTAATGAAACTACTTTCTTTCGAAAAATATCAAAATTCAGGGACCTCACTTAAATAAAATTTCTTTCTGAATGGATAGAATTAAGAGTGGCAACTATTTTTATTAATTTTTGTGAAACAATACAAATTCTTAAGCCCAAGCCCGAATCAAACAGGCTAGGCCTGGACCGGTGATATTCTAGGCTGGACTTTTTCCATGTTCGGGCTTTATGTCCAACTATAGGCTTGGGCCAGGCAAAGCCCAGACTTGGCCCAAAGAATTGTCATAAACCATAACTTGTTTGGAGATTTAAGATGAAAAACATAGGGCTATTGTTTCGGCTTATGTTCATTAATTACATGTTCTTATGAAGCAATTAATGTCACCGACTAGGGATTTTATTTGACGGGTCAGGTTCAAGGAAAATGCTAATCTAAAATCCGAAAAATAAAAAAGGAGATCTACTACAAGTCAGGTCGGGTCGACGGATCAGAGACATGGACCTAATTGATATAAATTAAACCCGAGACCTTAAATATCATATGCAGGTCAAGTTTTTCGATCCAAAAATAATTTTAGAATTTCTAAACCCTATCATCTTGGTTCATGTCTAGTATTGGAGAGAAAATAGGACTAATAGGTAAATTCCCTGTATGAGAAATTAAAGCAGCTTAGTATATATAATATAGGGGAAAATCTAATAGCTGTGTTGGAATTACCGTTAGATCTGCCTTCAAAAACCAATCACTTGAATCTCTGAGGTAAGACAAAAACAAATGGCAACGGTTCATTTTGTGTTTGGTTACACCTGCTGTGCACACGTGCATGTGCTTTGTGGGCCCCTTGTTTTTTATGTTGGAACATCAATTCATGTTGATTTTAATTAAGGGTCTTTCTGCAATACAGCTCATGTATCCTCGTCCCCAAGAGATATTTGAGAAATATTACGAAAAAAATTAAAAATATTCCATTTATTCAAGATTTTGCTATTTGAATAGTTCTACTACTGTAGCACTAGCTACTTTTTAATATAACTTTAAATAATAATATTATGTATATAAAATTAGGAATCGATTGATGTGGTGTGTTTTATATTCAAACTGCAAACTTGTCCGAGTTCAAAATTTCTTCCGAGTATTACAAATCCAATTATCTACTTGTATCAATGACCCCGCTTATGTTAGGTTGCACGTCTACATCTCTATTTCTAATTTAGCATTGTATTATGGTTAAACATTACGATCTAGTTATAATTTATATTTTAAAACATACGAACGTCTGCACCGGCGAAATCTATAATAATATTGTTTGCGCAATTTTTAATACACGTGTAAGGTTTCAAATCTCCTGAGACACGGTTCCATAAATGGGGGATTGATTTCAAGAAAATACCTCCAAGGGGCACAAACACACAGATTACAGCCCTAAATATTACAAAGCTAAGAATTTAAACTACTTGCTCATTTTGAGTCTTTTTTTTCTTTCCTCTTTTTTTCTTGTTACGCCTGAGCATTTTATAGTGCACGGTCCCGCTAATCGCTCAAGTGGTTTTGCTATCTTCAGCCCATTAAACTCCCCACGTTTCTTGTTCGCATGTAACTGCTGGATCATGCGCGCAACCGCTGGATCGTGCGTGCAACTGCTGGGTACCTTCAAGTGCCAATCTGTGCAATAACTGTTAAGTGCGCCTACTTATAACCGGCCAAACGCATGGTACCTTCGCGTATTCGTTCTTCTTTCATCGTTCTTTACTTGTTCTTCGAATCGCTCTGAGTTGAATCTTTGTGGGTCAATTCCTTCTTCATTCTTCGTCCAAAACGACGTCATGTCTTTTCGTCCTTAGATACGTCATGTCTTTTCGTCCTTTAATATTTATTTTCTATAAGAATCCATTTAGGTATACAACTAATGTTATCAGTACAGCAAGCTGTACTGCAGGGACCTTGGGTATTAATAGCATTTGTTAAGCTGCTTGTATCTGGAAATGTCCTGGAAGCAACTTCAGGAATGGAAAAGGATTGAGTGAGTGTAGGGGCTATTATAATTTGTGACCATTAATTAATTGCTTATTTCAGAAAGGAAAGTTGAATTATGGTGATGAGGATGTAACCTCCAACTGATTTCGTACACTCATTAAACACCCAAAATCCTCCATTTAATTTTCTCCTCAGGGCAAAATCACTTGACAATTTTACTTTCTTAACCAACTGACCATTGTTTAAATTTCTCTCTTATCTTTTTTTTTTTTTTTTTTTTTGGAAACGTTGGAAACTCCGCCACCAAATCACCCATTATGGGCCGCGGCGCAGGTAAAACCACCGGCTATCTCAGGCTTTTACAAGAAGTGCACCTCCTGGATTTGAACCCAGAACCTCAATATGAGATCATGTACCCTACTCCACCAATTTTCTCTCTTATCTTATCTTTGTCAATAAGTCGATCTTTTGATCATAAAAAGAGACTAATATTTTATAAAATTTGACGAAATATCATACAGAGTACAATAACATCATTAGGTCCATATAACTAATCTCACTTTATGAAAAAAAAAAACTTTCTTTTGATCATAAAAAGAGACTAATATTTTATAAAATTTGACGAAATATCATACAGAATACAATAACATCATTAATTAGGTCCATATAACTGATCTCACTTTATGGAGGTAAAAAAATTTTATTTGATTTGTTTGGTTATGGATAACAAATCAACAATATTTCTTTTTAAAACGAGAGAATTCCTATCTTTTAAAAGTTGTGGTGCAAATAAAATTATCATATAAGAAATTATAATAAATTAAAATCATGATAAACTTATTATCTCTAATCACACATTTTTCATTACATCTTTAAACTTATTTTGTTGTACTTCACAAGTTTAATGGCCGAAACTAGTAACGATGAACTTTAACGATTTTAACATACAACTATTATAAGGTAAGTTATCCCTTGTGTTAAGGAGTTGGATAATGATATAATCAAAGCGTTTCTGACAAATGTTTTTCTTTTTTTTTGGAAACGTTGAAAACTCGAGATTAAATCACTTGATCCGGATCGAACCTAAGACCTGTGCTTTAATCAAACCAACAAAGGATTATGAGTGGAAAATATTATCCACGATGTAACAAGTCTCTCAAATTTGACTTCAAAACTGTCAAAAATCAAATGATGTTAGCCAATACCTAAAAGATATAAAACAACAGTATCTCTAAATTTCTCTCAAATTCACTCTAGCCAAACAACTACTTCAATCATTTTCCTACACAATCTGTGAATTTAAATCTAATTATCTTCACATACACAAAATTCAAATGAGAATGAGAATCTCTTTACGCTAAGCAGTCTAGTTTGTTCAAATTAGGCCAAATTTCCATTTGATTGTCCCAAATGTCTCAGTTAAAAGTCATTGCTAAGCCTAATTTTTGGTCAAAAAAGGCTGGAAAATACCCAATAATTTTTTTTGCTTTTGTTGGTGGACATTGTGTTTGATTTGGAGACCAGTAACCCAAATTCATTGTCCAGAATCTCAGCAGATAATTTTTTTTCTTGTTGAACTAGCATATCAAAAGTGAGATTTTTTTTATAAAAAAATAAAATAAAATTATGACCCATTTGAAAGGACATGCTTTTGACCAATACATTGTTTGCTTAGCTTGCAACAACACACCAACAACAATTATTTGATGAGTTGTGTTGATTCGGTGATTTTTATGATAATATTAGTTATTATGACGAAGTGAGGTCACCGAAAACTTAAGTCGGAATATTCCTATGAATTTTTTTATAATTATGGGTCAGTTCATAAAACACAATCTTGTGTATAATAGAATGAGAAAAAAAAAATGTTCTTTAATCTCTAGTTGGGCCACAATGAGCCATATGGGCTTATGATTGGACTAAATCATAATTCCATTAATCAATATTTTCAAGTTTCAACAACTGATGTAAAATCTTATTCTCCTTTTCTCTCTCTTATTGATGATAGCAAAATAATTAGGGGAAAGGTTTCAATTGTGATATTTTTTATTTTCCTCTCGTGTGGCATTCATTTTTTATTCTCATCTTTTCTTTTTTTTGTACTTTCCCCATTTTGATACAAAGAAAGACCAAAAAGAATGTGTGACCCACTTCCTTTTTCTTCTCCCTCTCCAACCCAACATTGCCCACAAATTCCAAGTTAATACGATCTTATTCAATTTTAACTCCCTTCTTTAATGTTCCATTACTCCAAATCTCTCTCTTTCTTATCCTCTACCCCAATTCTTCTCAATATAATTTATAAGCATATCCCTCTCTCTCTCTCCTCCTAAAAAGAAAGCATGTTCTCTTCGGTGTTCTAAAGTCGAACCGATGATTTAAAAAGTTCAATAAATCATTAATTTAATCAATTAAATCATTCCAGTTGTACTGAAATAATTGATTGACTTTTAATTAATTAAAAATTATAAAAATATTTACTTTATTTTTTAGTTTAAAAAAATTGATTAAGAATCGGTCTGGCCAATTTCATCAATTTTAACCGGATTTTTACATATCAGATTTTAGGGTTCAACTAGACCGGATTCATAGTCAGGTTTGATAAAATGGGCCTCTCTCTCAAATCTTATTGCCATGTTGTCACATTTTTTATTTAAAAAAATGAAAAAATAAAAAATAAACAACAATAATATATTTAACAATGATATAATGTTATAGCATTCGTTTATGTAACAAGAGTTTATAAGTGTTGTTACTATTACGATAATACTAATGATTCAAATGGTATTTTTCCGAAAGTATTTGATATGTTGTTAAAAAATAGAAAAATACATATTTTAATAAATTATTATCTTTCATATCTTATATGACACCCAATTTGTCAAAAATATCTTAAATATAGCACATGTTCTTGCAAATTTCACAAATCTTTTTAACTCTAATATAATCGAATTTCAACCATAGATTAGTGAATTCACCTTAATAAATTTTCAAATCAAATAAAGAGAAAATTTTGAAGATTTAAAAAATTGCATGTACTCTTATGTGAATGTACATGCATATAAATATAATCTAACAACCCAAAAGCTGTGGGCCCCGGCACCATTCAAATGGGTCCCCCAATAATTGAAACGCACGTGTTTGCTGCACGTGTGATGTTTATTTTCCCTCATTTTGTTTTTTGGATTTGGGTCAAATTGCCCCATAGATAGTGATTAGTTGCCAAAATACACGCCACAATTAATCCTTGGCTAGAGTAACAGTGACAGCCTTCCCCAACCTGTCGGTGACCAAGCGGTCAAACCGCTGGATGGTATCCTTCACTTGATTCCTTACCTATGGGTAATTATCATACAAGTACTAATATTTTCACATTATTATTTTTTCAAGAAAGATAGAGATATAAACCCCCCCTCCTTTTTTTTTTTTTTAACAAACTAATCTGTCAATATTCTATTATCATCAACTACATTGAAGTTGGCATATGTGAAATGCTATAACATCTAAACTATGTTATAATAGAACAAATTCATATTAAACTATTATGTCAATGTTCATTATCGACATTTTACGTCGAACATAGATAGCGACGCTAAATGCCATACATATAGCGTCGTCTATGAATTTTGAAGCAAAAAACTGAGTCATTTAATGTTGCCATCTAATTATCAAAGCGTCGTTACATATATTTAGCATAATATTTAGCGTCGTTACATGTAATATTTAGCGTCACTACATATATTCGACGCTAAATGTATGACATTTAGCGTCGACTATATTTGGAGACGCTAAAAAGCCTTTAAAAATTCTCATCTACCCACGACTCCCTACTTCTTTCTTCTTAAAAAAATATAATATCCCGCATTTTCGAAACAGTTATGGGAAGGTCTCGGAGAGTAATTTCGATCTCAGAACGAGATGATGATGGAAAATAAGAAGTTTAAGCATTGAAAAATATGTTGGAATGTTTTAAAATGAGATCTCGTTACATGGGAAATCACATAATTCGAAAGGATCGGTTATGTGTATTTATTTTTGAATATTTTCATATGAGTAAGTCTCATTGTTTCGGCAATAGAAATAGAAAATAAACTCCGATTGAGGTGATTCCTCATCTGTTGGAAAAATTTTCGAAGACAAACAACTTTCGTGTTGAATACTTTTCGAACTATGCACCAGAAGAGTTTCAAAAATATGAATTTCCAAAATAGCCCAATGACAAGGGCCAAGCTGTAATTTCACGGGGGTCTGAATGTAATTTTTAGAACTTTTCTATATATACCACATACTTTTCAGAATTCACAAAATGACAAAAGATTATTTGATTCCTTCACCCGACCCATCCCACGAATTGATGAAGTAGTAGCAGCGCCGGCCACGTCTGGCCAACATTGGCCGATGAGCTAGTGCCAGTCGATGCACCGAGCCTTACCCTGGCCAACGATGGCGGTGACCGGTCTAAAGCAGCCGGAATCCGATGAAAGGAGCAGAAGAACGCACTCCACTTCCAAGCTCAATCCTGGCTAGTCATTTTGTTTCACGGATCAAGCCACCCGCCAAATCAAAGCCCTCGAAAAATACTACAAGTTGATGGTGATAGTTTTTCCAATCCATACTCGATTGCACGTAAAACGATGAGAAAAGTGGTGGTGAATAGTAATCTATGTGTGAACAGTAAATTTAATTCGAATTTCATCGATTCCTACGTGCTCGTGGGAGAGTTGGGAATCTATGTATGCTATCAAAATCTAGGTGGGACCTCCCAGTAAAAACTCGATATTTTCAAGTTTCCCAATTTGTATTTGGACGTTTCCACTAGTGTCGTAGAGTAACCTATTGATTTATAATGAATTGATTATACTAGAATATGTTGAATATGAGCTATTTGTAGAATTCGAGCGAAATCGAAGTGAATTAAATCGATCCAATAAGTAAAGCAAGTTTCCGATAAAATCGGGTTTCGCGTGTCTGTGCCTTGATAAATGTAATTATAGATATAGCTTAATTATGATGATATGATGCTATTTGGGTAATTTGGGAGAGATTTAGAGAGCTCAGGATCTTTCCGTAGTGTTATCGGAAGCTTTTATGGAGATTTTCTGAAAACGCGTAACTTACATATTTAAGTTATTGGATTGACATAGAACAATGTATAGTGATGTAATAAAAATATTAGACTTGTTTTGGGTGCTCCGGGTAATTTGTTTTAGTAAGTTGGGATTTCCATAAAATTATGATTCTGGCCACGTTTTGTAATTTATTTTGACAAATTTGACTAGGATCAAAAGTGTTCGGGAAACCAGGTAAATAACCCTTGCGATGAGTACTTGATTCGTTATTTTGTGTTTTAAATAGATATAGTGATGGTTATATATGTATATGTGTATGTATATGTATTAGTTTTGAGAGCGCGAATATACACTGTTATTGAATAGCATGGACGCCAGCTTTATTGTTACCTAAAATACGAGTTAGAGATTAATGATGATTGGATTTGAGGTGTCATGTGATATGTTTTGTGGTTTATGTGTATGAGATTCCTTTGAAATGCACAAAAGGGGACTCGAGTTGTGAGTTTTACATATAGACGTAGCTATGGATATTTGATTTCGTAGATACTGATTGGAAAGAAATGGTGTATGAAAGGTTTAGAGATGTTTGAAATGTTTAGAATAAAATGAGGATAGTTAAGATGTGGTTTGGAAACGGAGCTTAAGATAAGTTGGTTTGTTTTGTTAATGATATATGGTAAGTACATGGGTCAGATATATGAGGGTGTAGGTGTATCTATCCTTATAAAGATTATGTATAGTTTAAGTTAACCAACCAACACAGGTCTGGGTTGGCTAAAACCACAGGTATGAGTGGTTCAGTTTATCGGTGCATGAATATATATATATATATATATATATAGACACACACACACGTATACCAAGTTAAAAGTATGTCGTTTATATATGTATATATTGTTAGGGTTGGTGCTCGACGCACCAATTTTGTTGTATTTCCTTGTAAATACATATATAAATATTTTATTATGAATAAAATAAACAGTTTCATCTATTTTTTTTTCTATAAATGGTAAAGGTGTAACATACCTTAGAATGATTACTTATGATACAGTTGCATAAACGTCGCAACTGAGATTGAGATGTATCATAACAGTAATATTTTTAAATATATTCTGGTCAAGGTTCACATTACTTGGTCAGTAAGTAAACCCGCAGAGATCGATACATGACGTATAATGGAATCTTGGATTCCAATGGTAATTGCTCAATGAACCATGAGTCTCGGAGACTCGTATAGACATGGTTGCCACCTTCTTGCAAGGCTTTTGAAACACATCCCATTAATCCAAGATTGCCACCGCCATATATTAAGTGTATGTTTCGTTCAGCAATAACTCTCCCCAATTCCTTTGCGGCCTCCATAAATTCTGGTTTGGTCCCAGAGTTAGATCCACAAAACACACAGATATTAGTAACTTGTCGCTTGAAAGTGGTTTCTATTTTTCTCTTATCTGAATTTTTATTTGGATATGTAGAAGAGAAGAATGACGAGCTGAATTTATAGATCCTGAAAATGGTGAGTAATAATAGCACTAGTACCTGTCAAATGACAATGAACGTTAAAATAAATCATGAAAATCAAAAAGTATAGATCTTGTCGATGAAAATAAAAGAAAAGCAAATCAAAGCAATTATTAAGGCAACAAAATTGTGTACGCAATACGCCATCGCTTAGTATAAATTCATTATGATGCGTCTCAAGAAATAATTCTTTACTCAGCCATCACAGATGAATTAGCTATCTTCTTTGTGATTGCCAAACATCATTCATTTTGTCTTAAAATCCCCCGTTTGTGCGTTTCCCTACAAAAATATCACACAATATTAAAAACTCTACAACATGTATACACAAAATATGGAAACAGAATTTACAACAAATTGCATGGGTTGCCTCCCTGCTAGCGCTGAATTTTTCATCTTCAGCCAGACGTGACTGAAATCCATCTGTTAAGGAGGTTTCACGTCGTTTTCGATGTCCAATTAAAGACAATCCCGTGTGCGTTGCTTTTGAAGGGTCTCTTCCAACGGTAAAGTGGAAAAAAGAGTTTTGTCTCATTCAGTGCTTGTGTCATCTTTTTTATCTTTGTTGCTCCAATGGTTCCTGAAAAGAAAGAAAGAAAATCAGGAGGTCTTGTATGGTGCTTGACTTGGAATGAGAGTTTCATTCTGTCAAGCTTTTGGGCGATATATTTAATTTGTACTCCCCAAAACATCAATGTTTCTCTTGAATGTCCGAGATCTTTAACTTGGTCAGACTTTTGATCCTCCATTAGCTCTGCTTCTTGCTCCACCTTTTCTTCACAAATATATTTTAAAATTTCCTCATTCAGCTCTTCATCTGTCATCTGTGAAATGCATGCTCCATAAGTGTCAACCTGAGGATGTAAATGGATGTCTGATTTTAGGTCTTCATCCTCTGATATGACTAAAATGATTGGTTCAGGTAGATCTTCTTCAAAAATTTGTGCAATGGAAGCTCCAACATCTTCATTTTGAGAATACAGAGTTTCATCCTCAATTTTTGTTGGCACAAACAGCTCTGCTTCTTCATCATCGTCAGAGTCCGAATAATAAAAATCAAATAGAAACTTTGATTCTTGATACTGCTCAGCCTCTTTCTCTGATAAAGTGTCATCGTTAAATGCTTGGTACTCGAAGGCTTCATCAGTGTCATCTGAAAATGCTCCTTGAGGTATGTAGCTCTGGTTTTTTATTAATTGTCTCGCTTGATCTATCATTCTCTGTATGGATTCTGCTTGACTCTGAAATTGTGCATCAATTTGAGCTTCCCGTTCCTTGAACTAATTTTTGAGCATGTGAATCAACTGATCTTCCTCTGATGGTTCTGGTTCTTGATGAAGATCGTAGGTAGATGGTGGATAAGATGGAGAATATGATGATTCTGGGAAATATGTTGGTTCTTCATACCTTGAATGATTCTAATAATTCAGCCACCCTGAAAGGTAAATGCATTGATCGTTAGGGTGGTTACCATCACATATCTCACATCTCCCCATTGCATTTTGTTGAGCAAATGTAATATTGCTTGGTTCTGACATCCAGTGATAATTGTTGGGCTGGACAACATGCCTCAGAAAACCGGACTGTTGCTCCCATATTTAGGATGTATCTTCTTCTAGTAAAGCTCGTAATATTTCAATCTCCCAATAGTGTTCCATTTCAACCACCTGAAAAATAAAAGAAAGAAATAAAAATTACAAATAAAAATAAAGAAAATTAGATACAAGTAAATTAGGTAACTTCAAAATTAATAACTCAATAAAAATAAGTCCCCGGCAACGGCGCCAAAAACTTGACCGGCGTAATCACACACGTATAACGCAAGCACACGTATCGTTCAAGTAGTATAAAAATATCGATCCCATGAGGACTTAATTCCTACTGTTGTTATTAATTATTGATACTATTTATTTACAAGTATCTAATTAAGGGAGAAGAGAATGATTGCTTTTGGTTGGTTGAATGTGGATTTGCTTAAATAAAATAAATAAAATAAACAAAAGAAAAGAAAATACTAAGAAAAATAAATAAAAGACACAAAGATTTAGGGTTGTGATTCCACACAATATTATCCTAAAGATGAATTGATTCTCTTATATATGTGTAATAAGTCAGTTTGCTAACCTGGAACACGAAGATATGCAAAATCCTCTGTCGATGATCAGACGCAAATACCCAAATAACCCAATTAATTATATGTCTATGTTAACAAAGTTACCTGAATTCATTAAGTTCAAGTTCCAAAAGTGGCTACCCCGCCCGACAGGTATATGTCTATCTTGTAAGGAAACCTATTAAAAGGTTATCTATCCTCAAGGAAGATCGTGTGCTATTGAATCTAAGGCTGAAACCTAAAATCCCTTCGTCAAGTTCATTTTAAGTTTACCAAATCAATATTATTAATGTCCAATTAACAAGAAGCATTAAGCTTAAGACTCAATAAACAAACTAAAGAATTACCCATAAAAAGAAAATCAATTATTAAGTGTGTGGATATTGTGTTTCATCACTTCCCTAGAATAAAAATAAAATACTGGGGGTTGGGGGATCCACCTTTACTATTTCTAATTTAGAAATCTCTCTTACTATAATATAGAATTTATCAGTGATATTACCAACTAGCTATATATGTGGTATCCTCATTAAGTCAGATTTTAATTAAGTCCGACCGACCATAAAGTCGATATCATTATTTGTCCATAAACCAGCCATATAGGCGGTAATCATCTGTCACATAAAGACCGACCATATACGCGGTGTCACATTATGTCAAATAAATAAAACCAGTCATTAAAGCGGTATAACCTTTTATGTTAAATTATAATTTCCATATTATAATTAATGGAGATTGATCTAAACTGAAATAATAAAAGCTTCACCATTCCCCCAGCGAAAAATTAACTACAAAACAGAAAAGTAAATAAAAAAAAGTAAACTACTACTATTACTGAAAATAAAAATGCATAAATTAAATACTGAAAATAAATACAAATAAGATGCAATCCTTAAATTCCTTACAAAAACCTAAGGAAAACATGAGAATTACAAATGAAATGGCTTGGTATTTATAGGAAAATTTAAAGGCTTCCACCAATTTCTCCACCAAACATTCCACCAAACATGCAAGCATGTTTTGTGGAAGTTTGACAATTGTAAATTGTCATTTTCTATTTTTTTATTTTTTTGATAATGACTTTAGTAATTACACAAAATACATTGGATTATTCGTTAATTTCTATCTTGAAAACTTTGGAATTCGAAAATATTTAAAATTTAAAAGCTGTAGATCTTTGAGTCTTTTTTAATGTGCAACTTGAATTAGCTCCATCGAATATCAGATGAAAAAGTTATGGCCAAAATACCAAACTTGCGCAAAATTGGAATTTAGGACTGCACTTCGTGACACGTACAGTAAATTTTTGTTTTGGACCTTTTTTGCTCCGGATTTCATCGTTTTAGCCCCGAGTTGATTCCATTAAGTCTCAATATTATTTTTATCTGTAAAATAAACAAAAACACATCAAAAAATTCATAAAACTCGAGAAACTATACAAAATATTAGGTTAAATGAGTGTGAAATAATGATATAATTACCACTCATCAGCCAATCTATATGTAATGACTATATTGATAGAGACCGACGTAGTTTGGCTTATATTTTATATCCACAATAATAAGAGTACAACTTCGGGTTTTTAGTGGAATAACCTGAAATTAATAATTTGGAATATTTAATTGAGAATTTAATTATTATTCCGGGATTATTGGTGCTCGGAATCATATGACCATTTAGTCCCCGTTCTAGCTCGATATATTGTAGAAAATTAAATATAATTGTATAGTCCAATTATATACCCACATATTCATTATTATTTTTTAGATTAATAATATATTTGTCACACATGTAACTTTATATTATGTTTAATGTAAAGTTTTTCATTAAATGAATGATTATGAGATAATCATTTAATATATTTAAAAGGTTTTAAATATTAAATTATTTTGATAATTTAATATATATATATATATATATATTATATATATATATATATATATATATATCTATATAATAAAGGAGAATGGTGTTGGAGGAAAGAGAGTGCATCCAACGGCTCTCTTTATGTGGCTTAATTAACGGCTCAGATCATTTTATTGGTAATTGGAGGAAAGATAGTGAATTGATTGATGGAAATGGTCAAAATTTTCAAATTAAAATATAGAAAGTTAAAATAAAATCATTTAATTCTGTAACACCGTGCCGTAGGCACGGGCCAAATACTGTAACATCGTGCCGTAGGCACGGGCATCATTTAATTCTGTAACATCGTGCCGTGCCGTAGGCACTGACATCATTTAATTAAAAAATAAAATCATTTAATTCTGTAACGCCGTGCCGTAGGCATGGGCCAAATACTGTAACACTGTGCACCGTGCCGTAGGCACGGGCATCATTTAATTAAAAAATAAAATCATTTAATTCTGTAACACCATCATTTAATTAAAAAATAAAATCATTTAATTCTGTAACACTGTGCCGTAGGCACGGGCCAAATACTGTAACACCGTGCCGTAGGCACGGGCAAAAACTAGTATATATATATTTGGTAATATTTTTTTTTAAATACATTGTTACAAATTTAGTTGTTACAACTTTCTTAATTGGTAACACCTTAATGTATTTATTGGTAATAAAATCAATTTTGGTGGTTATCAAAACCAAAGGGTGGCCGAATTTTGAGAAATATGAGGGGAATGGTTTTTTGTTTTATTTTAGCAAATTAAAACCCTAAGTATAAAAGGGTAAGTGGGTTATCCTTTTACCCTAATTCATTTTTTAAAACTAGCCACCTTTCTTGTTCAAAGTTTTCTCTCAAAAATTGAAGAAAAAAAAAAAAGAAAGACAAGAAAAAGAAAAAAGTTTGAGTGTGTGTCATATCCTAGTTCAATATCTAAAGTGTTTAGGGACTTTATTCTTCTGAGACTAGCCCACACTAGTATTTTTTGGTGGTAAGATATAGCATGTAGGCCCATTCGGAGTTGGATCTAAAACATATTCTTCTTCTTCTTTATTGATCACACGACAATGAGTAGAATTTTTACTCATTGCCGTCACTTGTTGGGTGTTTCTCGGGCTCAGTTTGTTCTTATTTTTGTCCAGAAAAAATAGAGAACATAAATGGACATTTTTTGGATGTTTTTGGGATGATTTGGAGTGATTTAATCATCCAAAACAGTGGCAGAAAAACAGCGACTAGCTAGCCCAAAAAACAGTAAGTTGTGCGCATATTTGGGGTGCAAAACGGATCAGATCTGAGCTGCTATTCAGGGGCTGAAAAATTGATAAAAACAAAAGCGAAACATCAGTCCAGAGGCTGGTCAGATTCAGCCAAATAATGAAAGGGCAGAAAAAAAATTTGCTCCAATCTGGGTGCCTAAAGCGTTTCCGCTGCGCTAAAAATTCGGTTCCTACATAACGTCCTGCCTCTATCAGGGAATTATTATTATTAATATATATTTATATTTGATAAATAATTTGATTAGTTACACTTTAGGTCCAATAGTATTTTGACATTTGTCAAATAAATAATTATTTAATTAATTTAATAATTATTTATTAATTAAATATTATAGAATATTCCAAGCTTCCAAATGAAGCTTTTTCTTTGGCAAATTTTTTTCCACACATGTGTGACATATGTTGGATTAATTCAAGTAAATAAAAGTGTCAAAATTTATAAATGGCGCACCAATATGGTGTTGGACAATTATGATCCATAGCGTCACTATTTGTAAAAGACATTGTGGTTTTTGTACAAATTAACTATGTGACAAAAGAAATTGCTATTTTATCATTTTGTAATTAGATTACTTGAATATATAAATGATAAAGTCCTTATGATTAGTTCCAGATTATAAGATATGAGACATTATCAATCCACTAAGGTTTAATCATTAAATATCCCTAGTCGTAGTATTATCGAAACTGGACATCGATAATGCGGAATAGACTAGTATTGCACTTATGCGCGTTGTAGAAGCATAACGACATAGTTCTCATATATTTAAGTGTTGGATACTTATGCAAGTGTGATAGGAGGTTATGTTTACCGATGGTACGGGAACAGCTTCGCTCTGGATAGACCCATCGGAATCTCATTGGTAATATGACTATGTGTCTATGGGAATCCGATTCAGGGTAGGTGTATTTGGTCTTAACCTAAGACTTACATCGCTAATACTTGCGACAATCAATACGCTTTGGTTTTGGTCGTCCGGGACTTTAAAAGGTTATGTGTACGCCTATTCTGGGTTTATTGAGAATCGTAGTGTATTGGGTGTGATGTCAAGACGGAAGTATCACTTCGGTCATATGGAGATGATGATCACGCAGGGATACAAAACTGGTTCTCTATTATGTTGCAATTATTGGGATAATATGACAAGGTCATGATTGTCTGATTATGGAGACTAGTTGCCTGTGATCCGATATATGCTTCGTACGTGACATATACTATTCCAGCCTCAGGCCTTGCATGTGACATCTGATACTGGATCATAATACGCAATACTACGTATACTACGCCTGACAAAGATTATATATTCCTTAAAGAATATTTCTGGAGAATTGGGTAGGCACGTCGCTTTGCTAGAAGCCAACCATGTCTTGTAAATTGGTAAGAACGTAGTACGGGGTACGCACGTGTTCGGATAATCCGACGACCGGATTTACTGCCAACATATCCAGGGATCTCATGGGTTGCTTCCCGAAGATTCACCGATGACGTTTGACTCGAACATAATTAATCTGGGATTAATTAGAAGAGAGAGAAAATTAATCTAGGATTAATTACGGCAAGAATTTATCTGGGATAAAATTCGAATAAAAGAGAGAGAACGATTAATTTGGAATTAATCGATAAAATAATATATTCGATATATTAAATGAAATTAGATTTCATAGCGGAATTAAAATTGGATTTTAATTCAGGCGAACGAATTAATTTAGAATTAATTCGCGAGCGACTTTCGTAATAATTTTGCAAGACATTGTTATTTAATTAAATTTGATTCAATTAAGTCGCAATGGAAAATTCGTTAATTCAGAATTAATGAACCCGAGCCTAGAATGTGTTTGCGGGCCCACTCGGATTTTGAATTAAAGTGGGACCCACATCAAGTCACATCACTTGTCACTTTAAGTTGATAGAAGTTGGAAGTGGTTGGTAACTTGTTTCTTACACAAACTTGAAAAGGTGAAAGACATTTTACTAACTAAGGTTTGGTATATGTCTTTGATTTTTGAAGTCATTTTCACTTAACACATTTTCATTCATCACTCTCTTCTCTCTCATTTGGGCGTGAAAGCCTCTCTCCCTTTCTAAAATTCTCACATTGCCGAGAGTTACAAGAACACCAAGGGAAGATTTTTGTTGCAATTTTCTTCCTAAGCTAGCACTTAAAGAGTCTACAAATGTGATAGGGAAACATCCATTGAGTTTGGAATTCATTCCCCAAGCTTGGAGCTCAACATACAATCAAAGAGATGAGCTTGAAGCACTTCTAAAGGAGACAAAAATTATGTTATCAACACATCCACATAACCGATCAAAGTGAATATAGTTTCCGCTTTCTTACTTTGAGTATTCACATGTTTTATGCTTATTTGATCTTGGAATTGTTCTTAGAGAACCCAACAATGGTATCATGAGCCAATTTAAGCATGAAATGAATTAGGGTTCATAATCTTGAATTTGAGTATTTTTGCTTGGAGCATGATTTTATCAAATTGATTGTTTGAGTATGCTTAGATTATGGTAACTTAGAGTTATGCATGATTAATTTTATGAAAAACTAATTGGATTAATTTTCCCTAAATTGGTTACCTTGGCCGAATCTTATGGACCTTTTAGTCATGGTGATTTTTTGATTTTTAGATAATTGGATGTGTTTAAAATGCATGAGTATATTGATTTGTGATTTAATTGGATTGAAATCAAAATCGGATATAAAATGCCCAATATTGCCGTGACTTGTAGAGCATGGAATGAGGTTGATTTTGCTTCAATTATGTTGGACATTAATTGAAAATGATAAAGCATGATTAATTATGTAAATTGGTATTTTGGAAATGTTAATTTAACTAATTAATTATGGATATACACTTTAATTAAAAATTATGATATTTGGAATATTATAATTTAATAAATTTGGCTTAAATTTGGAATTGGACTAAAATTGTTGTATTTGGGCCTAATGGGCTTGGTTGGGCCAAGTTGGTTTAGGACAATTGGATTGGATCCAAATTGGGCCTAAAACCATACCATTAAGTCCAAATATAATAAATGGGCCTTTAAATAATTAATTGGGCCTAATAGGCCAAAATTAATTTTATGGCAAATGGTGATTCCTTATTGAGTTTTGGTTTCCAAAGTCCATGCCTTAAGAAATTAATTGAAAGCTCATTGGACTTTAATGAATTAACATTGGATGTTAATTGGGTCTTTGAGACCCATTAAGATTGGATTTAGAATCTAAGTCTAAAAGGCACATTAATAAAGTGTAATTATTTAGTTTGGAATTAAATAAGAATTAGTATTGAATACAAATTAAATTAGATTTAAAATTATAGTTCGATATAATTCAAGAATTCGCACTTTGAGTACTTATTCTTAAACGAGTTAGACTCTTGCAAATCAAATCGTTGTTTGAACATTGGATGATCACTTAATTCAAAGATTAATTAATTGGAGTAGATTGATTGAATAACATGCTTTGTGTGAATACATGGATGTATTGTATGAATAATATATATCAGATGGATATTAGAAGGGTGAGGACAATTTTGGAAATTGTTGTAATAAATTTAGAATTTATTAAATTGGACCTGCGTGTCCATCCTTTATCTCTTTACTCTTTGTAATTCCCTTCTCATCAATTCCCCTCAATGTAATGAGGTTTCTTTATTGTATTATGTAATTGGGTAGAAGTTAGAATTGTGCTAGCCGGTGAGAGGAAAATGAGTGATTTTTCTAGGAACAATTTGTTAAGTATCCATTCGCATATCATTATTATTTTATTTATCGCGCCTTATTATGCTTTTAGAATGCATGTTTAAGGGTGTATGATGAGACCTAATCAAAGATAATTAATTGGTTGCCAATTTACGCGAAAAACCCTCAACAAAATATTAAGCGTTTTCCTTCCATTGAATGGTTCTTTCTCAAGATCCAAGATTGGCATTGGTTTGTTGGCCAAAGTCAAGATCAATGTCCATCGCGGATGTGTTTGAACCATGAAAGATTTGTTCCATATCACATGTCTTGGGCAAGTTGTGACTTGTTGGCCAAAGTCAAGGTCACTTCTTGTTCATCGACATGGATTATGAAGCTTTCCAAAGTCAATGGGTCCGGCTTAACTGGAATCATTAAGCTTGTTGAGCCAAAGCCAAGGCTTAGTTGATTCAGAGGAAAATGTTAGGAAAATATATTTGATATATTGGCATATATATTGTATATATGTTTCGGACTTGAAGGTCCACCTACCGAATCTAGAAATGGGATGAGATACAATTTATCTTAGAGATCTACCTAGTTAAATATCATACAACTTGTTGGCCAAAGTCAAGGTTGTGTGTTATTTAACGGGATCCTAGCCCACTAGGAGACTAGGTTTCCCGAGTACTCAGCAGCGGGTTAGAGGCTCGCCGAAAAATAGTGGGAGGCTAGTATTGAATTTGTAATTTCGTTCAAATACTTGCCAATACACGCTTTCAAATTATTTCATCATTTTATGTATTTATTAGTTGGATTAATATTTTATTATTTTCTTGTAACAGTTGGACTGTACCCAAAAATCGTTAATTGAATAGTTAGACTATTGCAATTAAGATGGCTGGAAAGATCGGGGTTAGAGACATTATCATGGGCGAAAATGTCTTTAATGGTGCGAACTTTCCTGACTGGGATATGAACCTCATGATTGTCCTGGGGGCTGAGAGAATGCTCTATACGATAGAGAGACCTCTCGGGCCTAAGCCCATAAATGAGCAGCCGCTTGAGCTTGAGCTTTGGAAGACTCATAGCAATGACAACTCAACTGCTCAATTCGTCATGCTCGCTGCAATGACCCCTCAATTTCGTCGCCAGAACAAGGGATTAGATCCCTATACTATGATGGAAAAATTGAAGGACCTTCATCGATCTAACATTAGATCTCAAAAGTATGAATTGTAGAAGAAACTTTTTCGCTCTTGAATGTCAAAGGGTACATCTGTCGAGCATCATGTGTCGCAGATGATTGCTGACATCGAACAGCTGGGTCAGCTAGGCATAACCTTTGAGGCTGAGACTTCTATAGATTTGATCTTGCAGTCTTTTCCTGACAGCTGGAGCGGGTTCATCATGAACTACAATATGATGAACCAAGATCATACTCTTGGAGAGTTGATGGCAATGCTACATGAAGTAGAAAAAGAGCTATTGAAGGGAAAAAAGCACGAGGTGAACTTCGCTTCAACATCTCAGTCTCCTAAGGCTTGGCCGAAGGCTACTGGAGGTGTAAAGAAGAAGAAGAAGAAGAATGGCAAGGCCAAATTGTCAAAGTCTTCTGGGAAGGAAAATGATAAATCCCAAGATGTATGCCTGCAGTGTGGCAAACGGGGTCACTGGAAGCGTGACTGCCGTGAGTACAAGGCGCACATGAAGGAAATCAAAGCCGGCAAGGTACCGGCTTCTGATATGTTTGTTATAGAAATAAACATGTCTACTTCTAGTTTTAAAAATTGATTTTTGATTCTGGTTGTGGTACTCATATATGTACTGATGTGCAGGATCTGCAGATTAGCAGGAGACTGGCCTCCGGAGAGATTGACCTCCGAGTTGGAAATGAGAATAGAGTCGCCATTTTGGCCGTTGGGACTTATATTTTGGAACTGCCCTCGGGGCATGTACTAAACTTATCATACTGTTATTATGTACCTAGTTTGACTAGGAATATTATTTTTGTATCTTGTTTAGCCCAATGTGGGTATACTTTTGTATTTGGAAACACTGGGTGTTTTATGTATAAAAATGATATTGAGATATGCAATGCTGATGTGTATAATGGTCTTTATATTTTGAATATAAATCAATCTCAAACATATAATGTAACAAACAAAAGGCTTAAATTAAGTAACAAAGATGAAACTTATATGTGGCATTGTCATCTAGGACACATTAACAAGACTCGCATATCCACACTTTCGAAAAGTGGATACTTGGACGGATTTGATCCAAATTCATATGACGTCTGCAAATCTTGTTTATTAGGCAAAATACCTAAAACACTTTTAACGGTAAAGGTGCACGTGCCACCGAACTGTTAGGCCTCGTTAATAGTGACGTATGTGGGGCCCATGTCTAGTCAGGCTAGAGGTGGATATGAATACTTCGTAAGCTTTACGGATGATGCATCGTGTTATGGTTATGTGTATCTTATGAGACACAAGTCTGAGAACTTTGAGAAATTCAAAGAGTTTCGACACGAAGTATAAAAACAGACCGGTAAAAGTATTAAAACACTACGGTCGGACCGTGGTGGAGAATACTTGAGCAATGAGTTTCTTGATTACTTGAAAGAGTATGGTATTCTTTCACAGTGGACTACTCCTGGATCACCGCAATTAAACGGTGTGTCCGAACGGAGAAACCGAACTTTGTTGGACATGGTAAGGTCGATGATGAGTCGCACTGAGCTACATATTTCCTTCTAGGGATATGCATTAAACAGTGCAAATACTTATTTTGAATAAGGTTCCGTCAAAGTCTGTTCAACAGACTCCGTATGAAATATGGACAGGAAAGAAATTGGGTTTCTCATTCCTAAGATTTGGGGTTGTTGGGCATACGTTAAACGTTTGGATGGTACCAAACTTGAACCCAAATCGAATAAGTGTCTATTTGTAGGTTATCCTAGGGAAACCAAAGGATATTACTTCTACAACCCACAAGAGAACAAAATATTTGTTGCTCTACATGCGGTTTTCCTTGAGAATGAATTCCTAAATGCAGAGGTAAGTGAGAGGAAAGTAGAACTCGATGAAAATCGGAGTGATACTATTCCTGGCTCCGATTCCCTAACGGAACATGAACAGTTCATCAGGGATAAGACTGTACCACAATCTTCGAATACACAAGAACCGCGTAGGTTGGAGAGAGTCAGAACATAACCTGAGCGGTATGGGTTTCTGATCTCACCTCATATGGATATTAATCTTATTGAGGAAGACGAACCGGCTACGTATGAGGAAGCGATACAAGGTATCGACTCTGATTTATGGCAAGATGCCATGAAATCCGAAATGGATTCCATGTACACCAACTAAGTTTGGACACTGGTTGATGCACCAGAAGGGGTAAAGCCTATTGGTTGCAAATGGGTCTTCAAGAGGAAGATCGACATGGATGGCAACATACAAACGTACAAAGTTAGGCTTGTAGCGAAAGGGTATTGTCAACGACATGGTGTCGATTACGATGAAACTTTTTCACTTGTTGTCATGATTAAATCCATTCGGATAATGATTGCTATTGCTGCATATTTCAATTAGGAAATATGGCAGATGGACGTCAAAACAGCTTTCCTGAACGGAAACCTTTTGGAGGATGTTTATATGCAACAGCCTGACGGTTTTGTCATACCAAAACATGCAGACAAGGTTTGCAAGTTAAATCGATCTATTTATAGATTGAAGCAAGCATCGCATTCTTGGAACCAACGTTTTGATGAGATCATAAAAGAATATGATTTCGTTCAAAATGAGGATGATCCTTGTGTATATAAGAAAGTTATTGGGAGTGCACTGACATTCATTGACCTTTACGTTGATGATGTATTACTTATTGGCAATGACATTCCCATGCTACAATCGGTGAAAGCTTGGCTTTCATTCAAATTCTCCATGAAAGATATGGGAGAAACAGCCTTTATTCTGGGAATAAAGATCTACCGGGATAGATCTAGAAAGATGCTTGGTCTCTCCCAGAGCACGTACATTGACAAAATGTTGAAGAGATTCAACATGGAACAGTCTAAAATGGGACTGTTGCCAGTGTCACATGGTGTCACTCTATCTAAGGACATGTGTCCTAAAACTCAAGATGAGAGAGACAACATGAGTCGGATCTCATTCGCTTCTGTAGTCGGATCGATCATGTATGTCATGATATGTACGCGACCTGATGTCTCCTATAATTTGAGCATGTGTAGTTGCTATCAGGCCGATCCAGGTGATGGTCACTGGATGACGGTTAAGAACATCTTTAAGTATCTTAGAAGAACTATGGATGCTTTCTTAATCTATGGAGATGGAGAACTTGAGGTAACTGGGTTTACCGACGCAAGTTTCCAAACCAATAAAGACGATTGTAAGTCGCAATCTGGGTACATATTTTGTTTGAACAACGTAACAGTAATCTAGAAATCTTCCAAGCAAGAGACTATTGCCGATTCAACAACAGAAGCGGAATACATCGCTGTAGCTGAGGCAGCAAAAGAGGCAGTTTGGATCCGTAAATTCCTAATTAGATTAGGAGTAGTTTCGTTAGCAGCTGAGCCCGTTCCATTGTATTGTGACAATAACGGGGCTATAGCGCAGGCTAAGGAACCACGATCTCATCAACGATCCAAGCATGTACTTCGACGTTTCCATCTGATTCAGGAGATTATACATCGTGGCGATGTGAAGATCGAGAAGGTCGCATCAGATGACAACATTGCAGATCAGCTGACGAAAGTTATTCCTCAGCAAAAGTTTGAGCGACATGTACATAGTTCAGGTGTTATATACCTGAGTGACTGGCTATAGGCCAAGTGGGAGATTGCTGGACAATTATGACCTATAGCATCACATTTGTAAAAGACATTGTGGTTTTTGTACAAATTAACTATGTGACAAATGAAATTGCTATTTTATCATTTTGTAATTAGATTACTTGAATATATAAATGATAAAAGTCTTTATTATTAGTTCCGGATTATAAGATATGAGACAATATCAATCCACTAAGGTTTAATCATTAAATATCCATAGTCGTAGTATTATCGAGACTGTACATCGATAATGCGGAATAGACTAGTATTGCACTTGTGAGCGTTGTGGAAGCATAACGGCATAGTTCTTATATATTTAAGTGTTGGATACTTATGCAAGTGTGATAAGAGGTTGTGTTTACCGATGGTATGGGAACAGCTTCGCTCTGGATAGACCTCTCGGAATCCCATTGGTAATATGACTATGTGTCTATGCGAATCCGATTCAGGGTAGATGTATTTGGCCTTAACCTGAGAATTGTATCGCTAATACTTGCGACAATCAATACGCTTTGGTTTTGGTCGTCCGGTACTTTAAGATGTTCTATGTACGCCTCTTCTGGGTTTATTGAGAATCGTAGTGTACTGGGTGTGATGTCAAGGCGGAAGTATCACTTCAGTTAAATGGAGATGATGATCACGCAGGGATACAGAACTGGTTTTCTATTATGTTGCAACTATCAGGATAATATGACAAGGTCATGATTATCCGATTATAGAGACTAGTTGCTTGTGATCCGATATATGCTTCGTACAAGGCAGACATTATTCCAGCCTCAGGCCTTGCATGTGACATCCGATACTGGATCACAATACGCAATACTACGTATATTACGCATGACAAAGATTATATATTCCTAAAAGAATATTTCTGGAGAATTGGGTAGGCACGGCGCTTTGCTATAAGCCAACCATGTCTTGTAAATTGGAAAGAACGTAGTACGGGGTACGCACGTGTTCGGATAATCCGACGAACGGATTTACTGCCAACATATCCAGGGATCTCATGGGTCACTTCCCGAAGATTCACCGATGACGTTTGACTCGAACATAATTAATCTGAGATTAATTAGAAGAGAGAGAAAATTAATATAGGATTAATTACGGCAAGAATTTATCTGGGATAAAATTCGAATAGAAGAGAGAGAACGATTAATTTGGAATTAATCGATAAAATAATATATTCGATATATTAAATGAAATTAGATTTCATAGCGGAATTAAAATTGAATTTTAATTCGGTCGAACGAATTAATTTAGAATTAATTCGAGAGCGACTTTCGTAATAATTTTGCAAGACATTATTATTTAATTTAATTTGATTAAATTAAGTCGCAACGAAAAATTCGTTAATTCAGAATTAACGAACCCGAGCCCGGAATATGTTTGCGGGCCCACTCGGATTTTGAATTAAAGTGGGGCCCACATCAAGTCACATCACTTGTCAACTTTATCACTTTAAGTTGATAGAAGTTGGAAGTGGTTGGTAACTTGTTTCTTACACAAACTTGAAAAGGTGAGAGACATTTTACTAACTAAGTTTTGGTATATGTCTTTGATTTTTGAAGTCATTTTCACTTAACACATTTTCATTCATCACTCTCTTCTCTCTCACTTGGGCGTGAAAGCCTTTCTCCCTTTCTAAAATTCTCACATTGCCGAGAGTTACAAGAACACCAAGGGAAGATTTTTGTTGCAATTTTCTTCCTAAGCTAGCACTTAAAGAGTCTACAAAGGTGATAGAGAAATATCCCTTGAGTTTGGAATTCATTCACCAAGCTTGGAGCTCAACATACAATCAAAGAGAGGAGCTTGGAGCACTTCTAAAGGAGACAAAGATTATGTTATCAACACATCCATATAACCGATCAAAGTGAGTCCGCTTTCTTACTTTGAGTATTCACATGTTTTATGCTTATTTGATCTTGGAATTGTTCTTAGAGAACCGACATATGGAGGAGAGAAAGGGTTTTGGCTTCTCCAACCTTGAAAAAGGTTTCTAGAGAAAGATAAAAATGGAGGCTTTTGATTTGGTTTGATCTTGCATTAAATTGGAAGTATAGATGCGTTATTTAGGAGCTGAAACAAAGGTATATAATGAGATTAAGGTAATTTCTTACTTCCTTTATGTTTTAAATTGTTTATAATTTTCTCCTAATTAGCTACATGATATCTATGTTTGTTTGACGAGATTAGGATGATAGAAACTAAAATAGGAAGCCTTAGATTGCATGTGTAAATTTAATTAGGCTTATAAGTGTAATTAGGCCTAATCAGGTGCTAGTGACCAAATTATCATTCTAGAGTTACTTGAGCTATTCCTGGGTGACTTACAATTGTTCTACACAAATTTATGGATTAAAATAACACATAATAATAGAAAAGGTATTGGTGGATGCAGGTCAACAAGATATGGATTGCATATCCTCAGGCCTAACTTTGCAGAAGTCTGACCGAATATTCTAATTAAGTGTGCAATTTTTGGCCAGACGTGTACTAGAACTGATCGGAGATACTATATAACAGGCATAAGCTAAAAAACAGTAATGAAAATGGTACCCTCATGTCATACCTTTGTATGTCGTCTAGCTCTAGAAGACGCCTCTGAAGTCTGGGTTATTGCTCAATTTATACTAGATGTATGAAACTCCAAGGATGAGAGTTCACCTCTTTCTCTTTCTAGGGTTTTTAGAATGTCAGAATTTTAGCAGATGTTTCTTAAGTGGTTTTTTTATGTCCTTTGTGAGTGGGAGAAGCCCTATTTTTATAATGCTAGAGAGAGGCCTGAGAATGGAATAAGAGACGGAATCCCTCCCTGGCCTTCTTTCTATCTGGCATTACTATAGATTGTAACGCAAGATCCACATTCGGCCGGACATATAATTTGAAATGTAAGTCCGATCAGCCATTAATCAATTATTAACTTCAGCTCTTAGAAATTTGCACATAGGTTGAACACTTTAATAGATCTCGTTTCTTTGGTAACTGACAATCTAAACATTCAACGACAAATATGACTTGTCCGACCGAATTTAGGATTTTTCAGGGTGTATCTGATCGGATATTCTGGTTTGAGAGAAGGTATGGCGGACATAGGTGATGTCGACTACCCTTTAGTTATACTCATTGTAGTTCCTTTTCTTTCTTGGCACTCATCTAGTAATTTTCCCATTTTTCAGGGGGTTTCCCCCAAAGAGACTCATCATCAAGCTATGCATAAAACTACAATGTCTACACACATCTTCGAAGAGCATGGTGCGACTAATGTTATTTCTCATCGGTCGCATGACATCACTGATGAGGATTGGGCTTATCTGTACGACATGCGGGCTTCGAAGAAATACACGGTAAGTTTTAAATTTATATAATATTTCATTTTAGAGTTTTTTTGAAACAAAATAATGACTAACTTCTTTTTGTAGAAAATTTGTGTGCAGAATAAGGTGAACCGACAGAATCTGCGGTTCAACCATGTTGGAGGATCCAATCCGTTCTCCGCGCATCGCGACGAACACTCTGTGGTAAGTGAATATATGTTTACTTAACTGTATTTTAACACAATTTAATTACTAATTAATATTTTTATCTACAGCAAAACAGCACAGGAGAGGTGTTGCATCCCCTTCCGATGCCGGATTTTTTCTAACTCACCCACAACACTTAAAATAAATATTGGGTGAACAATGTCGCCCGAGACTACTATGTTAGTGTTTAATTATATAAATTATGTAAAATTTTAGTATTTTTCACGTTCACAAAATCTTAAAATGTAAGAACACATGGTGGACATCCAGACATAAAACCTCACGTAGGGCTTACAGCCTTTGACTGATGAGGAGCTTTCGTGTCAGGTGTTCCAGAACACCACCTCTTACAGCATCAGGCTTGGCACTCGTCGGAAGGCGGCAATGACTACTTCTCAATTGTCCGGCTCCTCAGAGGATGTCGCTGTCTTGAGGGAGCAGTTAAAGCTTACTCAAGACCAGCTGAGCAGATTGGAGATGCAAAATGGTATGATGAAGAGGCAGAAGGTGAAGCACGATCAGGAAATGGCGATCTTGAAGGCGCTTGTAGAGAGATAGTTCACTCATGGCAGTACTGTAGGATCGACCTCCACATTTCCTCCAGCCACGACCGACGCAGCATCGAACCCGACCGATCATTCTGCATGATTTTTTTATTTAATGTTATAAAGTTTTTAATATAATAAAATATTTATTTTATATATAATAATAATTTTAAATTAATTTATCAAATTTTTTAAAATTTTAAAAATAACATATTATTAATTATATATATAATTATCAGTCATTAATTATATATATATATATATATATATATATATATTAATAATATTTTATTTTTTAAATAATTTTAAATAGATTTAGCATCGATAACACAAATGTCGATGCTAATAGAAATTCACATGTAGCGGCGTTAAATACAACGACGCTGAAGGTTCACCTAACTGGCGATACATAATTTAATACTTAGCGTCGCCGAAATTTTTTCAACGCTAAAACTTTTCCTTGATCAGCCTTTAGCATCCATTTTCTACGTCGTCAACAACAATGTTAAAAACTCATATCCTTGTAGTGGTTATATTACACAACGTCATATAATAAATAATTCATTCCCAATAAATTGAGCAATGTCAGCAATTAAATTTTATTCTTTTATAATATTATTGGATTTAGGAATTATTTAATGATTTTTATTTTTACATAAAATCAATTATCTTTTTATTTCATAGTTTGTAAAAACTAATTAAATATGTGTTAACATGTAAATTTATTATATAGCAATGCGATATAAATTTTTTTATACATATTAATAAGGCTCATTGTCCATTTCAAATTATGTGTCATTTTCTTTCATTCAAAATACTTATCATAACATCGACATTACATAAAAATAAACACGAAATAAAACAAAAGAAAGTATATATATATATAAAAGTATGGGGACTTGAATGATATATTTGTTTGATCCAATCAATCTGTGTTAGTGGCACGTCATCACACTGGACACAGGCACGTGTTGATAGCAGCTTGTGGGTCCCTTATTCTTCCCACATCATCATCATCGCCCATCATGGTCGTGATCATCATAATGTATCTATCTCCCAATATATTTCAGTGCCCATTTTGGTTCAAAAATAAATTGATTGAGAAGAATTGAGAAATTAGAAAGCTCATCCGTTGAAGTAGACCCCACGTTAAGGGAAAAAATGAATGAGAGAAAAGAATAGGGTCCAAGAGCGTGGATGGTTGCAGATTTGACAGTCGGATCATCAGGTCATCACGTAATCTAATAAGAATTTCTCTCGTGGCTAATTGGATAAAAGATGACAAAAATACTCCCGGAATAAATTTTTATGGTTTAACGTGTTAGGTCTTAATACGGATATAATTTTTTATGTTCATTGATTGGATTAGTTAAATATAAATATTGATATCATCGTATTATTAAAAATAAAATACGAATGTGAAATGGGTCTCATGTGGTCCAAGTAGATTAAAATTTGATATAAATATAATTTTTCATACGTGTTGATTTAACAAATTAAATACAAATATTAACATCAAGGTACCATATTTAGCTGTTATTAGAATTGATGCTCGGCCCGCCAATTTTTATTGTATTTCCCTGAAAATACATATGTAAATATTTTATTTTGAATAAAATAAACAGTTTCATCTATATAAATTCTCTTTTTTTATATGGTAAAGATGTAACAGACCTTATAATGATTAGTTATGATACAGTTACATCGTAATTGACATTGATTTATATCATAACAGTATCATTTTAAAATAATTTCTGGTCAAGGTTTACATTACTTGGTCAGTAAGTAAACACGTCGAGACCGTTACATATCGTATATTTGAATTTAGAATTCCAATGGTTATTACTCAATGAACCATGAGTCTCGTAGACTCGTATAAACATGTAGGTGTTTATAATAGATAAACATTGAACGACTCACCAAAAATTTTTAATAGATGCTACATCTACTTCAATAAGAATCTTCTTGGATTGAGTTGCATAGTGGTCATTTGACTTGAGATACCACTGTGGATATATGAGATGTCATCCACACTTTGATGGCAGTCACGTAACCGACCTATTTAGGTCATACCTCTGTCTGTTGTTGGCTGTGGACTGATTATCAGAATATTCGGTTTTTATTAAGAGAAGATCTGTCAGTTCTATGTACAGAGCATGAAATTAACTTATAAGCACTCAACAAACAATCTCTATAAACCAAGAGGGGAGAATTATAAATTCTTTTCGATTTTACGCTACTAAGTTAGTAGTTTTACCAATTAAACTTAGTGATCAATTTTACAAATTAATGTATTTAACAATTAATACCCAAAAGTAAGTTTCTAAACAATATGCATATATAAAATAAAACTTGAAATAAATTAAAGTGTGAGAGTTAGAGAAATTGACACCGATGACTTATAGTGGTTCGACCAACAATGCCTACGTCCACTCTTCTAAGTCGCTTTCTACTCAATTGAATCTACAACTTACACCGAGTTTTTCATGGCTCACTCGCAACCAAGAGTTTTGTTCCAAAGTGATAAGTGCATGAAAGTGTACTTTGAACATCACTAACTCTGCTTGATTATCATGTATTTAATCTTAATTATAGTTTATTTTGTGTCTTATTATTAGGGAGCAATGGAACATGAATCTTGGAGCAATTGTACATGTTTCAGGACCTTGCAGACGCATCGGAAGCACACGGGAAGAGCTGAATCGCAGAATCGGAGAAACCAGAAAACCGGCCACGTGTCACGACATGTAAAGGCCACGCGTCGCGACACAAAAGCGTATTCCAGGGTTTTTTTTGTTTAGTTCATTTTTATGCAAATAAGGCCTCCAAGACTTCTCTATATAAACCCAAGCTCGTCCAAAACCCTAGGGGAAGAGAAAAATAGAGAGAAACAAGAGAAAAACACACATCAAAAGCCACAAACACAAAATCAAGAGAGAAGAACGAAGAGCTTTAAGGAAACCATGACGTCTCTCCGATCTATCAAGGCTACATCTTTTTCTTCCATGGAGAACTAATCTTCTAGGCAAAGCTAATGATGAACTCTTGTATTTGATTTCTTATATTTATGTTGTTGATTCCTAAAGTACATTTTTAACGTTTAATACAATTAATGGTTGTTATTCTTTATTATTTATGAATCCAGAAAATGTGTTTTGTCAACTCTCATATAGATCCAGTCATACTTCTTCTATATGTGATTTGCGAACCCAATTGTGACTGGTAAAATTGTTTTTATGTATTAGTCTTTTGTTACAGTATTGACTGATGGTATATTGTCGACGTTAGATAGCTCGTAACGAAAACTTTGTGTGATGTTAACATAGAGAAAATAAATCATCAATTACCTTAGAATTTAACATGCGTAGAATTGAATATCTTCCGATTGTTGGTTTGGAATGTGAAACCTTCAATTGAGTAATAACATGAATCAATAACTGAATATAGGAATTTGATACAAGAGGGATTTATGATGCTTTGTTGCCTCTCTCTATTGATATCTTTTACGTTTTTCTATTAACATTTACTTTAAATTATCAATTCAATCTATATCTTTTCATTAAGTTACAGCTAACGTTTTATTTAAGTAAATAAGTTCTTTGTAACCATCTCTCTGAGGAATCGATACCCCAACTATACTGCGATAGCCGCAAGTACTTTTTGGGCGTAATCAAAATTTTGGCGCCGTTGCCGGGGAGACGGTTTACAACCTGAAGGAGCAGGTTTGCTTAGTCAACAACAAAGCGGTAACTTCGTTCCATTTTACTTTTTGTTTTTATTTTATTTATTTTATTTCAGTTTTAATTTTAGTTTTGAGATTTTTTTTTTTTTTTACTTATTTATTTATTTTTAGTTAATTCTTTCTATTTTGTTTCTAGTTTTACTCGTGTTTAATTGCATGCCTAGACGTAGGGATAGATTTGGTAGATTTTTTAGGATTGAAGAAGAAAACTAAGATTCATAAAGTTTATTTGACAATCTTTTTGCCACACCATCTACATCTAGCATACATACTATGAGTGAGTACGAGAGACCACCTATTAGGACACTTGAGGAGTACCTCCATCCCACTCGCACAGCTACACCATCATGCATCATGTTTCCTCCTAATACACCACATATAGATTTTAAACCTAGGATGATACAATATCTCCCAACTTTTCACGGTTTGGAGAACGAGAATCCTTATGTGCACATTAGAGAGTTTGAAGAAGTTGTAGCAACTTTCCATGACTGGTTTGGCACTACAGACACAATTAGACTTAAGTTCTTCCCCGTTGCCCTTAAGGATAGAGCTAAGAGCTGGTTGTATTCTTTATGACCTCGGTCAATAGGATCATGGGGCGAGATGACACATGCATTCTTTAACAAATACTTCACACACCATAAAACAAATGCCCTGAAAAGACAAATCTCTACCTTCTCCTAGAAAGACAATGAAACCCTTTATCAAACTTGGGAAAAGTTTAAAGAGATGTTAGCTAGTTGTCCTCACCACGGATATGAGAGTTGGCGCTTAGTAAGCTATTTTTATGACAGTCTAACCCCTAGAGAGCGCCAATTCGTTAAGACAATGTGCAATGGTGAGTTCATCCGAAAGGACCCTGATGAGGCATTAGAGTACTTAAATGACCTAGCCGAGAAATCTCACACTTGGACTGGACCTAATGCCATGGATAGCATTGATAGGACACACCACACTCCTTCTAGTAGAGGCATACACCACTTTAGGGAAGATGATAGTCTTAAGGCATAACTTGAGCTATTAACTAGACAGATAAGAGCCTTAATAGCCAATGACAGCAAGACTATACATGCAGTAGCTCACTTAGAACCTCAAGGGGTATGTTTTGTGTGCAAGGGGACTGATCATCTGGCACAAGAGTGCTCTGTGTATGGTGAGATGATGGGAACATATGAGGAACAATGCAATGCATGAGGCATGTACAAGAAGCCATATACACCTTATTCAGACACTTATAATCCTAGTTGGCGGAACCATCCCAATTTTAGTTGGAAGCATGAGTCTCATCTGCCGAGCCAGACACCACTACCTAAAGGTTACAGTGCCCATCAATATCACACACCTGCCATTCCTAAGAATCCTTTGGAGGATACTATGCAAGCATTTGTGGAGGCCCAGAATAAAACCAATCAAAGGTTTGAGTCATTGATAGCTCAGGTAGTTGAAGACAATAAGGAGATTAAGAGTCAAGTCTCCAAATTGACTAATGTCCTGAGTGTGCAAGAACAAGGAAAATTCTCATCTCAGGCTCAACCAAATCCACAAGGGCAACACATGTCACAGGCTGATCATGAGGTAGCCAATGTAAAAGGTGTTAATGCCATATTCACTAGGAGTGGTAAGGAGGTAGGATTGCAGGATACCTTCAACATTATAGGTAACCATAGAGATAATAGTGCAAATACCCCTAAGGAAGATCAAGTGCCACATGCCCCAGTTAGTGTACCCTTCCCTCACGCACTTAGGCCTACAGCAAAAACTACAGACCCAAATGGTGAGATCCTAGAACATCTAAAACAGGTAAAAATCAACATTCCTCTGTTACATGTGATCAAACAAGTTCCCACATATGTGAAGGTTTCGAATGATCTCTGCACCATAAAAAGAAAGCATCATGTGAAGAAGACTACATTCCAGACAAAGCAGACTAGTGCAGTAATTGAGTAGAGGACTCCACCAAAATATAAAGATCCAGGTTATCCCATTATTACTTGCCACATTGGCACACATGAGTTTGGTCAAGCTTTATTAGATTTAGGTGCTAGTGTTAATCTCATGCCATATTCTATTTATCTACAGCTAGGGCTTGGAGAGATTAAACATTCATATGTGGTTTTACAGTTAGTTGATCACTCTACCAGAACACCGCGGGGAGTAGTTGAGGATGTTTTACTGTAAATTGATAAATTCTACTACTCTGTTGATTTCTTGATTTTGGATACACAGTTTGTGGTTAAAACTGAGTCAAAAGTCCCTATTATCTTAGGTAGACCTTTTCTTGCGACAGCTAATGCCCCTATTAATTGCAAGAATGGTCTCATGAAGTTATCCTTTGGGAACATGACAATAGAGGTTAATATATTTCATGTTGAGAAACAACCATGAGATGATGATGAGTGCCAATATACATACCTGATAGACATAGTCTTACCGGAGACAGGCTCTACACCACATGAATCTAATCCTCCCGAATTGAAACTGATTCCAAAGAACCGTAAAAAGAGGAAAAGGAGAGTTAATGCCCACTTGAAGATTATCCATGGAAAGTTAAAAAGGCGGTTGAGAAAATTTTTCCATATATGCAGCCTACAATCGCAACCATCAGTAGACCCTGGGGGATTTATGGATAAACTACCACAGCCAACTGAAAATTCCTTTTCATACCTTAATCACCAAGGACTATCGAATAAGAAATAACATGTGACTATTTGATCCACGATGTGGAAGCCACCATGACAACTTGGGTGATTGCGTCTTGCTGAAGACGTTAAACTTAGCGCTAGCGGGGAGGCAACCCTTGCATATGCATTTATTTTATTTATTTTCTTTACTTTAGTTTTATTTTATTGTTGCATGTCTATTGTTTGCATAAGTATTTATGCAGGTGTTCAGTGCAACTTACACAGTTACACAACCCAAATCTCACCAGCCGGAGCTTGATCAACTCCATACCTGGTAGTGTTGTTTCTTAATCCTGTTTCTTTATATTTATCTTACATTGAGGACAATGCAAGTTTTAAGTGTGGGGGTGTATGCATGTCGTGATAATACATGTTATTAAAAAAATATTTTTTGTTTGTTTTTAGCCCTTAATAGTAAGCATATGTCTAATGATGAGTATTGTTTGCTTTAGGATGAAATTTTAGAAATGATAAGTTCTTTAATGCACTTTTATCTGATGCCTTCAGTAGTTGATCTAGTTTAGACTCGTAAGCACTTAACTATATGTTTTTAGCAGTAAAAACCTAGGTAGTTGGCAATGTGATTAATTGAAGAAATTGCATGTCGATGAATGACCGTTTGCTTAGATGTCTATCCTGATTTGCTAGTGTTATGATGTATAGTATGGTAAAAAAATAAAAAGAGATAGTCTCGAAAGAAAGAAATTAAACCACCTATAACCGATAAGCGTAAAGCTACCCATGGGTGAGTGCTAGGACCACCATGAGAAGAAATGCTACCTTAAAGGGTAGGTGTGTTGAAAAAAAAAAAGAAAAAAGTTCAAAAAAAAAGAAAAAAAAAAGAGAGACATAAAAATGTATAATCATACCATACTGAGCACATCAAGGCAATTACATAGCATAATTGAGATATCTAGGTTGGTTTGACCCATTGGATCCCAATTTTTAAACAAAATCATTGAGTTGACTTACCTAGGAATCAAGCTGTGAGTGAACTTTTACATACACACACTGTGAGTCTGGCTTAGATGACTTATTCAAGGACTTGGATTTGAGTTGCATTGAGTACTTTGAAAGTTCTCTGATTTCATTACTAGGCATTCTTAGAGGACAATGATATGTGTAACTATTGGGACTACTTCATTTTATTTTTGCATGTTTGCATGTGTTTTGAATGACGTTTGTGGGTGTCGTCGATGTAAGCCCTCACGAGACTATAACTCGTCCACTAGGGACACCTAGGGGTTTAAAGGCTTATTGCATACGCTAAATGCAATCGTAATCCCTACGAAAGTGACTTAGATAGTTTTTATTTATTTATTTAGTTCTTATTTAATTTTTGCGCTTGAATTGAAAGGGAAAAGCAATAAGCTGGTTAGGGGTTGTGATAAGTGCATGAAAGTGTACTTTGAACATCACTAACTCGGCTTGATTATCATGTATTTAATCTTATAGTTTATTTTATGTCTTATTATTTAGGAGCAATGGAACATGAATCTTGGAGCAATTGTACATGTTTCGGGACCTTACGAACGCATCAGAAGCACACGGGAAGAGCTGAATCACAGAATCGGAGAAACCAGAAAATCGGCCACGCGTCGCGACACGGAAGCGTATTCCAAGATTTTTTGTTTAATTCGTTTTTACACAAATAAGGCCTCCATGACTTCTCTATATAAACCCAAGTTATAAGTGCATGAAAGTGTACTTTGAACATCACTAACTCGGCTTAATTATCTTGTATTTAATCTTAATTATAGTTTATTTTGTGATTTGTTATTAGGAAGCATTGGAAAAATAAGAATGGAGAAATTATACATCATTCGGAGCGTAACGGACGCGCGCGGGAGCATCGGACGCAAGAAGTGGCAAAACCAGTGAAGGAATAAAGAAGGCGTCGCGGCACCCAAGTCCTTGGCGCCGCGACGCCCTCACCAAATCATGCCCCAAGCCAGTTGTCCCGAGAGTTGGGCGCCGTGGCGCCCTGGACGCCCCAAAACCTTGATTTTTGACGTCTTTGATGCGTATTATGATTCTGAGGCCTCCCTATATAAAGCCAATTTCGTCCAAAACCCTAGGAGGGGAAAAAGAGAGAGAAATAAAATAAAAACACACATCAAAGAGCCAAAAACACAAAATTAAGAGAGGAGAATGAAGAACTTCAAGGAAACCATGATGTCTCTTCGATCTATCAAGGCTGTATCTCTTTCTTCCATGGAGAGCTAAACTTCTAAGCAAAGCTAAGGATGAACTTTTGTATTTAAATTCTTATGTTCATGTTGTTGATTCCTAAAGTACCTTTTTAATGTTTAATAAAATTGATGGTTGTTATTTTTTATTATTTTATGATTTCTGAACCTAGATGCATCATGATAAGTGCATGAAAGTGTACTTTTAACATCACTAACTCGGCTTAATTATCTTGTATTTAATCTTAATTAGAGTTTATTGTGTGCTTTATTATTATGAGCAATGGAATATGAAGTTTGGATCAATTACGCATGTTTCGGGACCTCACGGACGCATCGGAAGCACGTGGGAAGAGCGGAAGTGAAGAAAGCAAAAACCAACACAGGAAGCCGCGCGTCGCGAAGCCCCAATCACCGGCGTCGCGACGTGATCCAATTCCTGCATTTCATATAAAAACTAGCAAGATTGGCTCCCCAACGCCCAAACACCAGCGCCGCAGCACCCCGAACGCCCCAAAATCCTGATTTTGACATTTTTTGATGCGCATAAGGACTCCGAAACTTTTCTATATAAACCCAAATTCGTCCAAAACCCTAAAAGGGAGAAAAGAGAAGAAAAATAAGAGAAAAAAAAGGAGAGAAACAGAGGAAAAACACACAACAAAGAGCCACAAACATAAAATCAAGAGAGAAGAATGAAGAACTTCAAGGAAACCATTACGTCTCTCCGATCTATCAAGGCTATATCTATTTCTTCCATGGAGAGCTAATCTCCTAGGCAAAGCTAAGGATAAACTATTGTATTTGAATAACTATGTTTATGTTATTGATTCTTAAAATACCTTTTAATATTTAATACAATTGATGGTTGTTGTTCTCTATTATCTTTCGCTTTATAATCCAGAAACTTGTTTTGTCAACTCCCATATAGATCCAATCATGCTTCTTCTATGTGTGATTTGCGAACCTAGTTGTGACTGGTAAAGTTATTTTATGTGTTGGTCTTCTGCTACAGTATTGCCTGAGGGTATATTATCGACGTTAAATAGCTCGTAATGATAATTTTTGTGTGTTGTTAACATAGATAAAATAATCATTGATTATCTTAGAATTTGACATGTGTAGAATTGAATACCTTCCGGTTGTTGGTTTTGGATGTGAAACCTTCAACTGAGTAATAACAAGAATAAATAATTGAACATATGAGTTTAATACAAGAGGGATTCACAATGCTTTTCCATCTCTCTTTGTTGATATTCTTAAGTACTTTTATATAGTTATATCTTACATTATCAATTCATTCTTTCTATTTAATTTAGTTACTGCTAACGTTTTGTTTGAGTAAACCAGTTCTTTGTAACAATCTCTCTGAGGAATCGACACTCCAACTATACTGCGATAACCACAAGTAACCGTAAGTACTTTTTGGGCGTAATCAAAATTTGGACTTGGGCGCCGCGACGCCTGCTGCATTCCTTCACTGGTTTTGCCGCTTCTTGCGTCTGATGCTCCCGCGCACGTCTTTTAGGCTCCGAATCATGTATAATTGCTCCATTCCTCTTGTTCCAATACTTCCTAATAACAAAGCATAAAATAAACTATAATTAAGATTAAATACAAGATAATTAAGCCGAGTTAGTGATGTTCAAAGTACACTTTCATGTACTTATCACCAAGCTTGTCCAAAACCCCAGGGGAAGAGAAAAATAGAGAGAAACAAGAGAAAAACACACATCAAATAGCCACAAACACAAAATCAAGAAAGGAGAATGAACAACTTCAAGGAAACCATGACGTATCTCTGATCTATCACGGTTACATCTCTTTCTTCCATGGAGAACTAATCTCCTAGGCAAAGCTAATGATGAACTCTTGTATTTGATTTCTTATATTCATGTTGTTGATTTCTAAAGTACCTTTTTAACGTTTAATACAATTGATGATTGTTATTCTTTATTATTTTACGATTTCTGAATCTAAAAACTGTGTTTTATCAACTCCCATATAGATCTAGTCATGCTTCTTCTATGTGTGATTTGCGAACCTAGTTGTGACTAGTAGAGTTATTTTATGTGTTGGTCTTCTGCTGCAGTTTTGCCTGAGGGTATATTATCGACGTTAGATAGCTCATAACGATAACTTTGTGTGCTGTTAACATAGAGAAAATAAATCATCAATTACCTTAGAATTTAATATGCGTAGAATTGAATATCTTTCGATAGTTGGTTTGGAATGTGAAACCTTCAATTGAGTAATAACAGGAATCAATAACTGAATATAGGAATTTGATACAAGAGGGATTCCCGATGCTTTGCTGTCTCTCTCTATTGATATCTTTTACGTTTTTCTATTAATCTTTACTTTAAATTATCAATTCAATCTATATCTTTTCATTAAGTTACTGCTAACATTTTGTTTAAGTAAATCAGCTCTTTGTAACCATCTCTATGAGGAATCGACACCCCAACTATATTGCAATAGCTGCAAGTACTTTTTGGGCATAATCACAAAGGTTCACTCCAAACCTTTACACAAAAGTTTTATCATCTAGGCTCAATCTTTAAACCTTTACAATTAGTTTTATCTTTAAGCTCACTCGCAAACCTTTAACAACCAAATGCACCCTTTTGAGTATACTCACTCAACAAGAGATTTCATTATCACAAATGTTTAAGATAAAGAAGTTTAAAGCACACCTTGGGTACTTAGAAAAGATAAAAAGATTTTGGATGTGAGTTACAACCCAAGTATTCTAAGCTCACTACAAATGATGTGTGTGAGCTTTGATTATGAGAGTGTATGATAAAGAAGATTTAATAAACTCTCTGTTTTTGCCTCAGAGAAATTATATGAAGGTCTTAGAACTTGGCAAAAATGAAATTGGGGCTCAATATATAGTGAATGTGAAAAACTACATCAGCTCTCTGTTGAAATCAGTATACCGATTTACAGAGGTCGATATGTCGGCCCTACAAATATAAAGGCTATATTACCGTTGAAGGTTAAAGTGCATATATCGATTTACTGACCGGTTTGGAGACCGGTATGCCGGTTAGCTCATATCTATGAGGACTGATATAAATTGTCCCGGTTTCAGCAGCTATGTAAACTCAGCTGACTAGTATGGGAGATCGGTATGGAGTAGCCTGATTCCATAGAGCATGCAAATCTACCCAAGGTAGAGCATGGTCACCGGTATGCCACTATGGGAGACCAGTATATCGGTCTCAGTGTAGAAATCTCAATATTATAATGTTAAAATCATTTAGATTATGACCCTAATGCATCTAAATGAATGTGTATGAGTCCTATGAGCTTAAAGTACGTAGATTATATACTCACTTACAAAGAGAGCCCAAAGCTATAAGACTATATATGATATCTTCATTAGGTGCTTGAGTCATCACATTCATTTTGCTCTTCGAAACCAATTGTTTCGACATCGTTTTGTAAGCTCGCTTATGCGGGTCGAAGTCTTTCGCGTTGCATCATCAAAATCCATCATTGAGTGATATGGCGCTAACAATCTCCCCATTTTTTTATGATGACAACCTTAAAAACTTGTGAGTTTTGAGAGTTCCAAATTTATTGGCAATTATGGCTCCTCATTAACATATGATTGTCTTCAATATTACTCTCTAAAACTTAGACAAATACATTAGTACACAAATTTGATCCCCCTTAATACAGGGGTGAAGGTAACACAAGTTTTATCTCATTTTATGATTTCTCCCCCTTTGACATTATCAAAAATGATGGAGAAATAAAAATTAAGCACAAAGAGATACCAAACAACACGTGCAAAAAATAAAATCATAAAGTTTATACCATGCACAATTAGCATTTTCCATACAATTCTCCCATTTCGCCATAAAATATAAAATTTATACGTAGATCATCAAAATCATCCAAATTACGTCAATATCCATGTATTTAATTTTTAACCAATAGTGATCAATGGCAAGGCATATTCTACAAATGATAATTCAAAAAGATCACACATATCATATAAATCATTAAATCATATATGATATCAATTGATACCAAATGATACTGATGAAATGTTCAATTTAAACAATTAAGAATAATTTTGGAAATTTATGCAAAAGTTCATACAATTTTAGCTCAAAATGCCTAATTACTAGTATGTTTCACAAACAAATCCAACTTCATACCAATTGAGATTAGCATACTTATATAAGATAGACGAAACAGTACCAATATTTCCGTAAACATGGATTTTACCTATTACCATTGTCATCAAGTGACAGGTCCATTAATCTTAAAATTCATTCGTTTTTTAGGATTGCATTTGATATTCTTCTCTTTTTGAATTTTTTCCTCATTTTTGTATTGCATCTTTGGGATTATTTCGCATTTCTCATTGATGTCCATTCCCAAAGCTTCCGCTATAAAATAATTTAAGTATATTTTGGTACCCAAATGTTCTTGGGTCCATAGGGGTTAGTCTTGGTTCCTTGAGGAATCCATGCATTCACTTTTACATTTTTGCATGCAATCAAACATTCCGTGTCCTTTCCTATTGCATGCATGACATATGATATTTCCTTCAAAAGTGACATGTGTATGAGAAGTGGATGTCTTAACAATATACTTTTTCAAAAATTTCATTTTGATGTAAGGCCTATATCCTAATCTTTCTCTATTAAATGCACATTTTTGGGATTTAAGAAACATATTAAAATTTTTCTCACCCAAAGTAAACTTTATAACTATGTCATACAAATCCAGAATTTTTTTATTCAATGCAATATTTTCATTCATAATAGATTTGTAATCACATATACTGGAGCTAGATGGTATGCTAGATATGATATTTTCAATGTTTAGCTTCTCATCTTTTAAGCATGCGATTTCTTTTTATGCATTTCATTATTCTCAACGATTGATACATGATCATGTAACAAGGATGAATGCTCATTTTTTTAATCAATTTATGCTTCTTTCTAAGCAAGTCATACAATTCATGTAATTCATTAAATGTATCAAGTAATTCATCATATTCAAAGGAATCATGTACCTTTTCTTCATAGCTTTCATCTAGAAGATCATCAATATCCATAAACGTAAGATTTCTTGTCCCTCATCATTTTCCTTATCGGATGAGCTATAGTCGCTATCGCTCCAAGTCGCTTTCATTGCTTCCTTCTTGAATTTTCCTTTGAATCTTCTCAATGAGCAATTGACAACTACATGACCTGACTTTTCATATTCATAGCAAATAATCTTATCCTTTTTATTCGTCCTTGGCCAATTTTCTTCTTTCTTCTCATCCATCCGAAATTTTCTTGAAATTTTTTGTCAAATGCGCCAACTCTTCTTCACTATAATCTTCTTCATCACTAGAGCTAGCACTCTCCTATTTTCTCACAAATGACTTAAGGACTATTCTCTTTTTATTCTTTTATTCTTCTCCAGTTAGATCCATCTTGAGCTCCATCTCATACTCCTGTAATGTTCTTACCAAATCATCCAATTTTAAATTTTTGATATTATTTGATTCCTTTATGAAGGAAGTGCAAATTTTATAATCTTTAGGGAGTGACCTAAGAATCTTCTTCACTTGATCACTTGAGTCAATAATTTTCCCTAAAACACTAAGTTGATTCATAATTGAGAAACCATTGGAATCCAAGATTCCAGTCGACATGTACCAGTCTCAACGAGTTTACTTTATAGACCAAGTAGTGTAAACCTTGACCAGGAACTGTCTAAGAATGACAACGTCATGATACAACTCAATGTCAGTTGCGGTGCTTTTGCAACGGTATCATAACTAACCATTCTAAGGTCAATTACGTCTTTACCATATTTAAAGAGATGTAATATAATAGAAACTGTTTATTTTATTCATAATAAAATATTACATTAGTATTTACAGGTAAATACATAAGAAAATTGGCGCTCTGAGCACCAACCCTAACAATAACATGGAGCGTAAAACCTACTTAGCGAGACCTAGTACCGCGTAAGCATGAGAGCATGAACGTGAACATGAATAAGCTTAAGAAGGTTTCAAGAACCATTAGGCATCGTGAGCATACTCGAGTAGCTATAAGGGGACGACACTCTACTGGTGTTTTGAAAACAATCAATTATTTGTACTTGTAAACATGTAAATCATATATGCAATGATCATGATTTGGACGTCTCCCATGGATCGCCATACATATCGGGATTCGATCGTCGCCCCCGCGTATACTTGCATACTAAAAGTCATGAAACATAAATTGTAAACCATGGAACATAACTGTAAAACATGAAACATGACTGAAATTGTGACATGTAAACTGTAAATCATGAAACATAAACTACAAATCATGAAACATGACTTGTAAAACATGATTGTAACTGTAAATCATGAAACTATAAATCATGAAACTGTAATTAGAATATCATAATCTATAACTGGAAATTATGAACTGTAAACTTTAAAATTTGACATGTAAATCATGAAATGTAAAATATAATTCATGAGACAAAATTGTGTTTCATAACATGTGAAACTATAAATCACGACCTGACATGTAAACTGTAATAATGACATCAAAAAATATAAATCGTGAATTGAAACGTAAACTAAATTATGTAAATCATAAACTGAGGACTGTACACATGAACTGTAAACACGTAAAGCATAAACTGAAAACATATAAAGCATGAACTAAAAACTGTAATCATAAATTGTAAATCGTGGAATGCAAACTGTAGGGCATGGACTATAAATCGTAAAACATGGACTGTAACTGTAAAGTATAAAATGTAATTGTTAAACATTGGCTTTAAACTGTAGAACATTGATTATAAACTATATAGCACCAATTGCAAACTATAAAGCACTGATTTTAAGCTATAAAACGCTTAACATATAAAAACATGAAATGATTAGTGCAAGTACGATTAGCATAGTTAAATATTTACGGTTCTTAACATACGCATGATTGATGCATGTGACCCTTCTTGCATAGAAGCTAAGACGTGACTTTGAGCCAAATGGGACTTACTCTAAAATTTGGTATCGTGTCGAGACGCCAATTGAACAACTTGCGTCACGACGCCTAATCTGCGTTGCGACACTACCAAGGTAAAATTAAAGACAAAATATTAAGTGTGGAGCTGCGTCATGACGCGAGGCCTTGTGCATCGCGACGCAAGCCTAATTCTAGGTTTGTTCACATATTCATCATGCTACAACTACCAGAGAAAAATCCAAACACCTTAATCCATGGCAACACGAAAACCAACACAAAATAAAAGAAACTATAATACCACAACAGGTCACTACAATCCCCAATTTCATGCTTCAAGCTCATGGCTACAACAAACCACAAACCTAAGTTTCTAATTCAACTTAACCCATGTACAAATCATGAAAAATATCAACAACTAAGCATGATTAATACTAAACCCAACATACCCATGCAATTTGAACATGGATCATGCTTAGGGTTTCATGGATTCAAATGTTAAACCTAGGAAACATGCTTGACTAACTTGATAAACCACTAAAATAAATTTAAGAAGCTTACTTGCTTTGATTGACATTTAAATTTGCAAGAAAATCCCAATTTCTTTGATTTTGCCATGGCATACGTGAGAAGGAAAAAAGAAAATAATAATAATTGAAGGAGAGGGGCTGCTTGATCGTGAGAAAGAGAGGGAGAAAAAGAAATGGGGTCAAATGACCTAAGCTACAAATTGGCTAGATATTTATGGCTTAAATAATGCGCAAAAAAAAAAAAATAGATATGTCATGATAATCGGGATGTTATAATAATTTTTGTTGTTGTTGATCTGGTAGTCTACTATGCCAGTTGTAATTATTTAGTTATAATCATTTCCTCTTTATCCTGATATTAGTTTATAGTTAGACATGAATAGTAGTAAGCTTGTATTATCAAGTTATGCTGAGATTTAATAAACATTCTCAATAGGATTTTTTAATTTCAGTGTCCAAATACTAGTTTGTTTTTGTTTCTATTTTAAGTCAAATAATCACTTGTTCTCAAATTATGTTTGATTATCATTTATTTGACGATTATTAGGATAATAGATCTAAAAGAACAACTCGAATCAACTATATTTGATAAAAAAAATAATTTGATAATCTAAACATAATTTGATAATAAATTATCAAATAATCACTTACTTAAAAATTCATCATAAACCCAAGCTTTTCTAGTATTTTTTTAATTGTAAAATTATTTGTAATAAAAAATGAGAATATAACGAATTTAAGCCTGTTTGGGAGTACTTAAAATCATATTAATAATATTTTTCAAGATTAAAATTATTTAAAACCTCTTGATACTAGGTTCAAAAGTAATAATTAAGTCACACGGCCAAACTGGCCCTATATATTTACATATGAAGCTCATCTACAAACTTAGTTGTAAAATTATAACAAACCTAATACGAGATTATTATTATTATTTGGACATTATGAGAATTTCGTATGTTTAAAAAATTAAAACCATTTTACAATTAGTTTGATATTCTTTCATATGTTTAGTTATTTTTAATTGAAATACTATGTTAGTAATGCAAGAAAGAAAACACTTTCATAGTTTCTTATTAATTTTAAATAATTACAAACTCTATTATGGAGAGAGACAAATTTATTGAAAGACTTTTGTTTCTTGAACTCACTTATATATATTCTAGCCTCTAAATTGTATATTGAAAAGGAAAGTAATTAATTAAATTCAGAAATATTAAAGAGCTTATATTAATTCTATATGAGGAATATAATAAGGAGGATTGATTGGTTTCATTTAAAAGGAGCATTTTTAAATAAAAAGTCACCAACTCAATTGAAAACATTTTTTTTCCTAGAGCTATGATTGAAGTTTAAGTAGCCAATTTCATTATGACTTGAGAACCTTGACCGAGTATATCTAACCTACTCAATTGAGATTTCATTGTCTTCATATTTTAAGAGTTATTCTCAGTGTTTTCAGAATCAGATCGGTGATTGAATCGGTGATCTAAAATATTTAATGGGTCATTAGTTAGACCTGTTGAATCTTGCCCAAAAAATTGGCAAAATCAGCTTACGTAATAAATATTTTTATTTAATTAAAAGTTAAAAAAAAATTAATTTTAAAATTTGAACCTATCGAGTCTGGTTCATCGATTTTGACAAATTTTTATCAATTTTTTTCGGACCAATTTTTTACATTTGATCGAACCAGACTCACGGCCGATTCCCGATTTGACCGGATGAACCGCCGATCCAGTCCAGTTTTATGAACATTGATTATTCTTACTTGATAACTTATTTTTGTACTTATAAAGTCATTATTTCAAATCATTTATGCAACAAAAATTGGGTGGAATCAAAGCAATGGCACCTCTAATATATAAATTTATGTCTTAGGTGTTAGAATTGTGAAGGCATTTGAATCAACTTATCTGACATTACATTGTTAATTAGCTAAAAATATAATGTGTTTAAAAATAAATAAATTGGATGAAGGGTGGTCTTGAGGACAATTTCGCCGGTTGGGCTCTAAATTTAGGCCAAAGTTAGGAGGTCCCAAATTTAAGAGAAGTTAATACTTATTACAATAAAAAAAAAAAAAACAAAATCTCTCTAAAATCCACATACTTTAAAAACTCATTTAGAACTTATAAAAACGTAGAGGCTTCCCCCAAAGTAGATCATCAGTTATTTTCATCTGACTAATCATGTAATATCATATATCTCCAAATGATAGTTGTAATATCTCGAAGTTTCGAAACAGTTCTGGAAGATTCTCGTATTGAAGTTTAGGTCTCGAAATAAGACAATATCAGAGAATAAGAGTTTAAAGTTGAATACTTGGTCGAAATATTTTAAAGTAGGATCTCATTGCATTGGGAATCGTGGAATTCGAAAGAATTGGCAAAAATTTATTATTTCGGCTATAAAAATAGCAAACGAACTCTGATTGAGGTGATTCTTGACCCGTTTGAAATTTCTTTCGAAGACAAACAACTTTTGTGTTGAACACTTATCAAAATTTATAACATAAGGGACTAAAAAATATGAATTTCTGAATGAGTACACTTTTAGAGACCTCTTTATAATTTTACGGGGCTGTTTTATAAATTTCAGAAATTATCTATATATACCTCACAGTTTTTAGAATTTTCCAAAAGTGGTAAAAGAATCAAAGCCACCTCACTTGACTCCCTCCCTCCCCAATTCTACATTCTGATGTTGTGGTTCGTCCGCTGGCCTGACAGTCTAGGGGGTACGCCCGAACCGCCACCGACGGCGAGAAAAAGAAGGATTTGTACAATGCTTCATCGCTCTGATCTCGGCTCGTAATTGAAGCCTTTGGATAATACTATAAGGTTGCGGTGTAGATTTTACAAAACGGCCCTCGGTTTCACGTGAATCGAGAGAGAATGTTTCTGATGAATAGTGATAGACTTCCCTATGAGCTCCGATTCGAATTCTGTTGATTCCTACTTGTTTGTGGGGGCATAGAGAGTCTACCGGTACCCTCAGAATTTTGTTAAGACATCTCGATAAAAAGTTGAATTTTATGTTTGGATACTCCTCGTAGATTCGTAGAGTAATGTATTGATGTATATTGAATTTGTGCTAGAATGTATTGAATTTGTGCTATGGGCGGAATCCGGGTGAAATCAGAATGAATTGGATTCATCCGGTAGGATTAGCGAGTTTCCGATAAAATCGTATTTTGCGTCTGTCTATGTTTTGATAAACGTAATGATAAATATGAGTTAATTATGATGTTATGTTGATGTTTTGATGAATCTGAATAAGGTCGGAGGGTTCAGGATCATTCCATAATATTTTCGGAAACTTTTTCAGAAGACTTTTTGAAAACACGTAATTTGTGGATTTTTGCTATCGGGTTATTTTAGAATATTACATCATGATGAATTATGAGTATTTGGATAATTCTTGGAGAAATCGAAAATATCTGAAATATTTCGGATCTATTCGTAACACTTTCGAAATTTCCTAAGGATTTTTGGGTTTTAGATCGGAAAGTGAATCTGATGCGGTAGATTTATAAAGTTAAATATTTTGAGAGTAACTAAACTGAAATTGTTGGAATTGGACTTGATTTTGGTATTCCGGGGAGATCCGAAAGTTTGTATAGTTGAGTCGGGAATTCCACAAAACTGTGATCCTAATCGCGTTTTGTATTTTGATTTGTCAAATTTGACTTGGATAAGAAATATTCGCGAGACAAGGCAAGTATTCTATGTGATGTATACTAACACATTGGTTGATGTTTGTTCATAGGAAAGATGTATGTAAATATATGTATGTGTATATCTGTGTGTATAAGTATATGCATCTATATAGAAATAAGTATAGATTAAGTGACCAAACCACCACGGGTTTGGGATGATTAAAGCCACGGGTATGAGTGATTTGGTTTAATGCCACATAATCGAATGTTATGGATATTTATACTAAGTTAAAAGTATATCAATGATTTTATATGTGATATGATTACTATGTGGTCCGATATATGAGACGTTTGTCAATGTTTGATAACTTTGAAATGTATAATAGGATGTGCCCAACCTGTGGGCTTCTTGTTAAATAATGATGGATAAAAATATGTTTTATGTGATGTACATGTTATGTGAATTGACACTTTTATTTTTTGTCTTTATGATACTTTCGTTTTCTGAAAAAAAAAATTATCTGATGATTGTGATTATGTTTAGTATTACATATTTGATCATATGAAGCAAAAGTATTTTTGACAAAAGAAAGATTTCAAATAACTTGATTTTTGGCTGAGAATGATAAAGATATGTTTCCATCTCGACGTTTGCGATGTGTTTTAATGTTTTGAGACTTATTGTTATGTTTCCACCAAGACGTTTGTTAATGAAATATTTTCGTCTCGACGCTTGATCCACGTTTTCATGTTTTATGACTTAAGAATATGTTTTCTGTCGAGGTTCTTGATGATATGTTTCTGTCTTGACGCTTGACTTATGTTTTCATGATTTATAGCTTATAATTATGTTTCCACCAGGACGCTTGGTATGGGGTTCCGACCATTGGAAAATGGCTGATCCATTACTCTGTCGACACGGTTCCGTTCGCACACTGTCCGATCATGGCGCGTGACTCAAACAGTAGATGCTTGATATATGTTTTGAAAAGATCGTTTACAAGAGAATTATTTTGAATGATATATGAATTTGATTTCCGCTCACATTTCCAATGGACTCGTATTTGACTAAGATGTCATTAATGTTTTAAAGAAAGAATGATTTCAAAAGAATTACATTTTGAATGAGCTATATCCAATTTCGTTTATGACATATTTGATTTGATATGTTTCTGTCATGCTACTTTTACTATATTTTATGGTTTTATGACTTTTGAAATAAGGCTCTTTCCAACTGCAGTAGACTGACCTGCTACTCTTTGTCAACATGAGCTTGTTCCGTTCATTGTCCGGTCTTAGCACGCGATTCGGATATTGGACGTTTGTTACATTTCTTTAAGTTGAGTTGGTCATGGACGTTTGAAAATTATTCATAAGGAATATGGTTTTTGAATTTGATTCATTTACACCAGAGAGTTTTTATGATAAGTTTTCAAAATTATTTTTAAAGTGATTGTTTTACGTTCTCCACGATGAAGATGTTTTCAATTGTTTATGTTGAATCTATGTCTGTAAAGAGTAAATGGATAAATCAGTTGTGATTGTTTGTCATATCTTAAACTTGGGAACGTATGAAATTGCTTGCACAAGAGTTTGTGTCTGTTATATGTGAATATGTAAGGGTATTGATTGATGATTCTAAGTGTATAAGACAATGCATATGGGTATTTATGAATTACCCTCATGTTCTTGTGTATTTCGAGAAATATGTATGTTGTTATTGTTGGATTTATGATATTCTATACGTTTGGAACGTGAGTATATGAAAGTATTGGTATTGGAAGCGTATTTAGGTGTGCGTGCAATGGTTATGTGAAGGATCTGAGGATCAGTGTAAGTTAAGATTTCTGAAATTGTACAAGTATGTAAATAAGTAAGACATTTGACTGTATATGATGGAGCGTATATGTATGTAAGCCCTAACGTTAGAAGTGCTTGCCGTTATGCAAGATTATAAATAAAGATCATATAATTAATCATATAGCATTGTTAAATAATAGATCTAAAAGTCTATATAAAATATGTTCTTAATTAGTAAAGGCATATGAGTTAGTGAGATGGTTTTGATAGAAGGCTGAAAAAGTACAAGAAGACTTGGTAATTGGGATGATTTTGTATATGTGTAACCACCACTAAGTCTTACGGTTTTGGTTTTGTATGGTTAGTTAGTAAAGGTTAATTGAAAGTTTGAGGGATTATAAAATAAGGATTGAGTTGTTTGCATTCAAGTTTTGAATTCGTAACTATGTGATGACATATATATGATTAAAATATGAATGTCAATTTATATTTGACTTATATGTTTTTGGTTATATTTTGTACGAGTATAATTACTTACCGAGCTTCTAGCTCACATGAAACCAGTTTATTAGTTTTACAAGTTGGCAACCTAATCGGTCGGCCATTCTAGTTTGGACATCTTGCTCGAGGTGATGGATTACTCAAGTTGCAATCACCCTCTCTGAAGCCATGAGGATGTCATAAGAGTATAGGAATTATGTTGTTTATGATTTGTATCGTGAAATGTGCACTGGTATATATATGATTGTAAAAAAAAATTAATTTGTATGTATGATTATGGGCACAGAGCCTTGGTATATTGATATCGAGGTTTGATGTGTGATTGTGGGCACGAAGCCCTGATGTATTGATATCGAGGTTTGATTTATCATGGGTTTGGACCGGAGGTCATTTTTGCTCATCTGATATTTGTTACAGATTGTATTAGTGTTAGACTATGTTTCAAGTTATCCAAAATTTAAGGTGTATCATGTCCGTTTTTCGTTAGGTTTAAGGTTCAGGAAAATGGGTTATTCCTATTTCTTATCGATAGTATCATGACTCAAACAATGTATTATATAATTTAGGATTTACACTAAATTCTATAATCCTCTAGAGGGGAAAAAGAATAAGAAGTAATGGACACATTTGCGGGCCTTTGCAGTCCAAGTGGGGCCCATGTAGATTATGATTGCATCAGCATCTATTATCTAAACAATTCCTAAACTGAAGAGAAGGCAAACGACACAGTGTCAGTGACAGCTCATTTCCTCAAAACTTTGTCCAACCAGAAGCGACAAACAAAAAGTCGACGTAATGACGAAAACACCCCTATACTTTCAACCCGGCTACGGTTATAACAGTTTTAACTGCCCAACTCGCGTTTTTGTTCCCACGTCAGTAAGAAGCGCCCGTTATCTATTAAATTACCTTAATACCCTTAACCGCCTAAAAGCGAGGACAGTTAAGGATGAAAATGTAATTCGCACATCAGTACTAGATTTACTGTTAGATACTATAGAAGACAGACATCACAGGTACAGTAAAATCTTGACCGTCAGATCGAATCAACGGTGAGGATTACGAAAGTCGAACAATGGACCTGTCGTACAGAACCACTCAAGTAAAATGCAATAATAAACTATTTACGAAAAAGAATCTAGTTACAGCGCGTGGCGTACACGAACCTATTGTTTAAGGTTAAAGTGAGTCGTCAGATTCGTGGTGAGGCTGAAAGGGTTACTTAAATGAATTTTTTTTTTGTCCAATTACCCAGCACTTATGGTCCACTATTGATTGGAACGTGTGGTGAGGGAGAGCGGGGGAGTACAGGTGGCAAACCCGCCGGACTGCCCATGGGCTAATACGGAAGTGGAACCGGACGGTTTTGGTCAGGTTCTAGATTTTTTTTTAATTATTTTTAATTTTTAATTTTTTTAAAAAATAAAAATTGGATTTCAAATTTATTAATTTGAATTTATATTATATTAAATTAAAAATAAAATAAAAGAACTTGAACTTAAATTTTTAAAAACTTAAGTTGTCTACATATCCTCTTGGGGTGAGAAGAATCAAAGCTCACGTAATTCCATTATATTTTTTAGATAGTTCCCCATTACAATTATTTACTCATCATCATTATAGGCACTTGTTGTTGATGCACTGTCGAATAAATTTTCAAAGTCATCGGGACATTTTCTTGTTGCCTCATATCAGCTCGGGTCCAATCATCCACACATGTTGTTGCTTCTAAAATGCTTTGATGTAATGAAGATCGTATCGCTTCTAAAATATTGTCTCATAAGTTGAAGGTTTGTTCAACCGCAACGGTGGAAACATGTGCTACTAGCACCTCTTTAGCAATAATTGATAAAACATGATAGAGATTTTGATGTTAGTTCCACCAGTCAAGTACTTGAAATTTTTTACTTACTAAACTTTCATGAAGAAACTCAAAATTGATAGATAAATAATTATCTAATTCCGGGTTGGTAGTCGTGGTTTCCCTCTGTTTTTTATTTCGTTGTAGTTGTTGGGGTAATGGCGCGGGCGCAGCGGAAGCTCGCGGTTCGGACGAAATCGTAATTTTAAAACTTTTTAAATTACCGAATGAATTATCCAATATCCAATATGAATAATTCATTTATATTTCACCTAAACATATTTATTCGATATCAAATAACGACATAAATAGTTAAGAGACATCACGAAACTTTTACGAAAAAGTTTTTCCGCAAAATGACATAAACACGTTTTTGACGAAACCGACCACCCAGTGCACATGAGGGTTTCTGTGGGAACACAGCTATCTGGGCGACGCATGCTGTTCTAGGCTTGCGGCCTAGTCGGGAGTACGGAGTAGCCACGGGGGACTAAACCGGAGAGTAATGGAGTCGCCACCCGGTGTGAACCGGGAAAATGAGATTTAAGGCCGCACTCACCCCTCGCAAGGGAAGACCTCAAACCGTTGGGTTCGGAATTGTCCCTTACTTATGTCACTTGTAATAAAAAGATTTATGTAATAATTCAATTAGGCTTAAGTAACACTTATTTCCAAGAGCATCATGCTTCTAAATTCACATGCACAAAATGAAACTTACACATATATTTCACATCTAAAATTACATGCTTGGAAGTACATCAAAGTAACAACAAACATACAATTTTATTGGCATATTGTATTTACGAAAACACCAGCACACACATTAATCACACAAACACATATGTGAGCACTTTTCCAAGTGGTACGTGGAATTGTATCCCAAGTACAGACCGCACTACCGTCCATTCGGAATCGGCTACGGAATTTACGTCTGAGTTTCCATCCGATATACCACAAAAGTAGAGCTCAATAGATATATTAATTATAACACATTAAGTCAATATAAAAGTGAATGATGCAACCTATGGGATAAACATGTTATGACATGGTGCAAAGGAAGACAACTAATATGGATGCAAACACACATGTGATGGGCATGACTCAATTCAGTGTACTCGCGTTCGTGTAGCGTTTGTAAACACGTTCGAACGAAATCAGACCTGATGCATGATAAGACTAAGAAGTGCGTTCGAGTAGTGTTCGAGAACGCGTGCGAACCGTAAACAGAAGGTTCGCGTTCGTATAGCGTCCGAAAACGCGTTCTAACGGAACCAGACCTGATGTATTATAAAACTAAGAAAGTACGTGTGCGTTCGAGCAGCGTTCGAAAACGCGTGCGAACGGTAAACAGAAGGTTCGCGTTCGTGTAGCGTCTGAGAACGCGTTCGAACGGAACCAGACCTGATGCATTATGAAACTAAGAAAGTGCGTGTGTGTTCGCGTAGCGTTCGAGAACGCGTGCGAACAGTAAACAGAAGATTCGCGTTCGTGTAGCGTCCGAGAACGCGTTCGAACGGAACCAGACCTGATGCATGCGACACAAAGAATAAAGATGATAATGTCAAGTTCAATATGTCCGATCAAATGTATCTCGCATTCGACTGAACATACATCAACCGGCGCGGCAAAGCATCGTGGTAAAAGGCTTTAACCCCTCCCCATAGGGGATCTCACATCACACTTACTAAGCCCATGCGCTCGATTGAATCTTGCATACAAAGAATTGAAAGCAATAATATTAAACGTAGTGTATCCGATTGAACGTATCTTGTATTCAACCGAACACACATCAACCGGCGCGGCAAAGCATCGTGGTAAAGGGCTTTAACCCCTCCCCATAGGGGATCTCACATCACACTTACTAAGCCCATGCGCTCGATTGAATCATGCATACGAAAATAAAGACAATCACATCTAACTTAGTATGCCCGATCGAACGTATCTCGCATTCAACCGAACACACATCAATCGGTGCGGCAAAGCATCGTGGTGAATGATTTTAACCCTTCCAATTAGGGGACCTTTCATCGCACTTACTGAACCCATGCATTCGATCGTATCATACACAAATAAGCAACATGCAGAATTCAAGTAACAAGAAAATAGATAAACCAATCCGACATGAAATAAAAGAAGGTACTGTTTACTCAAGTGGTACGTGGAGTTGTATCCCAAGTACAGACCGCACTACCGTCCATTCGGATTCGGCTACGGAATTTACGTCTGGGTTTTCATCCTATATACCACAAGAGACGACACTCTTCCATTCATCCAAACCCACAACACACATCATACACAAACAATATTCAACAAATGAGTAAAATATAGTCAAAATAAATAACAATAATCAAATGAAGATGAGTGTGGGAAGTACCCTCAGGTCTAACCTTTTAAGCCGTCTCTCGGACTCGCGTTTCACGAAGATCGGAAGGGGTAAAGCTCTGCAACTTTTCTGGTTCACTGGTTTGCCTCTTCCTTCGCTGTTCGGCCGCTCAAGCTACTGTTCCGACTCCGTTTTGCTGCTGTTTCCTTGTGGTTTTGCTGCCGTTTCCTCTGTGTTTTCTGCTTACTGTTCGTGGACTGTTTTGATGTTCTTGATGGACTGTTCTGGGTGTTCTTTTTGGTGTGGTTTTATGTGGTTATTTCAAGGATTGTAAGTGTAGTTTATGTTACTGTTTTAAGGGATTTTAGGGACTGTTTTAGGAGTGGTTTGGGCTGCTGTGTTTGGTGTGATTTTCGGTGATGTATGGAGGTTTATGAGGCTGATTTTCGGTGGTGGTTAGGGGTTGTTTTGGTGGTTGTAGTTTCAGTGATGTGAGGGTAAGGATGAAGGGAGTGATTTGCTTGTGATGTCTAGTATTTCTTGCTATAATTTTTGTGTGAATTGTATGTCTGAGCTAGAGAGATTCGAGAGGAGGGTGGCTTGGTTAGGGGTTGTTTATATATAGAAGGGCTAGGGCTTCACCTTGTCTCACAAGGAAGGGATTTTGGGCATTAAAGTGAGGATTTGATTTGATTTGATGTTGAGCAAGGAAAGTCAAAGATTGAGGGGGGACAAATTTGGTTTAGATTAGGAATACAAAAATCTTTAATTTGTTATGATTGATTTTAATTAGGCATAACATCTTTTTAATTTAGTATGTGATTTGTTTAGTTAGGAAGTTAATATATTTAATTTATCTTTATTAGGTATGATTATATTTTATGTTTTATTTAATTGGTAAATGATTTAAATATTTTACTTAATATTTAATGTTTAATTTAATTAAATTGGGATGTATTTTATGGGCTTTGGGGGGCTAAATGGGCTGGGGCGAGGTTAGCAGCAAAACCAGAAACACCGACTCCGTTCGAACGCCAATTAGAACGTGGCACGAACGTGCGCAATCCGTCTGAGGTTCGAACGAAGTAACGAACGCAGCACTAACGAAGACAGTGAACTTGTGGAATGAACTTAATGACGTACTTATCCTGAATTTCCCCTTCCGACCTCCGTTTCCCGCGATATCCTTAGCTAAAAAGGTAGTGCCTCCAACTGAGACTCATCATCGGGTTTCACATGCGAAAATGCAATGCCTACAGTTTCCCAGGTCAGCCCCAACAGTACTAGGGCAGTTCATGGGCTGCCTAAACAGTGACCAAATCACTGTTTGGGAAGCCGTCACCCGGTTGGCTGAAAAGTCATCCGGTAACGCTGTTTTTCACCGTTTTCACATATTTCAACTCCGAAATAATTTCCGACAATTGTTCCAACACCCAAAACACATCCAATATATTCATATGACATATTTTTCATCACCAAATACACTATTTCCAGATCTGATCCAGAAGTAAAATATATCAATTTTTCATGCTTAAAATCCAATTTTCCAACATTAATCTATTTAATCTTAACACCAACCAAAGTCACCACAAATAAACCACCTAAGAACAATTATAGGCATTACAATAGTGATCATAACACTCTAGAATTGTAACATATCATCAAATGATCAAATTGAATAAATATTACAATAATATTATCCAATTCTACTTCACACATGCTTAACACTTCCAAATCCATCTTCCAACACCAAAATCCCCAATTTTAACAAGTAAAGAAAACCCTAGAACTATTCTAGGAATACAAGAACAAGAAACTAAATTTCTAAACTCAATAATATTACCTTTTAATCTCCAATGTTCCTAAGCTTTTTCTTGTTTTTCCTTCACTTTCAATCTTGAATCATCAAGCAACTTTGGAACCTTTTTCCTTTTGAAAGTCACGGCCAAAGAGGAAGATGATGAATAAGAAACAAAATTTTTACTTTAAATCTTGTAAGAACCGACTTTAGAAGAGTATTTTTGCCAATTTCTTTATTTAATTCAATTTAATAAAAGTAAACTTTATGTTAGCAAATCATATTTGCACACCTAAAGTTTAATTAAAGCATGCCACATGTAACCAATTATAATTAAACATTTATCATAACTATTATGAAAAAATTTTATCATTTAATCATTTAAATATTTAATATCTAAATAATTAATTAATATAATTGTTATTATATATGTATTTTTATTTACATTAAATAACAAATACATGTATTTATGGCATGTGTCAAAAACTCATTTGACAAATAATTAATATGTATCAAATCAAATTTTGTATCAAATACAAATACAGATTAATTATAAATTGACCAAAATCCCCTAAAGCATGTGTTATCGTTTAACCGATTAAACGATTCGAATTAACTCATTTAATCCGATGAAGTATTATGAATAATCTGTATTATTCATAACGCGTTGTCAAAGTGCTCAATAAGTACACTTCATATTGTGGGACTCTCTAAGTTTAGGTTTATCCGTCACGAAATCCAATTTCGTGTCCATAATTCACCCACTCATGAATTATGACGACCACAAATAATCTCGCTAAATTATGCAAGTCGAGGTCATTGCATACGTATAATCCCTCCGTCACAGGCTATCCATATTATACCTAGGATATAAATAAGAACTTCAAATCCTTATGGTATAATAAAGTTGACTTTTAAATTTACGATCTCTAAATAACACTCGGAACTTGCTTCTGAAGTTATACCACAGTCATGGATTTACTAGATCGCAAACACGTGTAGGATACCTATGCCCTGTACACAGGACTGACAGATTATATCTTAATACGCACTGGATATCATGAGCATCAGTCCACACCCAACGAATAGGCGGAGTTCTGATCTAAATAGATCAGTGACATGACTATCATCAAAGTGTGGAGGATAACTCATATATCCATTGTGGTATCTCAAGTCGAATGACCACTATGCTCGCTCAACTCGAGAAGATTCCTATTGACGTTGGTGTACCATCTATTAGGAAATCTTCAGTGAGTCGTTCAGTGTTTATCAGATAAACACCTACATGTCTATACGAGTCTCCCGAGACTCATAGTTCATTGTGATAAATCATCGGACCAAGTCACGATATACGATATGTACTACTCTCAACGAATTTTACTAACCGACTTGTGTTAGTAAATCTTGACCAGGAATTTTATTTAAGGATATACAATTTATAGTGACGCTTCCCAATGTCAATTACAAACTATGTTGTAACTGCACACTACATCGTAAATCATAGGGTCTTTATATAATATACATGTATCACTAAATCAAATTTAGTTTCAATCTAATTATAATTAGATATCTAATCGCAATTAGATCGAATATGTATATAAAAGACAAAAGGTACTACCATTAAATAAGTAATATTATGAAAAAAGACATTGATCGTATTCATGAATCGGACATAAATACGATCTGGATTGGCACTCTGAGCGCCAACCCTAACAATTTCTCACACTTGCTCTAGTGTCAATCCACGGTATCATATACACATCTCAATGTGTATCACATACTCATGGCCCTCAAGAGCTCACCTAGCACTCATGAGCTAGGCAACAACAAGTAAGCCCGCTATAATATATTGAGTCTGTCTAACAAACCCAATCGTTTCCCTTAGCCATCATCATTCATATTTTGTAGAACCCAAGTTCTACATCAATATGACTCAGATGCAATATCAATATTGTGTTGTAGCTATTAAGTTGTCTATGTATTTAGAGATCAAATCCAAAATACTATGTAGACAACCGCAAACACAATACTAACATCAAAACTTCTAATCTTTATAAGGTCACTATGCAACTTTATAAGTCAATACTTCATAAGTTACAATTAATTCTACTAATTCAGTGGAATCATGTGTGACACTCCCACTGCATCCTTTCTGACTTTATATGACGTAGATTGTCTAACGTCATAATTAGACTCAAAACTAATCTGACCCTAATGGTTGCAGATTATATTCTCCATTAATAAGAAACTCGTTCTTAATATCTCAAAGATAACAAAGAACATGTTTCAAGACACATCACATGGTGTACATCATATCAAAATAACTCGTAACAATTACAATTAAATTGATATTTTTAATCGTACATAATATAATATTCATTATGACATCATCTTATAATGCATAAGATTGATTAGACATTCTAATCAATTTCTCTTTTGACTAAGGAATCGTCTTTTACAAAAGATAAATACTATATACAAGAGACACACTAACTGTCAAACGGTTATACTAATTGTCACACATATAGTCATATTGTGTCCTTTATTAGATCATATCTAATGCACGACTAATAAGAGTATCTCACAAGTCTCTTAGTTTTATATCATATATGAAACTTTATATCAAATATAACAGAGACTACTCCCACTACATTCACAGAGAAAAGAAGACTTAGGTAAACCTTTTACCTTATAAACATCTCATTATTACATTAATAATGATAATGTCGTTAGGATATACAATACTAAAAAGAAAATTGTACGCTCTCACTGACCCTACTATCACTTTTGTATCATCTATGCTTTGATAAAATCAGACAATCTGACTGTTATCAAAGTTAGAGAACACAGATTTCCGGAAAACTTATCTGAGTCTACAATAGGATCTATAAGCTATATATCAAACCGTGATCTTAGCGGAATACAAACTCCAGGGCCATTCTAGAGTGAACTCTTCAAACAAAGAAACCACAATGGATCTCTTATTCGAAGAAACCATTCAAGAACGCCAATTTGCATTCTTTAGCCAAAATACATAGTTTAATATCAACATTAACCAACAGATCCTTAATTGTTCAATTAGTGCGACTATAGATAAGTTTTCTCAGGATCTACAATAGATTGCTGAGTATAACTTTTCTCACGGTCATACTATAAAGGTCAAACCTTTAATAAGCTCACTTTACTTTTGCTGCGTAAACAATTTGCACATTTTATGAACGATTCATAACGAAATCTTAATCAAGTTCAAAACTTGATTGCAATAAGCTACGAACAATCTTAGATCTATGGTTTAATGCTAACTTCCGAAATCGATATCAAATATTGCCCCCACTATAAGTTATAGGATAATTTTCTTCGATAAGAAAACAACAGAATCATTAAGTATCAAATACTTTGTAAATGATTCTGACATCCTATTAAACTTATACAGAAGAGGTCATTTCATCTAATTAATTATGTAGTTCCATTTATAGTTTATCACTCTCACATTTGACTTCAACAAGTCAAGTCTTTTCTATAATTGTCAACATCCAATGTTACTTTCCAAGTAATAAAATAATTTTATTACACGGGATTATAGAAAAGATATTCTATCAAATAGAATGCAATATTCTATTAAATAGAATAAATGATAAACTTTTACTCGTACCTCCGAGACGCAAGTACTTTCAATTATATAACCATTATACAAAAGAAAGATTCAAATCTCGAACTTTTCAAGATTCAAATTTTCTACTTATACATATCATATACGTAACTATAGAAACTAATGGAACCTTAATAAAAAAGATGAATTAGTGTTACTGGAGCATAACCCCAAGAGTATTGAAACTAATTCAGTAACACTCAATATCAAACAAATCAAATCATATAAGATTTGATTTCTCCCACTGACCAATTCCATCACGATGGAATCGTAGAAGAATAATATTGAGTAAGAATCACATTCATTAAATAATTTTAGAACTAATTGCCATAAATTCATATGTTTGATCATATCAAACATCCTTGAATAATTCAAAGACTCACGATGAATTTTAAAATATAGTTTTCAACACTTCAAATAGAATGTCTTTGAACCATTCATAATATTTTATCCGCGTTTCATCAGAAACATATTGAAAGTTCTCGAACCATTCAAGACGTTCAATATATATACTTTTAGAAACATGTAACCAAGTCAGGACAATTCATTAACTAAGTTACGAAGTGAAGAAAACTATCCATGTCAATTTATAATTCATTAAACTACATACTTCCAAAGTATTAGTTTAATAAATCTGTGGTCCAATGACAATCATTGGTTAAATGAGATTTAATCACATCCTGAATACAATATTCATTAAATGGATAAGGATATATGGTGTGATCTTGTATCAACCATCATTTACCATACGGAATAAGCATCTAATGCTTATGTGATAAAATCTCATAAAGCACTGTTCTAAGTTATTTAGTTAACCGAATATTTTTCTTAATGTTTATCTCTTTATGAATGACACTACTAGTCATATTAAAATATGTAACAACTGTTTATATAGAACAAGTAACTATCCAATAGTCACAAGTTCTGATATCAAATATCAAAACAATCATTAAACAATATTTTAAATAACTAGACGGGAGATCTGGTATCCAATACCTACAATTGTCGTATTATGAGAATCAATATTCTCTATACACAACTATACACATCTTCTTTCTTTAGCTTTACAATTTGTCTTCAATTATTTACAATAATTGTAAATAATTGATTAGCAAACTGTGTCAAACACGTGACTTCTAAAAGTCACTAAAGCCAAGAAACGTCATTATAACATAAACAAAATACCTAATGGAGTTTTCTTAATACCAATCAAGAATCTAGAGACATTAACTAATTCACTTCAATTCTTACCGCACAAGAAACTATTCTCTCTAGACAATTATATCCTAAAACAAATATCTATTTAGATTACTTATCGTGACTTAGAAACTAAGTCACTAACCATCTTGATTTTCAAGAAAATCGGAATAACAGTTCCCGATGGTTTGGACTAATTTAACAATATCCAAGTCTACTAACATTCTAGAACCTATTCTAGAAATACGCAACCAAAAGTGAAGTCAGAAAACATATTAAAAAAAAACATGCAGTGGATTAGAAGTATAATTCTATTAACAATATAGAATAAGGGAAAACAAAAGCAGCAATTTCCATAAAATTACGCACTGCCTTAGTTATGGATTTTAAACCCAGCAGTGTCTCCCACTACTTTACATAATACCGTAATCCCCAATGGAGAACGAGAATTCAATAATTAAATCGAATTCCATAGTGAGAGTAGGATCCCATGAACATATTTCGACTCACAGCTTTGGCACGATCTCGCCTACGTATATTTATTAGGTAGACAACTCATTGTACATCACTCACAAGTGACTCCTAATTTTGGTCCTGACTGTTTCTCGTTATGACAGCTTTGTCACGTTTACAAGGAGACGTATCAAGGCTTCACTTGCCAATGACAAACTCAAGCTACCGATGTAGTTCTGACAGCTTTGACACGTTTAGGATTTCCACTTTCACTTGAATTTGTCTAGTATCAATTATACATCCGGCATGGATAAAATTCTATCAACTACACACCCTCAATGCTTTAGTACTTTCTCGGATGCAGCCATAGAAAGATACCACAAACCGTATTGACAAGACGGACCAAGAAACATGCATCCAATACACGTTACTTTACAGCCTTATTTAAGCAGGGATATTCCTCAAGGAAGCATTGTTCTACATCATATGCCGAATTTTAATCTAGATCATTTTCTAAACAATTTAATTCTACCTTTAGAAAACATAACTTAACTTAACTATTAAATTTTCGTTACGTTTCCCGTTAGCGTAGAACCAAAAAGCCAAGAAACATATAGATTATGTGCATGTGCAAACATCAAAATTGAATTATATATCATATATCAAGCATGATTAATGTAATGGATGAAGGATCAGACCTGTTGGATACCATTTTTGTAAGGGTTATGGCGCGGGCGCAACAGAAGCTCGTGGTTCGGGCGAAATTGTAATTTTAAAACTTTTTAAATTACCGAATGAATTATTCAATATCCAATATGAATAATTCATTCATATTGGTTTCATATTTCACCTAAACATATTTATTCGATATCAAATAACGACATAAATAGTTAAGAGACATCACGAAACTTTTACGAAAAAGTTTTTCCGCAAAATGACATAAAACACGTTTTTGACCGAACCGACCACCCAGTGCACATGAGGGTTGCCCAGGTCAGCCCCAACAGTATTAGGGAAGTTCATGGGCTGCCCAAATAGTGACCAATTCAATGTTTGGGCAGCCGTCACCTGGTTGACTAAAAGTCACCCGGAAACGCCATTTTTCACCGTTTTCACATATTTGAACTCCGAAATAATTTCCGACAATTGTTCCAACACCCAAAACACATCCAATGCATTAATATGACATATTTTTCATCACCAAATACACAGTATTTCCAGATCTGATCCAGAAGTAAAATATATCAATTTTCATGCTTAAAATCCAATTTTCCAACATTAATCTAATTAATCTTAACACCAACCAAAGTCACCATAAATGAACCACCCAAGAACAATTCTAGGCATTACAAGAGTGGTCATAACACTCTAGAATGGCAACATATCATCAAATGATCAAATTGAATAAATATTACAATAATATTATCTAATTCTACTTCACACATACTTAACACTTCCAAATCCATCTTCCAACACCAAAAGCCCAAATTTTAACAAGTAAAGAAAACCCTAGAACTATTCTAGGAACACAAGAACAAGAAACTAAATTTCTAAACTCAATAATATTAAAGATTACCTTTTAATCTCCAATTTTCCTAAGTTTTTTCTTGTTTTTCCTTCACTTTCAATCTTGAATCATCAAGCAACTTTGGAACCTTTTTCCTTTTGAAAGTCTTGGCTAAGGAGGAAGATGAATGAATAAGAAACAAATTTTTTTACTTTAAATTTTGTAAGAACCGACTTTAGAAGGGTATTTTTGCCAATTTCTTTATTTAATTCAATTAAATAAAAGTAAACTTTATGTTAGCAAATCATATTTGCACACCTAAAGTTTAATTAAAGCATGCCACATGCAACCAATTATAATTAAATATTTATCATAACTATTATGAAAAAGTTTATCATTTTTTTATTAAATATTTAATATTTAAATATCTAAATAATTAATTAATATAATTGTTATTATATATGTATTTTTATTTACATTAAATAACAAATACATATATTTATGGCATGTGTCAAAAACTCATTTGACAAATAATTAATACCTATCAAATCAAATTTTGTATCAAATATAAATACACATTAATTATAAATTGACCAAAATCCCCTAAAGCTTGTGTTATCGTTTAACCGATTAAACGATTCGAATTAACTCATTTAATCCGATGAAGTATTATGAATAATATGTATTATTCATAACGCGTTGCCCAAGTGCTCAACGAGTACACTTCATATTGTGGGACTCTCTAAGTTTAGGTTTATCTGTCACGAAATCCAATTTCGAGTCCATAATTCACCCACTCATGAATTATGACGACCATGAATAATCTCGCTAAACTATGCAAGTCGAGGTCATTGCATACGTATAATCCATCCGTCAAAGGCTATCCATATTATACATGTGATATAGATAAGAACGTCAAATCCTTATGGTATAATATAGTCGACTTTCAAATTTATGATCTCTAAATAACACTCGAAACTTGCTTCCGAAGTTATACCGCGGCCATGGATTTACTAGATCGCAAACATGTGTAGGATACCTATACCATGTACACAGGACTGACGGATTCTATCTTGATACGTACTGGATATCATGAGCATCAGTCCACACCCAACGAACAGGCGGAGGTCTGATTTAAATAGATCGGTGACGTGACTGCCATCAAAGTGTGGAGGATAACTCATATATCCACTGTGGTATCTCAAGTCGAAGGACCACTATGCTCGCTCAAATCGAGAAGATTCCTATTGATGTTGGTGTACCATCTATTAGGAAATCTTCAGTGAGTCGTTAAGTGCTTATCAAATAACACTTACATGTCTATACGAGTCTCCCGAGACTCATGGTTCATTGGGATAAACCATTGGACCAAGTCACGATATACGACATGTACTGCTCTCAGCGGATTTCACTAACCGACCCGTGTTAGTAAATCTTGACCAGGAACTTTATTTAAGGATATACAACTTATAGTGACGCTTCCCAATGTCAATTACAAACTATGTTGTAACTACGCACTACATTGTGAATCCTATGGTCTTTTTCTAATATACATGTATCACTAAATCATATTTAGTTTCAATCTAATTATAATTAGATATCTAATCGCAATTAGATCGAATATGTATATAAAAGAAAAGAGGTGCTACCATTAAATAAGTAATATTATGGAAAAATACATTGATCATATTCATGAATTGGACATAAATACGATCCAGATTGGCACTCTGAGCACCAACCCTAACAGTAGTAACAAACGATCACATATGCAAAGTATTGAATGTATTACAGGTTTGTTACTAGATTGTCCTGAAGATTGCAAGTTATATTTACTAACGTAATCATTAAATAAATTTATTAAATCAATTTTTATTTCATCTATTATTTTTCTGACATTAATGTCATCATTTATTCCTTAAAATGCATAGTAAGTTTCTAAACTACTATTCAAACCTTTTAATTTAAATTTATGATCAAAAATTGTGGCAATAAGATAAAACAATGAAATGTCTTTAAAATAAGTCAACAATTTTCTCTTCATAACATTAATAGCTTCAATTAAAATAATATCATTAATATTTGAACTTTCAACATGCTCATATAGAGTACCAACAATAATCAAACATTAAACAAGAAATAAATTTATTGTATGATAATAAACTCCACTAAAAATATTTGCTGCATCATTAAAAACTTTTAAAAGTTCTAAAAAAATTTCACAAATATCTCATTGACTAGGCAAAAGTGTTATATGTTGAACATGTTGGGAAGCAGAATTACATAATACATCTTTGTATTGAAAAGCTTGAGTTAAAAGAAAATAAGTTGAATTCCAATAAGTTGGAACATCTCATGAAAATTGTACTGGTTTAACACCATTTCATTTACAAAACTTAGCCCATTCTATCCTGATAGTAGAATATGACTAAATACAATTAAGTGTGATCTTAATAGGATTAATGAGATGTTCTAAAAAAAGTCAGACCATCTATAACACATAAATTAAGGACATGACTTATGCAACAGACATGAAAAATCTACCCCCCAAATTTGGTTAACATATTTCTTTTAAATCTATAATTGATGCAGTATTTGCAGATGCACTGTCAAAACTAATTGTTAAAATTTTACCTAATAAATCATATTCATCAAAAATTACATTAATCATTTTATAAATATTTTTATGCAGTATGATGCTCATCAAAAACTCTAAATGCAATAAGTCTTTTTTTTTGCATGTTCCATGATGCATCAATCCAATAACAAGTCACACATATATATGAGTGTGTTTGTCAATGGTCACTCCAAATATCAAAACAAATAAAAAGACGATATTTAATATCTTTAAATATTTCATTTGAAATAATTTTACTATCTTTGTATAATTTAAAATTTTATCATTTTGTTATATTTCTAGGCATTTTACAGACAGCAGAATTTAAAGCATTTCGAACAGAATTAGTAAAATCAATTTTTTTCACCAAAACTTAAATAAAGATGTGTCATACAAGTAAATTTAACAAATTCTTCTCTATTTTTAGCAATAAAAAATTTAAATAAATTTAAAGAACTCGTACCTCTACTAGATGAAACATACATGCACATTTGAGTTTGTGTTGTATCAAGTCTAATTTCAGCAGCATGATGTTTATCCAAGTGTTTGTTTATATTGTCATTACCGTCAGTAAATTTGTAAGATATAACACAATAGTTGCATATTGCTCTTGAACCTTCATTTTCAGTCTCGACTAAATGAAAATAAAATTTGAAAATATTGGAAGATCGAGACTTAACTTCTCTTCTCCGTATACCGATACTTTGATCGTTCTCTTGGGTTGGCACATTGGACATGGTGTTCTCAGATGAGCTTGTCAATATATAAGAATTATAAAATTAAATTAATAGGAGAAATTGAAGATGAGAGAATTGAGAATGAGAGAATTAAAGAAATTAGAATTGGTGTGTTGAAAAAATAAAGTATATAATCTCTATTTATACATTTTAGGATTACTTTTGTGATACCTAAATTGCCTCTAAAACTAGTCATTTTAATAATGTTATTAATGGTAATTTAGTAATTAAATTTTACAAAAAATAAAATAAAAAATTAAGGCAGCAGAGAGTTGTTGCTCCCTGGTTCTTGAGGCCCAACGGTTCCAACAGGAACCGTGAAATCGGTTGGAACCGGACGATTCCGACGGTTCCAGTTCGAACCGTTGGAACTATATGGCCATATTCGGTTCGACTAGGGTAGAACCCTAACTAAACTGAACAAATCTGATTTCAGTTCCAATCGGTTCTGGTTCCAACCAGTTTCGATTTCGAAACTGGTTGGAATCGGAACCAGTCAGTTCCTACCGGTTCGATTTCAAATCGGAATCGTGGCCGGGTCTACGCACGAGTCTATATAGATATGAAACATGGGGAAATTGTTGCGATGATTGTGTTTGGTTATCATTCCTCCAATTGAAGTTTGGATGATTTCTCCAACCAGAATTGTAGGTTTGTGAGTATGGTTTGGATTTGGTCTATTGAATGTGTTTATGGAACTGACTTGGTCATGGAGACATTCTTGCAGGGCTGGCAAGGATGTGTAAACTTGTGTGACATGTTCATTTGAATTACATATTTTACCTAGGACTTTCTGAACTGACTTGACGTGATCACTCTTCCCTGCTTCTAAAGCCTCAAATTTTTTAGATAGAGATGCATACTTGGCAATAAGGTCATGGTCTTCCCTAAGGTTAAACATACCTCTACCAGATGACTGTGGTTTTACAGACGACTCATAGGTGCCTACTGTGTCCCATTGTTGTGCATTCTCTATTATGTGTTCTAGGTAATCTAGTGCATCTTCGGGATCTTTGTCCATAAACTCACTGTTACACATCATCTCCACTACTTGTTTACCTTGGGGTGTTAAACCCTCGTAGAAATAGGCAACATTGGTAAAATGGTTCCTCCGACTCTTGTGTGAAGGTTGTGATTCTCCTCTTAAAGGAATTTGTCCTATGAAGGGGAAAGAACTTTTTAAGAAACTGTTCTTATAAATCATCACATGTTCTAATAGATCCCGACCTAAGGTTTTGCAGCCAAATTTTTGCTTTATCTTTTAAAGAAAAGAGAAAAAACTTTAAACGAATTGCATTAATGCTATAATTTTGGTATGTGCAAGTGTTACATACCTCTTCAAACTCCCTTAAGTGCTGATAATGATTTTCTGATTCTAGACCGTAGAATGTGGGTAAAAGATGGATGATACCTGATTTAATTGAAACGTGTTGCATCCGGAGGAAAAAAATGCAAGATGATGATCCTGTCCTAGTGGGATTCATTAATTGTCTGAGTGTCCTAGGATGATCGTTATGCTGAGACTCATTTTCTTCTTGTTCAACTGGGTTTTCAACTTGGGCAGATGGATTCCCATTTTGGTTCTCATTTCGCTTCTTGGCCATTTTGACGAACGATGAAGGTGATGGAGACTCTCTATATAATCTACCACTAGATGATCGAAACCAGTGTTTCATGTGTGGACAACAGAACCTGGGCGACGCCGTTCCTAGGCTCGCGGCCTAGTTTGGGAAGTACTGAATAACATGGAGTCGCCACCCGGTGTGAACCGGGACAAAGATTTAAGGCCGCACTCACCCCTCGCAAGGGAAGACCTCAAACCGTTGGGTTCGGAATGGTCCCTTACTTATGTCACTTGTAATGAAAGGATTTATGTAATAATTTAATCAAGCTTAAGTAACGCTTATTTCCAAGAGTATCATGCTTCTAAATTCTCATATTCAAGATAAAACTTATGTACGCATTTCACATATATCTCACGTTTAAAATTGCATGCTTAACATATATCAAAATAGCAACGAACATATAACTTCATTTGCATATTACATTCAGGAAAACACAAGCACACATATTAACCATACAAGCACACATATTAACCATACAAGCACACATATGGGCACTTTTCCAAGCGGTATGTGGAATTGTAGCCCAAGTACAGACCGCACTACCGTCCATTCAGAATCGGCTACGGAATTTACGTCTGGGTTTCCATCCGATATACCGCAAGAAATAATACTCAAATGTTATCATGACACAAGCATATGAATTGTAATACATTAACATATTTGCATTTATACATGTGGAGATAGCTACTAGGAGAACTATGCATGAAATCTAATGAAAATGACTCAGTTCAGTGTGCGCGCGTTCGTGTAGCGTTCGTAAACGCGTTCGAACGGAAATGAAACAGAATGCTCACGTTCGTATGGCGTTTGTTAACGCGTTCGAACGGAAATGAAACAGAATGCTCACGTTCGTATGGCGTTTGTTAACGCGTTCGAACGGAAATGAAGCAGAATGCTCACGTTCGTATGGCGTTTGCTAACGCGTTCGAACGGAAACGAAACCGAATGCTCAAGGAAATAATTGCTACTTTAACCATACAAACCAGTCTATGGGTGAATTTGCAAGAGTATGGACAAAGGCTCTCACTGGCGAATGATAGCCCACAACTAGGTCTCCCCACTCAAGGGTTCGAGCGACCAAGTGAGCGTATCCCTTTTTATACACTAAGGTACGTGCCAATGAGCTATGGTGTGTGACGGACTGTCAAATGGATTTCCCGTTGTAGATTCCCCAGAGGGAAGGTGGAGCGAGGCTCACTTAAATACCCAAAGCCTCTTAGGCTCTTATCGCTTGGTGTCAGGAATAAACAACGAGTCCTCCAAATTAGTCCATCACAAAGGCTACGAGTAGATGTCCATATAGGTGCCCTCACAGCTTTTCCTTCTAGAAAGGTAGTGAGTGAAGGAAGACACCAAACCATTACCCAGCCTCAAAGTGCCCTTGATTAAACCCCCACTTTTTCCACTATAGACATGGTCAATTAAAGCATAAATCCAAACATTACAAGACAATATTTCGGGGCCAACTTTCTATCCCCAGTGGAGTCGCCAGAATGTGGACAACAGAACCTGGGCGACGCCGTTCCTAGGCTCGCGGCCTAGTTTGGGAAGTACTGAATAACATGGAGTCGCCACCCGGTGTGAACCGGGACAAAGATTTAAGGTCGCACTCACCCCTCGTAAGGGAAGACCTCAAACCGTTGGGTTCGGAATGGTCCCTTACTTATGTCACTTGTAATGAAAGGATTTATGTAATAATTTAATCAAGCTTAAGTAACGCTTATTTCCAAGAGTATCATGCTTCTAAATTCTCATATTCAAGATAAAACTTATGTACGCATTTCACATATATCTCACGTTTAAAATTGCATGCTTAACATATATCAAAATAGCAACGAACATATAACTTCATTTGCATATTACATTCAGGAAAACACAAGCACACATATTAACCATACAAGCACACATATTAACCATACAAGCACACATATGGGCACTTTTCCAAGCGGTACGTGGAATTGTAGCCCAAGTACAGACCGCACTACCGTCCATTCGGAATCGACTACGGAATTTACGTCTGGGTTTCCATCCGATATACCGCAAGAAATAATACTCAAATATTATCATGACACAAGCATATGAATTGTAATACATTAACATATTTGCATTTATACATGTGGAGATAGCTACTAGGAAAACTATGCATGAAATCTAATGAAAATGACTCAGTTCAGTGTGTGCGCGTTCGTGTAGCGTTCGTAAACGCGTTCGAACGGAAATGAAACAGAATGCTCACGTTCGTATGGCGTTTGTTAACGCATTCGAACGGAAATGAAACAGAATGCTCACGTTCGTATGGCGTTTGTTAACGCGTTCGAACGGAAATGAAGCAGAATGCTCACGTTCTTATGGCGTTTGCTAACGCGTTCGAACGGAAACGAAACCGAATGCTCACGTTCGTATGGCGTTTGATAACGCGTTCGAACGGAAATGAGACCTGATGCATGTTAAGGCAAAAAAGCATGCGCGTTCGAGTTGCGTTCGTAACGCGTTCGAACGGGAACAGACCTGATGCATGAAATGGGACGCGATACATAAGCAACAAAATAAAGGGGCGCGGCGAAGTACTGCCGTAAGGTGGCCTTTTGGGGCTCTTGATCTCTCAAAGAGAGGACCTTTAGACCAACATACTAAGCTCATGCGCGTCACATCACAACACATGAAATAAATAATATCAGACATAGTGTGCCCGATTGAACGTATCTTGTATCCAACCGAACACACATCAATCGGTGCGGCAAAGCATCGTGGTGAAGGGCTTTTAGCCCCTCCCCATGGGGGATCTCACATCACACTTACTAAGCCCATGCGCTCGATTGAATTATGCATACGAAAATAAAGATAATAATATCAAACTAAGTATGCCCGATTGAACGTATCTCGCATCCAACCGAACACACATCAACCGGCGCGGCGAAGTAGTGTCACAAAGGTGGCCTTTTCGGCTCTTTGTCTCCCAATAGAGGACATTTGGACTAACTCACTAAGCCCATGCGCTTGGTTGAATCATGCATAACTAAACAACATATTGAATTCAAGTAAAGAAAACTAAATAAACAAAAGCAACACAACAAAAGAAAGATGGTGCCGTTTACCCAAGCGGTACGTGGAGTTGTGGCCCGAGTACAGATCATATTACCGTCCATTCGGAATCGGCTATGAAATTTATGTCCGGGTTTCCATCCGATATACCGCGAGAGTTGACACATCTCTCATTCATCCAATATCCACAACATATTACATCTCATAATTCATGCATGTTTATCCACTCAAAGACCACAACATGCATTCCAACATGACAATCATACAAGTAATACTTAATAAATAATGCGGAAAAATAAAACAAGTGTGAAAGATACCCTCAGGTCTAACCTTTTAAGCCGTCTCTCGGACTCGCGTTCCACGAAGATCGGAAGGGGTATAGCTCCGCAACTTTTCTGGTTCACTGGTTCAGCGTCCTAGCTCACTGCTTTGCTGTTTTGCTTGCGGTTCGAACTCTGTTCTGCTCCTATTCGGCTTCTGTCTTGCTGCTCACTGCACGGGCCACCTGTTTTAACGTTTTCAATAAACTATTCCAAGTTTGTGTGGGTTCTTAGTGCAATTATATGTGATTATTTTTAAGATTATCTATGCAGTTTTTATGTTACTGTTTTTTAAGGATTTGGGCTGCTGTTAAGGTGATTTTGCTGCTGTTTGGGCGTGTAATACAGTGTGGTTTTTTGTGGTAATTTTCGGTGGTGGAGGGCTGCTGTGTAGGTGGCTGTTTCGGTGATGTGTGGGGGGTTTACGGAGGTGGTTTTCGGCTATGGAGGAGATGGTTGGGGCTCTTTTGTTCTCTTTTTGTGTATATGTCAAGTGTGTTTTTCTTTTGTTTAGTCTCGGGTGTGTAGAGAGAGTCTAGAGAGATTTCGAGAGAGTTTGGGTGTGAATTCTATGCCTTGGGCGTGATTAGGTTGTGTCAAGGAGAGGATGGCTTTGGTTAGGGGTTGTTTATATAGAAGATGTCTAGGGTTTCACCTTGTCTCACAAGGAAGAGATCCTCTTTCCAAATTAGGAGAGATGAGAAAGGTATACACAAGATTGAGGGGGGACAAAATATTATAAATTAGGAAGTTGTAATATTTAATTGTGTTGGTTTAGGAATACAAATATTTTATATTGGTAATTATCTTATTAGATTAGGAAGTCAAATATATGATTGACTTTAATTGGTTAGGATTGATTTTAATTAGGTATATCTTATTTTAATTTTGGGTATGATTTTAGTTTAAGTTAGGTAAATGGTTTAAATATTTTATTTAATGTTTAATATTAATATTTATTCATTTAATTTGGGATGTGTTTTATGGGCTTTGGGGAGCTAAATGGGCTGGGTGTGAGGCTAGCAGCAAAACCAGAATTACCGACACCGTTCGAACGCTTCCTCGAACGCGACACGAACACCCGCAATCTGTTTTCCGTTCGAACGAAGTAGCGAACGCAGCACCAACGAAGACAGTGAGCTTGTTTATTCCGAATTTCCCCTTCCGATATCCGTTTCCCGCGGCTTTCGTGACTCAAAAGGTAGTGCCTCCAAATGAGGCTCATCATCGGGTTTCACATGCGAAAATGCAATGCCTACATCATGCAACAAGAAAAATAAACTATATATAAAAATCTAAAAATGCAACTATAATACTCAAAAAAAGAAAAAAAATTCCAAATAAAGAAAAGACACAAAAAAAAAATAAAACAAAAAAAAAAGAAAATTAATTACAATAGTTATTCTATCTACTAAATAATAATTCCCCGATAACGGCGTCAAAAACTTGACACACTCAAAAAATGGTTGTTTACTCCCAAGTATAAGAGTGTCGAAGTAATAAAATAACCAGGTAAGTTCGGGGTCGTTCCACAGAGTATAGATTTAGTAAAATAGAATGTTAAGTAGAGCGAAAAGAAAAAAGGTTTAATTTGTTGAAGTAGTTGAAAAGTTTTTAGGTCAATAAGCAATAATAAAATAAAATGCTGGAGTTAGGGGATCCACTTTTAATATTTCAAATTTAGAAATCTCGCTTTATTATAATATATAAATTATCCTTGTTACCCAATTAATTTATCTCAAGAATTAATTATGCCAAAACATATAAAACCAACCATATAGGTGGTGTTCATTTCTGTCGATAACAAGTCCAGTTAGGTACTTAGTTATGTCAAAACATGTAAAATCAAAAATATAGGTGATAGCCATATAGGCGGTAGCATGATATGTTAATAACTAATCCAGATTTAAATCAAGTTTTAATCATTAGATTTCAATTTATTTATTATAATATAAGCGACATTGATCTAAATTTTTATTATAAAAGTTTCACCCTTTACCCCAGCAAAAGGAAATTAGCTATTCATTTTGTAATTAAAAACACTCGTAATTTTATTACTGAAAGAAAAAGACATTACGGAAAGCTTAAATAAATAAACATACAAGACACTCTCTCCCCAAAAATCTATAGAGGATTTGGAAAGAAAGTATGAAAATTTCTTATGCTGGAATCGCGTCTCGACGCTAAAGCTGTGCGCGTCGCTACAGGTGGTGCCTGCAATGTCTTTGTCTTCATGGGCGCGTCGCGACGGTAAGTCCTTACGCGTCGCGGCGCGCATGCTGATTTTCCGTTTTTACCCTTTTACCAGGTCTAGTTTTTCATGTCGAGCTTCCCAGCAGTATTTTACCTACCAAATAATAAAAATACACAATAAAATATACAAAACATAATGTAAAATATTATTTCCCAGATGTGCCAAATTAAGGGGATTAGTGAAACTATGAGTGTTAAACGATTTATTTTTCGTATAATAAATATGCAATTTTAGTGTTCATCAGTAGCAGAAGTGCATTGGTGAGTGAAATCGATTTTTAAAATATTTTTAATATAGAAAAATTAACCGGTATCATATACCTCTAATCTATCCATATTTCACCCTAATCACTTATTAATATCAAATATTGAGAGTGATTACGCAAAAAGACTCATGACAAAATTTTCGAAAACACTTTTCGATTTCTACTGCTAAATGTTAATAGATTTATTGGAATATCGAATCGGGGGACCGAGATAACCAGATCGGCCATGGAACTGGACTAGTCCACTGCATCAGACTTAAACATGCACACGGTTCAGTTACGATTTCAGCCATGGAACTGGACGATTTCTCGTTCTACGGTTGTGTTCAATTCGGCCATGAACATCGGTCCTGGATTCATCAAGTACTTTAGAGAATTCAACCTTTAAAATTCCCATGGAAGCGCCCTCACTTCTTACTTGAAATATGTGATCTTTTATAAAGAGTTAATCCGCCTTTACCCCCATTATGACTATTCTCCCATTAAAAGTCTTAGCTTATCCTAACCTTGACATACAACATTCTGCATCATTACAGGAATGCGAAAGAGTATACAACTCTACAGTGCTTGTTTTGAATTGAACAAAGTTTTCGTTGTCCCTTTGAACCTAGATTTTGGGATCTCTAGTCAGCTAGGTTGGGTTTCCACAGTAACAAATGTTAATTTATAGGCTTCAAGTCCATTCCCCTCAATGCCTTCTCAACTTGCCCTCTAGGTAAACCTTTAGTAAGTGAATCCGCTAGGTTTTACTTCAATTTGACATAATCTATCGAAATTATACCACCTGAGAGCAATTGTTGTATGATATATGTCTGACATGTTTTTGTCAAAACTTATCATTATACATTGTATTTTTGGCTATCCCAATAGCTGATTGACTATCACAATGTATGCTTATAGCTGGCACTGGCTTTGGCCAATTTGGAATATCCTCTAGAAAGTTTCAAAATCATTTCGCTTCTTCTGCTGCTTTGTTTGATGCTATGAACTCAGATTCCATAGTAGACCGGGCAATACACTTTTGTCTCGAGGTTTTCCATGACACAGCTGTACCACCAAGTGTGAAAATAAATCCACTCGTGGATTTGGAATCCATTGTATCAGATATCCAGTTAGCATCGTTGTATCCCTCTAGAACATCAGAATATCTCATATAATGCATACCATAATTTGAAGTTTCTCTCAGATACCTCAAAACTCTTACTATGGCTTTCCAATGATTATGTCCTGGATTACTCGTATATCTGTTAAGCCTGTTTACAGCTTGATCGATATCTGGTTGTGTGCAATTCGTGAGATACATCGGATTTCCAATGATTCTCGAATACTATAATTGCCATACGCTTGAGCCATTATTCTTTGATAAGTGAAGAGTTAGGTCCACAGGAATTCTAGCCACATTCAGGTCTCATTTATTATATTTCTCAAGTATCTTCTCAATATAATGAGCCTGAGATAATATGTACCCCTATGATGTTCTGGAAATCTTAATTCCTAAGATCACATAAGCTATTCCTAAATCTTTCATATCAAATTTGTTGGTCAATACTTTCTTAGTAGACTAAATCATCTTATGATTACTACCAATTATCAATATATCGTCTACATAGAGACACACAATGATATATTATTTTTGAGTTGATTTCGTGTATACACACTTATCACACTCATTGATTTTGAACTCACTTAACAACATCTCTTTGTCAAATTTTTCATGCCATTGTTTAGGTTCTTGTTTTAATCCGTATATGGACTTTACAAGTTTGCACACCTTATGTTCTTGTCCAGGAACATTGAAACCTTCCGGTTGTTCTATGTAAATCTCTTCATCCAATTCATCATTTAAGAATGACGTCTTTACATCCATTTGATGTATTTCAAGACCAAATATAGCTGTTATGGCTATAACATTCTTATTGAAGTGATACGGGTCAATGATGAATAGGTATCAAAGTAATTAAGGCTTTCTTTTTGTCTATAATATTTTATGACAAGTCTTGCCTTGTACTTATCTATTGATCCATCCGACTTCATCTTTCGTTTAAAGTTCACTTATAGCCCAGCGGCTTACAACCTGGTGGAAGATCAACCATCTCCCAAGTATGGTTTTGAAGGATTAAATCAATCTCACTATTGATAGCCTCTTTCCACAAAGGTGCCTCTGAAGAAGATATTGCTTCTTTATACCTTTGAGGCTCATGCGACCAGTATTATGATATTTCCACTAGCCATGTGTAACTGGAAAATGACAGTAATCAATAAGTCTACAAAAGACAAATCATAAAACGATCAAGCGTATGATCTTATTTAAGTGATACACTAAGAATCAACTCGTTTTTATATTGGACAGTAGTACCAAATAATACAAGTCCTTGAATTTATGACTAAGGTTTCTTATGATAAGTGAATAAAGGAAAATTCTCAAAGGACGAGTGGGGTCCAGTGTAACCACTTAAATCTCTGCCCACTTAGGCTATTATTAGCCTTGTTGACATAATTTCCTTAAACATTTTCTCAATAGAATATCTTAGACGTTCAATCTTATTGTTCACTTCAATTTACAAATACAATAATAAATATGTGTAACTTTGTTTGTGTATATATAAAAATCTTGGATGAAATTACTTATGTAAAATTACGCTTTTAATTATCAGCCAAGTATGCAACACACAATTAATTTTCAACTTTATCATATTTATAGACTATGTGTATGCTTGTGATAATTGAACACCCATATTAACCTAAACTTATACTACCAAGTTTATAAAATTCAGTATATGATTTTACTAAGTTAACATTATTGCATATATTCTATAAAGCCAATTTCATGCATATCATACTATAATATAAATTAATCTAAGTTTATGTTATTATTTTTTAATCTAAAAATAATTCCAGGATTAATTGTGTTAGTGTCACGTTCGTTCAGCTGTTCGAACGAACCTTTCTAGTGAGTTCACGTTCGTAAACGCGTTCGCAAGAATTTTTTCAGAGAGTTCACATTCATGTTGTGTTCGTAAACGCGTTCGAACGAAATTATCCAGAGGACTGGCGTTCGAGTTGTGTTTGAATACGCGTTCGAACGTTCATTTTCTAAAGACTGTCGTTCGAGTTGCGTTTGAAGACACGTTCGAACGAAACTGCGTAAAACAAAAATTTTGCCTACGCGTTCGTCGGGCGTTCGAACGTCCATGCGTACTTTTCATGCACATAACACATTTTCCAGGAAGAAGATAATTAAAATATGTAAAATTCGATCTAACAACACATAGAAAATAATAAGTTCTTAAGATTGTTGGATATTATATATGTTATTAAACAAATTTAACATGCATCACTCAACCAAAAATTCTTATTATAAATCATAAACATAGAACTTAAGTACCAAGAAAAAACTGAAAATAGTGTTGAAGAAAATGATGAATGAATCAAACTGAGTTGCCATTGTCCTTAAGAATTTATTAGTCTCGCCTCGGTGCTCTACGGATATCTTGTCGCTAACATTCTCCCAAGCTTACTTGATTGCTTCTTGTAGAAGGGTCACTCATTTCTCCAAGAATTTGAATAAGGACAAATGGTGGAAACTCTCTTTAAATGACTATCTAGACAATGAAAGACTTATATGATTTTCTGGATTGAAGAGAATGAACCCAAGGCCCCATTTTTATAGGCATGAAGGGTGCATTTGTGGGCACCCTTTGATTTAGGGTGTAAGCCTCTTAAGGGTTATACTCATTCCTTATACCATTTGGAGCCTAGAGATGTGTTCTTCCAATTTTAGAGGACATGTCCCTTCAACTTGTGTATTTCCCATAAGACACTTCTTAAGAGATATGTCTCTCATACACTTATACTATATATTTAAAGAATTTACCACAAAAAACATAAATATTTTTCATATAATGCACCCCGTTTATTGGGAAAATGCTTCATAGTGCTATATGATTAAGCAAAACAAGTGACTATCTAACTTATATATATTTGTATCCCCTATTCTTTCTAATGTTGTCATTTGGCACCACAAAAATCAATGGATAAAATTATATTTTAAGTTCTCACTTTAATTAATATTTATAATATATTAAATTTTCACACATCTCAATATCTATAACTACTTTAATTCATGTTTATGATATATTGAATTTTCATACATGTCAATATCTACAACTCATTTGAATCAATATTTATGATACATTGAATTTTGATATATGTCAATATTTACCATGTATCATAATTTTTACAAGATTCGTATATATATATTTTTTTTTTTTGTTTCATATATCCCATTATGCTCATATGTTTATATAAAGAGATATTAAGATGTATTGAAAATACACGATAGAATTATAATATCACACTTTTACTTTGAGATCGACTTCATTTACTGAAACGACAATCTTAACTTGATAGACTAAACAGACTTTGATAAGTATTATCTATCTTTTATTTTTTATTTTTTAAATAAAAACTATAATAACGCACAAGTGTATCTACATCAAGATATTTCTATTAGATAAAACATGGTGAGGCACGTGAGGGCTTTGGCTTTATTACTCTTAATTAATAGCTTTTTGAATGTCAGAAATTCAGTGCTTTGCTTACGAGAAAAATAAAAGCTTTAAAAGACAAAATGAGTAGATTAATCCTCGTGAACAAAAAGACCCCTATTTCACAATTAATTAATTAGTGCATAAATTAAGTAATTAAGATATTGGAATCTCCATTAATTGACAGTGATGGATCAATCGTTCATCGCACGTACGCTCAAAAAGCTAGAGAGACAAAGAGATAATTTTAGAGAGATAAAATAAATTAATGGCAAGAAAAGTGAAAAATAAATTTTAAAAAAAAAAACCCTAAAACTTTATTGATTCTAGCATGAATGAAGCCCAAGGAGAAGCCATATGTTTATATTAAAGAAGCTGATTCCATTCCTAATCTCACGTTCTTTGTAAAGTGAAAAACTACCCTAAAGACAAAACACATCATTATGGGGATAATAACATTCAAATCCTTGTTTTTATAGTAAATTAAATAATAATGTCAGTTTAATCTTCCCTTATAATGAGTTTTTGCAGTAAGATTTCATTAAGAATTGATTAATAAAATCAATGATTCGAATGTTATAATCTTAGAAATATTGGAAACAAATGAATAAAATTTTAGGAATATTTCATGTACATAATATTGTTTTGAAACATACAAGTCCTTTATATAAGCTTATTTCTTAAATATAACAATAAAATATTTGCAAATCACTCCTTAGATGGGTGATTGGCACATATTTATCTTATTCTACAGGACTAGGGTTAAGTTCTTCCATTTGCATCGTGGATGTCAATTTTTTTTTGGTCAGATATTTAGAAGTAATTTTGGTGAGAATGAACCTCAGTATAACGGTAAGATTACTTTATTGTAATCTAAAAATCATAGATTTGAGTTGCAGAAATAATTTTTTTGTAAAATATATATATATATATATATATATATATATATAAGACTGCGTATATATTGAATCATTTACAGAGCCCACAGTATGATAAATCTCGTGCGATAGATCATCATTCATTTTTTAAAGTATTTATGGTCTGATATGAAATATCTTTTTGCAAACTACTCCTTAGACAAGCAATTTTAGCCAGAGTTTTTATTCAATTTGAGTAAAATTTGATTTTCATAAAAAGTGATAGCTACTCTTCATTTTAGGGGGTAAATCAAATTATCTCATTAACAAATCAAACTTTTCATTAATTTATATTAAACGTTTTGACAAAATTTCGAGTAGCCCACTCGTCTAAATGTGGCTCCGCCACTATACCTCCTCCTCTTATTCTTGAGGTCGATGGTTAAAGTTACATCTTATATATTGTCGAGATTTATTTTCTTTCAAATATTTGAAAGTAGTTTTAGCATGTTCTCAACCCTTGTCCTCAAAGGGCGTGGCTTGATGGTGTAGGGTTCGGGATCTCGTCTTGAGGTTATGGGTTCAAATCCAGAGGGTGTGTTTCTTGTAAGAGATTGAGACAACCGAAAGTTTTATCTGCTCCACTTAAGTCCAGAAAAAAGTAATTTGACGGCAGAGTTTCCAACAATTCTGGAAAAAAAAAAAAATGTTATCAACCTTGATATTCAAACTACACCAAAATTGATTTAAAAGGTTTTGATTGACTTGTAATTGTAAATTTCAAAGATAAGCATAAAGTTTGCCCAACTTTTCTAAGAAATGAAAAAGATATTTGTGGTTTAAGTTTAAAGTAAACTTGGCATTGTAAACATTAGTAGATTCTGATTTAAACAAAACTTACTAGTGTGCCTCGGTGAGACAATTACAAATTATATCATAATTTTTAATTTAATGAAAAATCAGGGATCCAGAAGTTGTTCTCAATCATAAATAATTGTGCATTGAAAGAAAGTGGCCATATTAAAAAAAAAAAATATGGAAGCGAATTGATAGAAGAAAGATTATGAAGAAGAAATGAAATATGGAAAGATGGGTCACATGGCATGTGAGCACCAGCTGTGTCCGCTCAACTCTGCTTCACTTCTTAGATAAATACCCTTCTCACCTTCCTTGTTCTGTCTTTTGACTCTCTATATGCTCCCTCTTCTTCTTCTTCTTCTTCTTCTTCTTCTTCTTCATCTTCAGTACCAACAAAAAAAATGAAAGCTTTCAAGTTCTCTATTTAATGGCTGAACCAGAGGTACTCTAAATGCTTTTGCTTTGTATAATAATCCCACGACAAAAGAAAAATGAAAGCTTTCTGTCTTTACTTCCTTGTTTTCTCCTCCTTCATCTCACTCTCTGTTCAAGCCAAGGACTTGCAGCAGCAGCAGCAGCTTCTTAGCTTCAAGGCTGCATTACCAAACCCTTCAGTGCTTCAAAACTGGTCACCTACTCAGAACCCATGTGGGTTTAAGGGGGTTTCATGCAAAGCTTCAGCTTCAGCTTCATCTTCAGTTTCAGTTTCTTCCATAGACTTGAGTTTCATTCCTTTGAGTGTTGAGTTTCACTTGGTTGCTTCTTTTCTATTGACCCTTGATACACTTGAAACCCTCTCTTTGAAAAATACTAATATTTCTGGCTCCATTTCTTTGCCTGCTGGATCTAAGTGCAGCTCATTTTTGAGCTCTTTAGATCTGGCTTCAAACACTTTGTCTGGTCCTTCATCTGGCATTTCCTATCTGGGTTCTTGCTCAAGCTTGAAAAACTTGAACTTGTCAAGCAATTTTCTTGATTTTTCAGGCAGAGAGGCTGGTGGGTTGAAGTTGAGTTTAGAAGTTCTTGATATTTCTTACAATAAAATTTCAGGTGCCAATATTTTTCCTTGGATTTTGTTTAATGGTTGTGATGAGTTGAAGCAGTTGGCTTTGAAGGGGAACAAAATTAGTGGTGATGTAAATGTGTCCAAGTGCAAAAATTTGCAGTTCTTGGATGTGTCTTCAAACAATTTCTCAATAGCTGTGCCTTCATTTGGAGATTGTTTGGCTTTGGAGTATCTTGATATTTCAGCTAACAAATTCACTGGTGATATTGGGCATGCAATCTCAGCTTGTGAGCACTTGAGTTTCTTGAATGTTTCAAGCAATTTGTTTGCAGGGACAATTCCTGTGATATCATCAGCTTCAAAGATGCAGTCTCTTATCCTGGGGGAGAATCAATTTCAAGGGGAGATTCCTTTGCATCTTGCTGATTTATGTACAAGTCTTGTCAAGCTTGATCTTTCTTCAAACAATCTGTCTGGTAAAGTTCCAAGTAGTTTCAGTTCATGCTCTTTACTGGAATCTTTTGATATATCTAGTAACAAATTCACTGGTGAATTGCCCATTGATTTATTTTTGTCAATGAGCAACTTGAAGCAGTTGGTTTTGTCTTTTAATGATTTCACTGGAGCTTTGCCTGATTCTTTGTCAAATCTCACCAATTTGGAGACCTTAGATCTGAGTTCAAATAATTTATCTGGTTCGATTCCTGTTACTTTGTGTCAAGGCCCTGGCAACAGCTTGAAAGAGCTGTTTCTTCAAAACAATATGTTAATAGGCTCTATTCCTGCAACTCTCAGTAACTGTTCTCAGCTTGTTTCACTCCATTTGAGCTTCAATTATCTTACTGGGACTATCCCTTCAAGCTTGGGTTCTCTTTCCAAGCTTCGGGATTTGAAGCTTTGGTTGAATCAGCTTCATGGAGAGATCCCAGCAGAGCTTGGCAACGTTCAAACACTGGAAACTCTGTTTCTTGACTTCAACGAGTTGAGGGGGACATTGCCTTCTTCTTTGAGCAACTGCACCAATCTGAATTGGATCTCATTGTCAAATAATCGTTTTGGTGGTGAAATTCCCTTTTGGATTGGCCAGCTTTCGAACCTCGCCATTCTCAAACTCAGCAACAACTCCTTTTACGGTAGGATCCCTCCGGAGCTTGGAGATTGTCGAAGCTTGATATGGTTGGATCTTAATACCAACTTCTTCAATGGATCCATCCCTCCTGCGTTGTTCAAACAATCTGGTAAAATCGCGGCTAACTTTGTTGTTGGTAAGAAGTATGTGTACATCAAGAATGATGGTAGTAGAGAGTGCCATGGAGCTGGAAACTTGCTTGAGTTTGCAGGAATTAGAGCTGAGCAGTTGACCAGAATTTCCACCCGGAGCCCCTGCAACTTCACTAGAGTATATGGAGGCCACACACAGCCCACGTTTAACGATAATGGGTCGATGATGTTTCTTGATATTTCGCACAATATGTTGTCGGGTAGAATCCCGAAGGAGATTGGCTCTATGTCTTATCTTTACATCTTGAATTTGGGCCATAACAATCTCTCAGGTACTATTCCAACAGAAGTGGGAGATTTAAGGGGTCTTAACATTCTTGATCTCTCGAGTAATAGTCTTGAAGGGGCCATTCCATCATCCATGGGTTCTCTTACGTTGCTTTCTGAGGTTGATCTGTCAAACAACCAACTCACCGGAATGATTCCTGAAATGGGTCAGCTTGAAACTTTTCCACCGGGCAAGTTCATGAACAATTCAGGCCTTTGTGGGTTACCTCTTCCTCCATGTGGAGATGATTCAGGGGCAAAAGCAAATTCTCAGCATCAGAAGTCTCATAGGAGACCAGCATCTCTTGCGGGGAGCATTGCTATGGGATTGTTGTTCTCTCTCTTCTGCATCATTGGTTTGATATTAGTTGCTGTTGAAATGAGGAAAAGGAGGAAAAAGAAAGAGTCAGCTCTTGATGTTTATCTTGACAGCCGTTCTCATTCAGGCACTGCAAATACCAGCTGGAAGCTAACAGGAGCACGCGAAGCATTGAGCATCAATCTTGCCGCATTTGAGAAACCCCTTCGAAAGCTGACCTTTGCAGATCTTCTTGAAGCCACTAATGGCTTCCACAATGACAGCCTTATAGGCTCTGGTGGTTTTGGTGATGTATACAAGGCTCAACTGAAAGATGGAAGCATTGTAGCTATCAAGAAACTGATACACATCAGCGGACAGGGTGATCGGGAATTCACAGCTGAAATGGAAACGATAGGGAAAATCAAGCACCGGAACCTTGTACCACTCTTGGGCTATTGCAGGGTAGGAGAAGAGAGGCTTTTGGTTTACGAGTACATGCGGTATGGAAGCTTAGAAGATGTGTTACATGACCAAAAGAAAGTGGGGATCAAGCTTAACTGGGCAGCAAGGAGGAAGATTGCAATTGGAGCAGCAAGAGGTTTGGCTTTTCTTCATCACAATTGCATCCCACACATTATTCACAGAGACATGAAATCGAGCAATGTCCTGCTAGATGAAAACTTGGAGGCCAGAGTCTCTGATTTTGGAATGGCAAGACTAATGAGTGCAATGGACACACATTTGAGTGTCAGCACGCTAGCAGGCACACCTGGTTATGTCCCTCCCGAATACTACCAAAGCTTTAGATGCACAACAAAAGGCGACGTTTACAGTTTTGGTGTAGTTTTGCTCGAGTTGCTAACAGGAAAAAGGCCAACAGATTCAGCAGATTTCGGTGACAATAACCTAGTTGGGTGGGTAAAGCAGCACGCGAAACTGAAAATAAGCGACGTCTTTGATCCAGAGCTCATGAAAGAGGATCCAAACCTCGAGATTGAGCTTCTACAACACTTGCATGTAGCTTGTGCTTGCCTAGATGACCGACAATGGAAGAGACCGACAATGATTCAGGTTATGGCAATGTTTAAAGGAATCCAAGCTGGTTCAGGACTTGACTCACAATCTACCATTGCCACTGATGAAGGAGGTTTCAGTACAGTCGAATTGGTGGAGATGAGCATCCAAGAAGTTCCAGAACTAAGCAGCAATCCGTAGGTGAAAAAGAGTTGAAACTTGATTCAATTTTCAGAACAAGAATTCTTTCAGTGCCCCAAAATTTTCCAACTTAAAAAAAAAAAAAATTGTCTGCCTCTGTATCTCTACCATTTAGTGTATGTAATCTTTGTAATCCCTTTTGAAAATTCTTGTTATTTATACATAAAAAAAAAGTTGTTTTAACTTCGTTATAAATGTGTAAGTATACAATTCCAAGTTTGCTATTCTATCTTGGTTCCTTAGTTTTGCTTTATTTATTAAGAAGAAAAATTTTGGCTGTTCAATTTGTGTGACCAAGTGGAGACTTTTTTGCATCTTTCTTGTGCATGATTATTTTTTCATCCTTCTCGTTTACTTTTATTTATTTATTATATTTTTTTTAAATCGTTAGAAATTTCGCCGTCAAATCACCACTTTCGGGCATAAGCGGAACAGGTAAAATCTCCGACTGTCACAGGCTCTTACAAGAAACACATTTCCCTCAAGGTGAGATCATGATCCCTACACCACCAAGTCACGTCCCTTAGGGACCGTTTACTTTTGTTCCATTCATGGAAAAGACTTGAGTTGATATGTACAGAAATTATCAAAAAAATCCATGTCGGCTTTTCACTAGGAAAAGGGCTTTTTGTTGTGTTGTGTAATCTGTGTGGTCCCCAAGGACTGTGGTTTAGTGGTGTAGGGTTCATGATCTCACCTTGAGGTCATGAGTTCAAATTAAGAGAGTACGTTTCTTGTAAGAATCTGAGACAACCGAAAGTTTTACCTACTCCGCTTAAGCCCGGAAGGGATGCTTTAACAACTGGGTTTCCAACCATTCCAAAAAACAGTGTAATCCGTGTCCAAAATTGCTCCATATTTTTATACCAATAAAAAAGCAAATATTTTGTTTACATAAAAAATCAATTTCTCAAATGGGAATTGTGATTTTCATTTGTTGTTTGCAACATGTGTCTTATTTCCTTTAAGGTGTGTAAATGGGCCAATGAGCTCTTATTGGTTGGTAACTTTGTAGTGTGGGTTTAAAGTCTAAATAATGGACCTATGAAATTTTGCAATAATGTGACACTCAATTTTATGTATTTGAAAAAGTAGGGAAATAAAAATGAAATTATTATCCCTTTTTGACCCTATGGTATCAATTTTGTAGTGTGGGGTTAAAATTTTACAGATATTCTCCAAGTTTTACATTATTTATTATGTGACACTCAGTTTTATGTAATTGAAAAGGATAGAAAGAAGGAAATTATTGAGCATAAATAGTTATTACCCTTTGAATGTTTTTTAGGCTTGTTTTTTTCAGAAAGCGATTTTAATTTTAATTATTAATAATTTTTTTCCCTTGAAGTATTTGAAAATAGATCATCTTCAATTTATTTCTAATTTCCTAAAAATATCAATCCACCATCATTTAATCTCATTTTAATATGTCTTTTTAAACCTTAAATGTGAGTGATTTGAAGTTTTCTATAGATTAGGTTTAGGGGTGTGCATTAATCGATTTTAACCGATTAACTAAACCGTTCCGACTCATTTTTTTATAACGGTTCGGTTATTGTGATTAAATTAGTTTTTGCGGTTAAAATTTTTAATTTTTTCGGTTATTCGGTTCGGTTACGGTTATGAAATTCGTATAACTGAACCGACCGATTAACCGAAATATATACATGCTTCAAAACCCTAAATAAGTAAATAATAAAATTTCATAGACCGATTGTTAAAATCAAAAATTATTAAATTATTGGCTATTAAGAAACCCAAAATTTCATAATATTGGGTTAAATATTAAATTTGATGAATATGAATTTATATTTGTGTTAAATTGCTTTGTTGAATGTTGAGTTGATTAATTTATATTTATTGGACTGATTAATAACCGAATTAACCAAAACCGACCGAAATATAATGGTTAAATTGGTTAATGGTTATGTGTCATCATATGGTTAAATCGGTTATACATTTACTTAACCGAAAAATTTTGGTTCGGTTAAAAGATCAAGGATTAACCGACTGAATCGACCGATGCACACCCCTAATTAGGTTGGGAGTAAAAATGAAGATGGTCCTCAAGGGCGTGACTTGGTTGTGTAGGGTTCAAGATTTCACTCTGAAGTCTTTGGTTCAAATTTAAAGAGTGTGTTTCTTATAAGAACCTAGGACAGTCGAGAATTTTACATACTTCGATTAAGTCCGGAAAAGATGATTTGACGGCGGAATTTTCAACAATTATAAAAAAGAAAAAAAAAAAAGTGAAGTGAAGTGAAGATAGTAAAAATATTTAGAGGTAAAATATAATTAACCGATTTGAGGGGGGACAAACTATAGAATAATAGAGCCAAAGAGACAGGTTAGTGGCTTTCAATACAGCTTTCACCTAAACACGCGCGCATGGTGGCTGACACTTGGGCCACCTGTCTTGTCGGATCAGTTCCCCTGCAACGTCGCCTTCCGTATTACCCTGCTGTCGCTTTCTGGTCCCACACGTAATTGACATTTCCCACCGTCTGATTATTTAAGAAATGATTTAAGTTTACTTGATCACTGGGGTTGGTTGTGGTTTTTAATTTTTACGTGAGAGCGATTTGCGTGATAATTATACGAAAAGGCATGCATATACGTTGGTATGAAGAGAGATATTTTCTTAGGAGGTATTAAAAATTAAGGGAATACGTCTTACTTACATTTAAGTAGGGATGACAGCAGATATAATATTCTCAATTTTAAAATATCCAGAATCAAAATCTCGTATATGCAACTTATATTCATATCCTCAACTTAAGTCATTAAAGAGATGTATTTTTTTATTGTTGGAAAATAAGTTTATAACAATAGCATTGTTGACGGCTGATTTTAGTTGCATGGGTAAATCGAGATCACTCCTCAGAACAATCCTCCGTGAGTACTTTGAAATGATAAATTGGTACGCTCAAAATGATGCTCGAATGAATGAGAATTTGTCTCATAAAATGCACCTATTGAGAAGAAAAAATAAAGGAAATTAAAGTTATCACAAATATATTATATAACAAATCCAAGCAGTGTTTATATATAAATGCTAGTTTAAGGGATGGTAAGAACTTATGGATAGAGAGGTTCTCTACACACGTGCTTGTAAGAGGGGTGCAAATCACAGCCCGATTCCGGAGTTGACTTGCCTTGATCCAATGTGTGTCTGCACGTCATGCGTACACGAATGTGGCCCAAAACATCAACAATCATAATGTTGATATTGAATTCTGAATTAATTTTGAATTTAAACCAAATTAATCCCTGCAGAGAAACGATTGATATTGGTTGTTCATATCATTTGTGGTAATATTCTAATCAAGTTCGGACATTATAGAAGTTCGATGTGATAGTTCGAAGGTGCACCAAAACTATCAGTTTCCGTACATCGATTTATCATAAGCACAACGATGGGAGATTAATCTATTTTAAGGAGACCGTGTTCAACACATGACTCGGATTTCACTGTAATTTATTCTGCTTCTGTTATATATTGTTATTTTTCTTGTTGTATTTTATTGTAATATTTTTGTGCTTTGTTAAGTATTCTAACTGTTGTGATTCACCGATCACTCTAGAGAGTATTTGAGGAAAAACCGAATTCAAATATATTACTTCAAGAATAGAATTACAAAAGTTTACACCTTGAAACTTAAACAACAAAAAAACCTCAATTGTCTCTTTTTTTTTTACAAATCTTTGGGATGGTTTGAAGCACACTGGAAAGCCTGAATTTATAGGCAAGGGGCTGCTCTCATTTCTACCAATCACTCCCTTAATTTGTGCCACCTTTCAAGGAATCGCCTAAAGTTTGCATGTCTTCATGCATGCAATTTCTTCATGGCAGTTGGATGTGATGGAGCACCGAAAGTAGGCTTGGCTGGTTCTCTCTTCATTACTTGTAGCTGGAAAAAACTTGTTAAGGTGGACAGTTTGCATGATTCATGCAAAGACAGAGGTTGTACTCTACAATTCTCCCCCTCCAGCTGTGTCTGAAGCAATCGTCATCTGACAGCTATCCGGCTATGTCTCTACACAACTCTAGCTTGTCTCGAGTAACTACTTCGTTGACATGTCGGTTGTGTCTCTGCACATCACATTTCACTGCGTCTCTGCACATTATTCTTGTGTCTCTGCACAATAGTCTTTTGTTGTGTCTCTGCACAGTTCTGCTGCCATGTTTATTCACTCATTTGTTCCTCAGTGCCTTCTTACCTTATGGGAAACTCTCTGGCTCCCCCTCATCAGTAAGCAGAGTATATTTTGATCCCGTATATCTGGTTGATGGAATCATGCCTCGCTCAGATCTTCTTATATGAGGTCCACTGGTTTCAGAATGTCTTTCATCATCCATCTCTGTGAATGATCTTGTAGCTTCTAGTGGAGTGGGTTGCGGCTCCCCCTGCTCAACACTGTCGTCTCTAATCTTCGATGGAATAGGCTGTGTCTCCCCATGCTCAACATCCTCATTTTCCTCCTCTGGTTCTGCTTTTGGAATTTCCTCGTGCACCATATCTGTGGCCAATTGTGCTGGTGCTGGGTCTGGGTCTGGGTCTGGATTTCTGTCGGCACTGGAATTGGAAGACATCATGGGCATTTCAATGTCTTCAATTATCCGGTCTTCAAAAAACTCTACTTCCTGGCTTCTGATGACCATATTTTTCTTTGGATCGCATAGTCTGTATCCAAATTCTTCATCTCCATGGCCTAGGAATATACATGGAGTTGTCCTTGCATCGAGCTTCTTCCCGAGCTCCCTGGATACATGTGAAACGGTTAAACAACCAAATACTCTATGGTGAGTGTAGGAGGGATTCTTACCAGACCATAATTTCTCCAGAATCTCCAAGTTCAACGGTAGAGATGGTGATCTGTTGATCAAGTAGCAGGCGGTACGAACAGCTTCTCCCCAGAATGGTTTTGGCAGCTTAGCCATACTGATCATTCCTCTTACTTTCTCCATAATGGTGCGGTTCATTCTCGCAGCGACACCATTATGTTGTGGTTTGTGTATAACAGTTATCTCATGTAGAATGTCGTGTTTCCTGCAATAGGCTTCGAACTCTCTGGAACTTTACTCGCCTCCATCGTTTGTGCGAAGGCACTTCAGCTTCTTCTCTGTTCCATGCTATACCATGGTGTGGAACAGCTTGAACTGATCTAGGACATGATCCTTCATCTTGAGGAAATACGCCCAGATTTTCTGAGAAGCATCATCAATGAAAGTCAGAAAAATACTTGTTACCGTCCAATGAATCAACCTCCAATGGACCATAAACATCAGAGTTCACCAGACTGAGCAACTCTGTTATTCTCTCTGAAGAGAAATTAAACGAGACTCTGCGTTGCTTACTAATCAGATAGTGGTTGCAAGGACCTCGTGCAACATTCTTGGTAAGCTCTTTCTTGTTCAGGGTAGACATCCATCTCTCACTCATGTGTCTGAGTCTCTGGTTCCACAGATTTTGAGAAGCCTCTTTTTCAGCTACATTGAGGCTGTCTGCATAAATTTTCACATGAGTCTTATATAGTGCACCGCAAGCATGTCCTCGGGCGACAACCATGACACCTTTCGTCATTCTCTATGTGTCATTTCTGAAGTGATTTTCGTAGCACTGTTTGTCAAGAGCTATCCCCGAGAGTACATTCAGCCAAAGTTCTGGAACATGCAGGACATCCTTGAAGGTCAATGTACACCTGACATTTGTCCGCACCTGAATATCACTCATTCCTATTATCCCAGAGGAACTGATATTTCTCATATTCACTGCTCCAAAGTCTACTACTTGTATGTTGTGAAGAAATTTCTGTGAGGAGTGACGTGGTAGGATGCTGCAGTATCTACCACCCACTCAGCATCTTGGGTTGCGTTGTGAAGACATGTCTTTTCCTGCATGGAGCATAATGCTACATCTGCTTGGACAACGACCAGTGTCTCTCTTTCATCATTCTTCGGCTGGTGATTGCCTTGTCCCTGCTCTCGTTGCAGTTTCCGAAAATTCTTCTTTAGATGGCCTACAATGCCAAAATGGTAGCACTTATAGGTAGGTTTCCTTCCATCCGAGGATCTGCCCCTGGTTGTGCTTCTGCCTCTCTCTCTGTCTCTTCCTTGATGTCTTCCTCGAGTCTCTGTGACGAAGGCTTCTGTCTGTTCTGAGCCAACATCTTTTCTCCTGGACTCTTCATTCGACATGGCATCTTTTACCATAGGCATAGTAACTTTACCTTCTGGAGCGGAATTGCTGAGAGTAACCACCAGTGTCTCCCAGCTATCAGGAAGTGAACTGAGTAATAAGATGGCTTGTACTTCATCTCCCAGCTGCATATATACTGCAGACAGCTGGTTCACCAGGCTCTGGAACTCGTTGGTGTGTTCTGCAACGGAAGTTCCACTCCGTAACTTCAGGTTCACCAAACGCCTCATTAATAGGGCTTTATTACGAACTGTCTTAGCCTGGAACATATCTTTCAGTTTTATCGACATCTCGTAAGTATCTGAATCTTGTGCTACGTGGTGGAAGACACTGTGACCGATCCACTGCCTAATCTGACCCAAAGTATTGTTGTTGAGTTTATTCCAATCATACTCCTTAACAGACTGTGGTCTCACTCCCTTCATCTCGATGATATCGAACAGATCTTTGCAGTGCAAATAATCTATCATCCGATGCCTCCAGATGGAGTAGTTGGTTGCTGTCAGCTTAATCATTGCACCACAAAAGAAATCTTCCATTTCCATTTTAAGATTTTTAAGTTTAAAATGAAAATAGGGTAAAATCGAGGCTGATTTTCACAAATCGGAGGTCACCGTTGCGTTCGAAATGGTCGAAAATGGTGGAATAAACATTTTGTTGGTCTAATTCCGACTCAAAGGTCGATTTATAATTTCTAAAACTTCTTGGGGCAAAAATGTAAATTTCCGAAAACTTCAGGGGGCTAAATGAAATTTACCATGTGATACTGACGTGGCAGAGGTGGGACCGGTTGCTGACATGGCAGTCTCCTTGCTGATGTGGCGGATGATGTGGCGCTGTCTTGGCGGACACGTGGCGCTGACGTGACTGACTCCTTGTTGACA